>WPDH01000216.1:0-179572 GCA_019137255.1 Corinectria fuckeliana | reverse complement strand
ATAAACTTATAAGTAGTTATACTAAGTATCTTCTTAGGAAGGTACTAAAAGTATTTATTACTAAGCTTAATACCTATTATAATATTATTATTTATTATATTAGAGAGTAATAAGAAAAAGAGGGTAAGAGATAAAATAATTAGAGTTTAAATAATAGTCTTCTTTTTTTTAGTAATATCTTTTTATATAAGAGGTATTTTATTATATAATATTATATATAAGAATATAATTATATAAAAAGGTATATTTTTATAAATAATTAGTAGTAAGAGAGAGAAAGAGAAAATAAATATAAGATAATACTTTCTACTAGAATAAAAGTTAGCTTACTATTATATATAAATATATAAGAAATTAAAAGTTATTAAAAGTAAGTTAAAATAAGTAAAATAAGTATTAAAATATAGCTTTTAGCTATATAAAACTATATATAAAAAAATAGTAATTAAAAAAATAATATAATAATATAAATCTAATTAAAAAAGAAAAGTATTTATACCTAAGAATATAATATTAAAAAAAAAAAAAAGAAAAATTAAGTTATAATAAGAGGTTTTTTTAAGTTATAGCTAAGTATATAACCTAAAGTTATATACCTCTAATCTTAAGATCTTAATAAATATATATAATAAGATTATATAAGAGTATATTATATTAAGTAACTCTAGTAAAAAAAAACTTAAAAATATTTAGGGATTAATTAATATGTGTAAAACAGGGTTATATAAGAGCATATAAGGTCATATAAGCGTATAGTATAAGATGACTCTAGCGAAATTTCCAAAAAAAGTTGATGTGAGACACCGGGCCCTATGGCCTTCCGTACTCATGGGGACAGCCCACGAGCTAACGACGTCATGCTCGCTGTGCCTGCGTCGGCTGAAACGGGTAATATTCCAGAACGCGGAGTCCCTACTTGACTTGGGGGGTCCGACACACTATTGATCCAGATAATAACCAGCAGAACAGTGTTTTGAAGTTGGATTTATTATGTAGACTCTAAGCTCTCTAGATGCTCTCCAAATGCATGTCTATATGCAGCTTTCCTATTGTACAATGTTTCGTCTTACATGTGCGTGGCTCATGCCTCATAAGCAAGGACCGACGGTAGATTCTGGATGTTAAACATGGGTGCGTAGTGTTGTCATGATACATGTGTGGTGGTACATGTCGGCTTAGAAGCCCAATTCCGTTTCCTTCTCTGGCTTCTTTTCCTCTTGCTGCGTCTTCTCTTGAGACACCTCTTCCGTCTGCGCTTGAGTAGTCTCTTGAGTAGTCTCTTGAGTAGTCTCTTGAGTAGTCTCTTGAGTAGTCTCCTCCTTCTCTTGAGCCATCTCTTGCTTCGCCTCTTGACTGGCCACTTCCGTGCTCTTGCTCGACTGCAACTTCGCCACCAGATCAATAATCTGTTGTGTCTGGCTACCAGTATCCTCGTCTTCGAGCTCTTCCTCAATCGTCTCCTCGAACTTCTCTCCGACTTCGACGTCCTTGACAAAGGAGTGACACAGGATTCCAGTCGCAACGCTGACGTTCAAGCTGTCCACGCAGATGCCTTGGACGAATCGCGGGATCGACAACTCGTAATCGGCCGCCACCTTGAGATCTCTGGGTAGACCATGTCCCTCGTTGCCCATGACGAGAAGGCATGGGTGCTCGTTGAGCGGACTCTTGGCTTCGATCGCTTCCGTGGACATGAACTTGTTGCCGTGCTTGCGGACTAGTTTCCTGTCCGGTGGCGCGATAGCAGCGAAACTCTTCCACCCAGCCTTGTTTGACTCCTCGATAAACGTGAGGGGGTCTTCCACAGTGAACAGTGAGATTTCTTCCACTGCGCCAGCGGCCGACTTGAGCACCACGGGCGTCAGAGTCGAGGAGCCACGAGTGGTAATACCTACGGCATCGATGCCCAAATAACTTGCTGTACGCAGGATGGCTCCTAGATTTCCAGGGTCGATGATCTCATTCAGCAACAGAACAAAAGGCTTCGGCATGACATCGTTGGCTCTTCGTACAAACGTGTCTGTACCGTTGATAGCCTCATCCTCCTTCATTTGGAATCCTAGCTCAATGTGGAATCCGAGTCGAGTTGGGGTCTCTTCCAGTCTTCCCAAAGACCTAACGGGCAGTTGCGGCAGGGGCGATGCCTCTAGGACAAAGCCGTTGTGAGGCCGACCCATGCTCATCTTGTCCATGATGCGTTGCTCGTGGTTAGGCACAATGGTGATGGGGATCCCGTGTTTCCTCGCCAGCCGAGTCATGGTCGTGTTGTCCTTGTTGTCCATTCGGTTCTCGCCGCCGTAGATGTAGAGATTGTAGAGCTTGCGCCTTGCTTGCTCTAGTGCTGCTTTGACAACTGATCTTCCGTAAAGGAACTGGGATGCAGCGGTGGTGTACTTGAGCGTCATCGGCATCATCTCCTTCTTGCGTCCATGGGCTGGTGCCCATGCAGCATCGAGATCCGGATCGCCCGCGCCTCGCCGCTCTGACTGTCTTGGGCGCATAGAAGCTGATGCATCGTGGAATCCCCCATCACGGGATCCCCTATTGCGGAACCCCCCATCGCGGCCGTCCCTGCGCTCGGGTCGCCTCGACTCTCGAAAGCCTCCATCGCTGTCGTTTCTGCGCTCACTTCGTCTCGGCTCTCGAAACCCCCCATCACGGGCGCCTCCATCGTTGTCGCTTCTGCGCTCCGGTCGTCTCGACCCCGTGAGAGAGGCATCGCGCTTGTCTTCGTCGTCGTCGTCGTTTCTGCGCTCCGGTTGCTTGAGCGAATGACCGAACGGGAGACTGGTATTTATGAGTGCTTTTCGCGCCACGTCACGTCTCGCATCGCGAAATGATACCGGCTTGACAGGCTCTTGTAATTGCAGGTCGGCGGCGGTTTCTTTGAGATCGCCGTGCTTCAGTCGGTAAACCAAGCTCTTCTTGCCGAAAGAGAATTCAGGGTCTGTAAAACGCTTTCTCCGTGTTCTGCGGTAGTCTTCGTCTTCCTCGTCTTCCTCCTCCTTCTTCTTTGCAAGCTTCTTTCTCAGCTTTTGTTGCTGGCGATAGTTTGAAGTACCGTCCATAGCCTTTGTCGTGGAACTAGATCCAAAATCGTCCCGGGATCTCCGACTAACGGGGGCTCCCCTTCTTGGTGCAACGCCGGACCGAGTATTGAACTTTGACGAGAAGGCATCTTCCGGGTCCCGACTGAAGGAAGCTCTGCTTTTTGTCCTCCCCTCAGATCGACCTGCAAATTTCGACGAGGAACCTCGGCGTTCCCAACCCTGAGATTCTCTGGATCTTGGCTTCACCTCCCATGCACCGTGTTGTCGATCGGCCGAGTCTCCGGAAGGACGTGTCCCGCCATACTGGACTCGCTCGCTGGAACGTATTCCTCGATGGATCGCAGAAAGGCTCGCGGCGCGGGACAGGATTCGGGAAGGGTTTTGGTCGGCGCGAAGAATTGTCGCAAGCGGACGGCGCAAGGCGACCACCCTCAGTTGTGCCGGGTATAGCATCGCACAATGATGCTGGAAATTGACCAGCGAGAATTGTGGTGGGATAGTATTACTGCGTTTTGGGCTGTCGTCGATTTCTCGCACTAGATAGTATTATCTCAACTTTTTCTGCCGGATCTTGCAGGGACCCCTGGTGAGCGGTGAGGCTGTTTCCAGGGCCCTGATTGGCTGTAACTCTCCAAAACGCTTAGGTTGCTTTGCCATGCGACGGCTTTGTTAATGGGCACGCGTGAGCTGGTGACATGTCGCGTTTCCCTTAAATACCGAACAGGAGTGAATCTTTTCCACGACATTCAAGGGACTTCTCCCACTGCGTTTTACCTCTCCCAAACATGCTGCCTGGAGCTCTTCCCCAGGATTTTGGCAACTGACGACCCTTCGATAAAGCACTTAGCTCCAGCGACTACCCGCGCAACCCGGCATACACCTAGTACAGATCTATTATCCCCCAAGACTCGAGACGCCTCGGTGCGCCGCTAGTGATGGACAGCGACGATGGGTTCTACGAGTCTCTCGGGGCTCTCAGTGGTAGTCACAACGATATGGAGGCGGACATCGATCATTCCATGCATGCCTTGATGGCGGATTTTGGCAGTGACCGGGAGGAAAACATCCCGGTTGTCTCTCAAGAGGAGGGCCAAAACGAGGAGGACCAAATGCAACTCGATGTCAGTCCGTCCAGCCGACCCGTCTCCGTCGCCCACACGAACCACAACCAAATTGAGGTCGCCATTCCAGGGCTACCTCTAGAAAAGCTCCAGGAATACGCTGTTGTGCGGAGTGAAACTATCGAGCGTGTGTTATCAGAGCTTCCGGAAGACGACGGTGGCATAAGTTGCGCGGTCGAGTTTACAGATGGAAGGGAAGAGCTGGTACGTTAATATTCATCTCGTCTACGCTTAATGCACGTATGATGTTATTCTCCCTTTATCTCAATCTTTCTTGGTTGCATTGCTCGCACATTCTGCCAGTGCCGGCTATTCAGCTTTTTGTCAGAATCGCCGCAGCCTAAGCCAGTAGAGCTCCGTTTGACCAAAAGCTGCATCACATTCTCCAGCTCCCTCACCCGCTTTGAGGCAAAAAACGGTGTTGACATTGCGGGCTTATGTTATTCACTGCCAAAATCAAACAGGCTGGCCCTGCCTGTTTGAAGGCAACTCCCCCCCTCAACCTATAACCTGCTGCACACCTCTCACCTCCTTCACCAAAAACTGTCACCCTTACACATCCAAAGCATCACCCCTTCACACTCTGCGCTGTCGTTGGTATACCTATCTTTATGCCACACTTTGTTTCTTTCAAAGCTTCGAGGGAATATCACTAACCCCGCGTGAAGCTCCCTTTTACCGAACTCATTAAGCTCGAGAACGGCAAGGTCGCATTCGCGCACTTTAGTCAAGGCGCAGGGCCACACGGAGACATGGCCGAACACGGTCACAAACGAAAGCGAGTCTCAGAAGATGAGTGGGACACTGACCTGGATTCCGTCGTATCGGACCAAATGGACATCGACGAGGACGATAGTGATGTACAGCCCAGCCGCGCTCGGCGCACTTCCAATCGTCCGCGTCGCTCCCGAGAGCCAACAAGGCACTCGACAAGGCAAAGCTCACGGCACATCTCCCTCGTCTCAGAAGATGACGATGAACTTGAAGAAGTCGACGAGCTCGATGATATTAAGCCAGATCCGCCCACCGCTCCAACCCGATCACTCAGAACACGACCGCCGAAGCAGCTTACCTTGACCAACATGTCTTTTGGCAGCCAGGTGGATTCTCAGGACCAGGACGAACTGCTTCACGAACCTCGCCCTCCTTCCTCGGACGAGGGTGATGCAGATTTCTTCCTCGTGACATCAGATCTTATGCCCAAGAAAGGCCGCCCAAGTAAAGCACGCCAGAGATCAAAGCGTATGCAGTCTCGCCAAGGCCGTTTACGACCACGCCACTCTGCGGCATCCGGACACAAGTCTGCTGACTCTGATATCGAGTTTGAGGCACCTCGGAGGCCGGTCAGGTCCACCAGAAACAAATTTAGCATGCAAGACGACGCCTTGATGGACGAAGACTCGTTCTACGCTATCGAGGACAGGGCGCCAGCCATCCCAAAGGCTATCTCGATCAGGGAAATATTCCAGCTGCCTCCTCTTGACTCAGCGTTTGCCTCGATGCACATGGAAGACTGCCATACCTGTGGGGGTTCGAGGCAACGAGGCCAGATCGTCTACTGCCAGGGCTGCACACTATCATACCACAAGAACTGTCTTGGTTTTCGAAGCGCGCGAGACCATCTGGTTACCAAGGTCGGAGAAGAAGACTTCGTGCTGCAATGCAAGTTTTGCGTCGATGTTTACAAGAAGAGGGACCGCAACGCCCCAAAACACAGCAGGTGCCAGGGCTGTCAGCTCGAAGGTCGTGCCTGTGCTGCATTTGCTGAGAAGAAGACCGCTAGACAAGAAGAGAAGCTTCGAGAGGACAATGATGGGGTGGACCCAATCACAGCTGTTCCTCCCAACCTTTTGAATAACGCAGAACTCGTTCTCTTCCGTTGCGTCACATGCCATCGAGGCTGGCACGTTGAGCACTTACCCAGCACAAGTGACGACGCAGGTGACGATGCGGGTGGTGATGGCATCGGCACAGATCTCAAGTCGGAACGCCTCAAGGACTACTCCATCGATTGGCAGTGCGATGGCTGTGCCTCCGCGAAACACAAAATCCATCGCCTCGTCGCTTGGCGACCTCTGGACCGGAAGCTCCTGGAGCAATCTCAGCGGCCCGCCTATAGCAAAGTCAAGGAAGACGACAAGGAATATCTCGTCAAATGGGAAAGTCTGTCCTATGCTCATTGCACATGGAAACCGGGAGCTTGGATCCATGGCGTGTCACCGTCAACCATGCGCGTTGCTTTTGGGAAACGGGATTCGGAACAGAATCTACTCAAACTGAACGAAAAAGAAGCCATCCCCGACGAGTTCGTCACATCTGACATTATATTTAACGTCAAGATGAAATCCTCTGCTCCCCCTCTTAGAACCAAGGAGGCCGAACTGGCCAACATGTCCCAAATCAGCAAAGTCTTCGTCAAATTCCAAGGTCTCGGCTACGATGATGTTGTGTGGGATTCGCCACCAAAACAAAGCATGGGTAGCATCCACAGCGCTTTTGTAGATGCTTACTACGAGTACGTGGAAGGGAAATACTTCCGGAACGACCCCCCAGCCAAAGTGCGAGAACGCATCAAAGAATTCAAAGCGGCACCATTCGTTGAAATTGATGAGCAGCCTGCAGGACTCAAGCGAGGCAAGCTCATGGGATATCAGATCGAAGGAGTCAACTGGCTTCTGGGGAATTTCCACTCAGGCCGGAGCGTCGTTTTGGCGGACGAAATGGGTCTGGGCAAGACTGTCCAAGTCGTCGGTCTTGTCACTTCGCTGGTGCAGGATAAGCTCAAGGTAAGAAGTCTCTCCGCGCAACCAGGTTTCTTGTATTAATCTCATGATAGTGCTGGCCGTTTCTCGTCGTCGTTCCCAATGCTACGTGTGCCAACTGGCGCCGCGAGTTCACGCAGTGGGCACCTGATTTGCGAGTCGTGACTTACCACGGCGGGAAAGAGCCGCAGGAACTTGCCTACAAATACGAGCTGTTCCCCAACAGCTCCGCGGATATGAAGGCACATGTGGTCATCATGTCGTATGACTCCGCTGCGGATCCTCGGACAAAAGGTCTTTTCAAGTCTGTGAACTGGACAGGCCTCGTTGTAGACGAGGGTCAACGGTTGAAGAATGACCAGAATCTCCTCTACATCGCACTGCGGGCTATGAAGATCCCCTTCCGGCTCCTTCTTACAGGAACTCCTTTACAGAACAACAAGCGAGAACTCTTCAACTTGCTGCAGTTCATCGACCAGACACAAGATGCAGCACAACTGGACGTGGAGTACGCCGTCCTTGACAAGGAAACTCTGCCAAGGCTGCATGAGAAGATTCGACCATATTTTCTCCGACGTACCAAAGCTGGCGTTCTCAAGTTCCTTCCTCCAATGTCTCAGATCATCCTACCGGTCACCATGACAGTCATCCAGGAAAAGCTTTCCAAGAGCATCATGGCCAAAAACCCCCAGCTCATCAAGGCGATGTTCTCCAATAGCAAGATGAACAAGAAAGAGCGTGGAAGCCTCAACAACATCTTGATGCAGTTGCGGAAGTGCCTTTGCCACCCTTTCATGTATTCCGAGGCTATCGAGGAGAAGCATCATGACCCCACTGTTTTGCATCGAAATCTCGTGGAGGCGTCTTCCAAACTTGTCTTGTTTGAGACGATGCTTCCCAAGCTGAAGGAAAGAGGACATCGACTTCTCATATTTAGCCAATTCCTAGGACAGCTAGACATTGTCGAGGATTTCTTGACTGGTATGGGTTTTGAGTATCGCCGTCTTGACGGACAAATCGGAAGCTTGGAGAAACAACGACGCATCGACGCGTTCAATGCGCCCGATTCACCCATCTTTGCATTTCTGTTGTCGACACGGGCCGGCGGCGTGGGCATCAATCTTGCTACAGCAGACACAGTCATCATCATGGATCCCGACTTCAACCCGCACCAAGATATCCAGGCTCTATCCCGTGCCCACCGTATTGGGCAAAAGAAGAAGGTGCTCTGTTTTCAGCTCGTGACCAAAGATTCAGTGGAGGAGAGGATCATGCAGGTCGGGCGCAAAAAGATGGCACTTGATCATGCCCTGATCGAGAGCATGGATGACGACGACCTTGCTGGCGATGACCTGGAATCTATTCTTAAACATGGTGCGCAAGCGTTGTTTGACGAGAACTACGAAAAGAGGGCCATTCATTACGACGCCGCTTCAGTTGACAATCTTCTAGATCGTACCCAAGCAGAGGAGCCCAAGGAAACGGAGGCGGCAGCCGGGGACCAGTTCTCGCATGCTCGAGTCTGGGCTAACGATAAGTCTGGGTTTGACAATGGTCTTGCTACTGAAGAAGAAAGCGCGCCAACGGCGATTAACTCGAGCGTATGGGACCGAATCCTGGCGGAGCGGGAGGAGCAGGCCCGGAAAGAAGCTGAAGCCAATCGAGAGGTGCTCGGACGAGGCGGCCGACGGCGAATGGTGAGTGCTTGTGCATATGAATAATTGATTGTCGACTAATTCGTTTCAAAGGCGGTCAACTACAAGACGAATGCTGCAGACAACGTGCCTCTACTCGGGGACATGGAGGCCGACTCATCGGAGTCTGACGACGACTTCGCCGGGGTGGACTCTCCCGAGGAGTCCGACGACGAAGACAACCCGTCGGCAAAAGGTAAACGCCAGAAAAGTTCTCTTAGTCAACAAAAGACTCCAGCTCCAACCCCGACCAAGAAGACAATAAAGAACAGCCCTATTAACAGACGCACTCCGCAGACGCCGAAGACGCCGAAGACGCCGAAGACAGCCTCAAAAGCCTACAAAGAGAAATCCAGTCCATCAGCGCCAAAGCGCGGAAAGCAAACAGCCGCGAAGGCCTCGCCTCTGGCATCGAAGGCCAAAAAGGCCCCCAACAGCACCAAGCAATCCACACCGCAACCGAAAAAACAGCCATCAACGGCCGGGCACAGCTTGCAGAAGCCAAAGGCCCCAAAGGCCCCAAAGTCCGCTTCTGGCTTGGGCCAGACGAAGCCAGGGAGTTCCCAATCATCGGCTCCAAGAGTGGCACCGGTCCCCGCCGACCTATCGAGCAACTCCGAACCGGTGCTCCCCTAGCTAACGGCGGCCCCGACCTAAACTTCTCCCAATATCAATATGTAAAACAAAAGTATTCATTTCAGGGCAATCAGTCACAGCCCTGGCGGCAGCAGCAGCAGCAGCAGCAGAAACAAGCTCTTCCCGACACGACTGACTACAGAAGGGTGCACATGGCTACGGAGGCTGAAGTGCGGGTAGCCCTGGACCGGGTGCAACACTCAGGATCAAACACGAAAACAAAAGCGCTACAGAGGTCCATCTTGCTCAGCAAACTCAGAGGGTTTACCGGACAAAGCGGGTCCTGACGAAGAATGATTTGCTCGACGGGAAGCAAGGGAAGCAAGGGAAGCAAGACGAGAGCCCAGATGAGTGGCTGTGGCCAGATACGTAGTCGTCCAGGTATGAAGGTCCTTTTGGTGTTTGTCAGGTACCTAGACACTGGGGAGTGCCCGGGCAAAGTGCATCTCATGCATACAGCGGGCAAGCACCTTTGGCTTCCCTGTCACGGCGGAACAGCAAATACGTTATAGACGACAACGCACCAAGTAGCTACTTCTGAAATGAAATCATCACAACGGGCCACATGATCCCCGTCTCTGCTGCAGTTGCCCACTGCTGTCCCTGTTCTTGTCAAGTCACCGAGCGTCTGTCACGTGGGGGGACACAAAACTCACACTGCAGGTAGCCGTCGTTGAGCGTGCAGAGTACACATGCTCACACACACTCACACTCTCAACTCGCACAGGCCCTTGGACAAACGCTGGGCGAAACAAACGGCGGCCCTAGGCCAGAAACGATGGCCTGAACGTCCCAGAAACGAAAGGTTGATAAAGGGCTCCCGGCCGCCCTGTCCTTGCTGCGGAGGCGCAAACCTCCTCGATCCCGCTTCCTCGATTATCCAGCTACGCTTTACGCGGCCGTATCACATCCTGCGGTCCCCTCGGCTAACCTGCATCTTTAGTCGCGGCGTCCCGCCTGCTTCTTGCTCCCTGCTGTTCTGCTGTCCTGCTGTCCCTGTCCTTCGCCGATCAAGGGTAAAGGCAAATAACTTGCACGCACGCCCCGAGTCCGTTTGCCAAGGCGCCCCCCCCCCCCTTCCCTTCCCCCAGCGTCCTCTTTCCGCCAGCTCTGACCATGGATCCCGTCTGCCGGACCGCTTTATTTAAGAAGACGAACGCCAAGTCTATTGCGCCCCCTTCGCTGGTCTCTCGTCCACCTTCCTCCTCTTCTGTCTCACCTTCCTCCAGGGGCAGCTCTCCTGAACAAACCCCCGAAGCTTCACTCGCCATGCGTCAGCAAGACAGGACGCCTCCGAGAAACACCCGCCCCCGTGGGAGCTGGATCTACGATGATGGCCAGCAGAGCTCTCAGATCCCAGAGGGCCAACAACCTGCCGTAGGGGTAGGTCAACGAGCCTCGCTGTCTCCCAACTGGCGGGTCCCTCCGCCGGTCGGGGACTTTGGCACCTGGGTCTCCGCGCCGTCCAACTACACGCTGAACAGCACCGTCTCCACAAGAGGCCAGGTGGCGGAGACTGGCGGTGGCCTGGAAGGATACGCCTATTGCCTTGACCGAGGCAATGGGCAGTATACCAGACTGGTCCCCGCTGATCTGTTGCCGCCCCTGAACGAGGTTCCCGCTCGCCAGCCTGGGCCTGGAGGCATGGTGGTCTTGCCGAATTTGCAGGCGGCTCCTCCTCAGGGAGTTGCAGAAATGAACAGACCAGTCACTCTCAAGGTACGTGTTGCGTTTAGGAGTCCTTGATATGAGCCAAGAAGCTGAGTGCTTAGGCTGGGCCGGGCCCATCGGGGTCGATACCTGATACCCTTCAGGTAACAGACCATCATATCCTCACTCTTTCTGTTGGCCCTTTGCTGCGGTGAACAGGCGCTGATTATCCACACAGGACCAGATTGACAACATCGTTGCTACGGGACCCGGTCACCGGAAGAGAGTCAAGATCTACTGTGACAAGTGGATTCATGACGGTCTATGCGCCTTCACTCAGCAAGGCTGCCGTTACAAGCATGAGATGCCGTTTGACCAAGCCACGCAGCACTCCGTAGGCCTCTTCCAGGGGCTGCCCAACTGGTGGAGAAAACGCCAGGTCGAGATACACAGGCAGCGCCAACAGGAACAGCGCCTGCAGCGCCAGCGACAGGCCAGCGAACCAGGTCCCTCTGATCACCTTTCGGTCTCGGTCCCGACGAACCAGGTCGGCATTGATCAGAATGGAGTTGCATTCATGAACCAGGTGGGGTGGCAGAATGAGACGTCTACTAACTCGCAGCCCCGGGTGCCTCCTGAGCTCGACTTTAACAGGTCAAGCGGTACGTGTTAACAATCAGGCTGAGGAACCGTGTTGATGTGTTCACAGCTGTCCCTCGCCGGCTGTCTGGGCCGACTAATGGATCTCTCTGGCTGAGTCCCGCCCAGTCGTCGTTCAACCCTGGCTCCCAATCAGCTGGCTTCGTCAACAGTGCCCGACGCAATGCTTGGGCACCTCGAAAGTAGTATACAGCAGTCGCTTCACGAAGGACGATGGTATTATAGCGGATAGCGGAAAGTTCATGGATGGTCGGTGGCTCGCGAGTTTGGATACGGAGGAGTTGCTGAAGTTTTATGTATTGGAGGGATCGATGCCTCGTCGTCTTTCCAGTCCGACCTCATACTGTTTTCTGGATAGATAAAAACAAAACCAGGGGTTTTGTGCACACTATAGCGCGATCCAACGAAGCAATGTGTTAGTTCTGTGGTTTTAGATCCATTCCAAACTCCAGGTGGGCTGGCCAGTCCGGAAGGGCTGGACCTCGACGCCGTCGCCGACAATGTTACTGCAGACGACTTCGCTGCCCTTGACCAGCCTTATCCTCTCGCCGGACTTATCCTCGACTCCGTAGAACGTGCGGCCGAAACCGCTGAAGAAGCCCTCCAGAAGCTCCTGGGTAACTTCCTCCTCCTTGATCTCTCCGCGCTTGATGGCCTCCTCGAGAGCAGAGAGAACGATCTGCGTGGCGTAGGGCTGAGTGAAGACACCAGCAGCAGTCTTGCCCTGCTTCTTGGCGCTGATATCATGGGGGGCAGAATCGGTGCCGAGGAAGAACTTGCCCTTGCTGCCAACAACGGCCTGCAAAAGAGCGGTGCGGTCCTCGGGGAGCTGTCGGTTCGTCAGTCAAAGCTTCGTCTATGCGTCTCACCGTCGATTGCAGTGACAAGTCACTTGATGCTCTCGCCCGTCGGTTACACATACCTTGGCTACGGGCTTGCAGTAGCAGAACTGGGGTGGTACAGGTCAGTCGTTGACACTTAAGCGAGGCAAACAGGCGAAAATCTGAATGAGAGATTGCTCACCACGTCCGAAGCCGCATCATCGATCAGGAGGAAGAGGTGATGGGAGGTGATGGTGCCGACGACAGTGTCTCCGCAGGCGTTGACGGCATCCACGGCGTCCTTGGTGGAGCAGTGCTCTAGGACGATCTTGAGCTTCGGGAACTTCTCGTGGAGATGCTTCAAGGTCGGCAGAAACCTTGACTCGGCGTTAAGAATGGTGACGCCCTGCTTGGGGTTGCTGGGGACCTCTCCGTGCAAGTTAAGCACCAGGCCTTCGGACTCCATCGCAGAGAAGACCTCGTCATAGTCGTCGTAGCTGATGACTCCGGCGGCCGAGTTGGTGGTGACACCGGCGGGATACGACTTGACGCCGACAACGCCTGCGCGCTTGGCCTCGCGGATGACTGCGGCAGTGATTGTCGGGTGCAGGTACAAGACGCTCAGGTAGTTGATGGAATCGTCGATGGCCTGCAGGCGGGACTTGTACTCGAGGGCCTGGGCAACCGTGGTGACCGGAGGGACCAGGTTAGGCATCACGTAGACGGTGTTGACGCCGCCTTGGCGAATCGTCTTAGTGACGGCTTCGGCCATCTTGCCATCGCGAAGGTGGACGTGGAAGTCGGCCGCGGCGGAGACTTCAAAGGGGCCGAGAGTCATGATGGCGGCGTTTTCAGGGAAAAGTTGGGAGAGCAGATACCAGATATGTTTGGACCAGATGCTTAGGCAGTGACGTAAAGCCAGCGAGTGAAAATCCTACCAACAGTCTTACACAGAACCTCCCAGCCGTCGTGGGGTTTTGAATCGCGCAGTCTGGAGTTTTCATTTTCAAGGTGAGCCTCGGTGACCCCGCGGAATGGAGGGGCAAGCTACCTACTTCGCTTCCTTATCCCGGTGAGCCGCGATAAGACTCCCCGCGGCTCAACTTCGGTTGCTTTGTCCTTCGTCGCTACCCCCACCTGCCTCTGGCTGCCTACACGGTGCTGCACGCATGCCGCTCTGCCTTGTTGAGGTAACTGCTTGTGTTCGTACAACAAAAAAGAAGCTACTTATTCACCAACTCACCTTCACCTCACTCCATCACCCAGTGTCAGGTATCTCACCAAGACAAAACTCGCCACCTCGCTGGCTCGAGCACGACGAGCAGGTGATCGATCGCGCCGAACCAAGCTCCGCTTCCCCCAAGCTCCCGACCCGCCGCTCTCGTCCATCCTCCGACGCGGAGAGGCGTGCTCAGGATGGATTCGTTCTTGTCAACACTGGCAACCTTCCGGGTGGCAGCTCTCGATGCCACCGCCTCTAAGAAGCAGCTCGACTCGGCTCTCAGAGATCATGCCCTAGCTATCAAGCAAGCCATCACCGAACATCGCCAAGCCATCGCAGCCAACGTCGGCCAGATTCTCGCCGTACGAACCTCCCCCACCCCGTGCGCGTCCTGTTGAGATGCTAAAGCCGCCCAGAAAATTGATCCCGCAGAAGACCCTGTCGCGTTTCTCGGTGTCCTCTCCCTATCCTTGGACCCTCACCAGCCTCCAGCCGGCATCAGCCGAAACTCTCTGCTCGATGAAACACTCCGGTTTCTCCTCAACTTCGACCCCTACCAGATCAGATATGCTGGTCTGTTGTTTCGGAAGCTTCTCGAGAGCATTGCAGCCGGCCAATTGTTCTCGGTATGTAACAAATGGGATGGAACGCCACCAGTTGATCTTCGAGGTGCTAACGTTCGACCTCTCTTCAGCCCCGTGTCTCTGTTGAGGTGCTAGCGGCTGCGATGCTGCGAATCGAACCTAGCGGCAGCATGTTCACATCTACACATCTAATGCTGGTAAAATACGCCTACAAGTCCTCCTGGATTGAACCGGCCCTGAAGGTTCTCGACTGCGATATTACCTTCTATCCAAACATGGACGGCCAGAGGGACGAGAAGTTTCTCTGCGACCCTAGCATTGTCCCTGCCGCATACATCTCTGTTGATACAGGTTTGACTGATTCTGTGAGAACCGCAATGGTGTTGGAGTACGATCTTTTGTCTGGCCTGTGCTACATGGCAAGAAAAGACTGGTCCAAGGCCCACCGAGCCCTGGAGCGCGTCATCACACACCCGTCCAAGGACAGGGGCGTGTCCAAAATAATGGATGAGGCATACAAGAGATGGGTGCTGATAGGTCTCCTCAAAGACGGACGGGAACCTAGGCTACCGCCTTACACCGCCCACTCCGCCAAGGCTACCTACAGCACCTTGGGGCTGCCTTACAAAGGTGTAGCCAGCCTGTTCTTCACGCCCAATGCTGCACAATTAAGAGCCGAAGTGGAAGGGAACCGTCAGGTTTGGCATGACGATAATACTTTTGCCCTCGTAACCGAAGTGGTGGCTGCCTACCAAAAATGGCAGATCATCAATCTCCGGGACATCTACAAACAAATATCCATCCCCCAACTGCGCCGGGCGACGCTCAGCGCCGAAACGGGTGAACCGTTGACGAACGACGAAGCGACTACGGATCTCGTCCGGGAGATGATTGAATCAGGTCTGCTGAAGGGAGAGCTGCTACAAGGAAACAGCAGCGAAGAAAGCTACCTCAAGTTCAGCGACGACAGCGATTTGATGACGGAGAAGGCCTTTGCGCGAGAGATTGCCCAACGTCATCACAACATCGAGGTTCTAGGAAGTCAGTACAAGACTGCGAATGACCGCCTGAGCAGCAGCAAGGAATACGTGAAGTACATGGTCAGAGAGCAGAAAAGAGCAGAAAAGGACGGCGCCGATCCAGGTGTTGGCTTCGATTCTCAGATAGAGGATGAGGATCTAATGACTGGCGTCATGGTGCACGGGTGAGCTCACGCGTGGGATGGACCTGACGATGAGATCGCGTTATACACGCCCTGGGGACATTGGGTGTACAAAGTAGAAGTGGAGAGAACCGGGCGAGGACTGGCCCAATGCCGTCCGCACGAATCATGGGAAATGAAGGAATGCCTCATCATCAAATCAGCCAAGTATTTGAACCACGTATTAATGAGACGGTCTACTACTTCGTGACCATGTCGACAGCAACTTCCATTAGAGTCTACCAGCACAGTGTTGAGTCACTTGATGGACCGTTTCGTATCTTTCTTGTGCTCTGCAGGCTTTTTCTAGTTAACTTTGAGGTCACCTGCAAGCCTTCAATCCCCTGATGAGTTATCAAGGCCAGCAATGTCTCGCATCAACACTAATCCCGCTACTCCAACTCACCCTACCCTTTGCTTCTCGAAGAGCCGAAGCAATTGGCAAACCTTCAACCCACGCCCCTAAGCCATCAAGCCATCAAGCCATCAAGGTCATCAAGGCCATCAAGGCCATCCTTACATTCTCGAGGAATCGAAGCCATTTGAAAACCTTGAGCGACCATCAGTAGCCAAACTTTTTATAATTTATAGCTTTCGGAGATAGCTCAAATCCCCGTTTGTATATAATGCCATGTTGCCCGTCCTCACTGGCCATTCTCATCTTCCTCCGACACATCTCTCCATACATCCTCAGGACTTGGGACTTATACACAGGATACGATTATCACATCTTCCCTTCGTCCAAACTTTTCTAACGTAGACAGTCACCTCTCTCTCCACCCATCCACTCCCCACTCCCCTCATTTAAACACACATAGGATACTCGAAGCATCACCATGGTGTCTCGCGAGAGCCTCGGCGGTTCCGTCTCGATGAGACGCATCGCCCTCCTCCTTGCCCTCCTCCTTGCTCTCGTGGCAGGCCTTGTCGACGGCCTGCCAACCTCCACCGGAACCGCTTCAGATGCAACTGCAACCTGGAGGTCAGTTGTGACCGCTCGGGACATTGTTGCTAATGATCCCACAGAGGTTCCCGGGTACGACGGCGACGGCGCTTCTCGCTTCGAGGACATAGCTAAGAAGATACTCAACCAGTATCAGGGGCCGCCTCACCTTCCTACCATCACGCCTGTTGTCCCAGCCGAGAAGGGTGAGGCGGCATCTTCCGACAAGAACGCCCAGCTCTCCGAGAAGACCTCTTCGGCTGCCAAGGACCTCGATGGAGGCTCAACTTTCGTCCTGACCGCCAGGGGCGCGGATAAAGGAACGACCAAGAGGGGCTTTTTCGACCTCCTGTTCCCACCCCCCCACGCCGAGGAAGAGGGCTCCCGTCCCAAGCACCACAAGAAGCATCGCGAGGGCTTCGAGCAGCTTTCCGGTCCCGTCGTCCCCGCCGTTGACAACCCTAGGGCTCTTGACCATAGACCAAGGCCCGAAGCAACATCGTTCATCCAATTCGGGGAAGACAGGCGAGAGACCCGGAGTGTCTCCAAGGCTGACGCTACTTCCACGTCCAAGGACGATGAGAGTGGCGACGACGACACAGCCACCCAGGAGCAGGCCCCGAGGCAGACTTTCAGCACAGGCAAGGATGAACCACCCAGGATCCCCCAGCATAAGGCTGGTGTTGGTTCCCAGGCCCACGGTAGTGGTAATGGTGCGGAAAGCAGGCAAGTGGACTCCTCCACGGAACAAAAGTCTACGACTGTCAACGGTAAGACCTCAAACCCAACGGCAACAGTTGTCAAGGACAAGCTCTCACTAACAAAACCTACAGTTTCCAAGGCTGAGACCACGGCACCGAAGCCTACTGTTGCTGAGGAGGGACCCAAGCTTCCCTGGGACGGCTCTTCGCGGCAAGAAGACCAACCGCATATCCTTGGCGGTAACGGCAAGGGCAAGGATAAGGGCAACAAGGGAACCTTGCGTAAACCCTCGAAGCCCAAGTCTGCAGCTGCAAAATCCGGGGAACCCAAGTTGCCAATCCTCGGCTCGTTGCCCGAGCTTCCCTGGGATGGCCGTTTCGGTTCCGGCCAGGGCAAAGATGGCAGCAAGGGGAACAAGCAGCCCCCCAAGGGAAAGCCCGCCGCTGACAAGGCTCAACCCTCCAAGCCAAAGCCCGCAGATGGAAAGACTCGGCCCGCGGATTCGAAGAAGCCGGCTGACAAGTTGCCCGAACTCCCCACGGGAATGTCTTCCGGCGGTTCCAGCAGTTCCAGCTCCAGCCAAGGCAAGGGCAGTGGCAAGGGAAACAAGAAGTCTCCCGCAAAGCAGCCCAAGAAGCCGATGACTCTCTTGGACAAGTACATTGAGCTGCAGAGAGGCGGAGCCGCCCCTTTCTTGGTGCTCTTGAAGCTGCTGCGGGACGAACTTGAGTCAAAGTCCCCGGCCCCGGCATCGAACCTGACGGCTGAGCAACAGCTAGACCGCACGGTTGATCAGAGGCTGAAACTCCTGGAACTTGTCAACGAACTGGAGAGGAACGCGACGGTGGCACGGAATTCGACAGCTGGAAATCCAAAGGCACGAAACTCGACAGTTGTTGAGAAGCCCAAGGAGGACCCTGCCGTCTCGCTTCTTTCCGCGACTGAGGAGGATGTCGACACCGCCCGGAGGGACTTTGGAGACTCGGCCGTCTCGACCACCAGCGTCGGCGTCGGCAGAAATGGCACGGATGAGGATTCCGGAACGCTGAGCAAGCGTGCGGATAGGACAGAGGACAAGTACTACATTAACGATTACAGTACTGTCATCACCCTCATCAACGCCACGCCGTACCGCTGGCGCCGGGGGTACATCAGCTCCTACCAGATGTACAAGTGGGACAAGATCTGGCCCGAGTACATCGAGCCCGGGCAGTCGAAGCGGGTCATCGCCAACCGGATGTACGGGCTCGCCATGTACGACTCGGCCGGGGAAGTGGCCTACCACCTCGAGGGCACGCACAAGCCCATGTCCTTCATGGTCGAGAGGCGCAGCGGCAAGAAGACCAAGATCTTCGTCCGCTTCCTCGAAGAGCTGCAGACGCAGAGCAAGGGGCGGCTGAGCCAGCTTAACCTCGGGTGGCACAAGCACCCCGGCGGCTCGCACTTCGTCCTCGCCGGCAAGGAGGGCGACTTTGTGTCCATGGAGCCTCCCGTCGCCTGGATGAAGGCCCTCCTCCCCGAGATTGGACACCTGCCGCTCCGGGAGATCGTCATGCCGCGCTCGCACCACTCCGGCTTGTCCGTGGCCAAGGAGCAGTTTGGCGTCGCCGCCAAGGCCAACACCATCTGCCAGAAGAAGAAGGTCAAGACGCAGCTGGAGGACTACGGCGTCCGGGTTCTCGATCTCCGCCCCGCCGTGTTCAAGGGAACGTACTTTGCTTCTCACGGCGCCAAGGTCCTCGGGGCCTGGAACGGCATGCTCGGGGAGAAGGTCGAGGCCATCTCCAAGGCCATCGCCGACTTCCACGAGGCGTGGCCCGGCGAGCTCGTCATCGTCGACGTCTCGGGCCCCGAGAGCGTGCGGATCGACTCGGGAGTCCGCAAGATGGACGCCGACGACCGCAAGGGCCTGTACAAGGCCCTCCAGAAGCACGTCGCCGGGACCAAGGTGCCGGACGGCGAAGACCTCACCCGGTGGCCCCTGGAGCGCTTCATCGGCAACGGCACGTCGGCCACGCTCTTCCGCGTCGACGCCGCCTGGGTGGGGACGGACGGCTTCCCCGGCGGCGAGCGCGGCTTCGTGTCGGGCCTCAACTTCCCCGTCAACCACCGGTGGTCGGAGAGCAACAAGGCGCGGGTGATGGCGCCGGACCAGCTCAAGTACATGCGGCCCGAACGGCTCGAGCGCGACTCCCGGGTGTTCCACTCGGACTGGATCCTGACCATGTCGGCCGGCGACGCCATCTTCCCGGTGCGGTCGGTCCTCGGCATGGCCGTCGAGACGTACGGCTGGCTGTACAGCGAGATGTGGGACGGCATCTCGGACCGCACGTACCCGAACTGGATCGCGACCGACGGCATCCAGAACACGGAGCTGAGCAGCTTCGTCGTGGCCATGAACCACTGCTTCGTGGCTCGGAAGTGCGGTGGCCTCGGAGGCAAGGTCAAGGGGCGGAACAGCGTGGGTGCCGCCCGAGGCAAGGCGAAGGCCGGAAGAGGCTGGGTTGGATAGTTGCAGACTTGAGTCTGCGGGTGAGCCAGAAGGAGTTGTGGCGGGGTTGTGGACAGGGAGTTTTGGCTTTGGTGGCATTGCATTTGCATTTTATAGACGTTGATTAAATGGCTCTCACGAAGCTAGATATGGGTGGATAAGTGAGCAGGATTAGAAGGATAGACCAGCGTTCTCGAGCACAAGTATAATTATATTGTATTGTCGTTCCCAGTTTTGGGACTCGTCTATGAGATCTAGTCAGCAAACTTGTGTGATGCATATATTAGTCCCTTGAACAATCGCTACTCAGTTCAGTCTGTCCAGCATAAAACTATGCATGCGGCCCTTTGCTCCCAGCAATGCTTTGGAACATTCTAAACCCAAAAGAAAATGTCTAATCCCGATTATTATCCCGCCGTCCCAAAAGTCACCAAGCCAATTGCGCCGACCTTGTTGGGTCTCCTTCCAAGCCCAGCACCAGTTCCGGATTCCAGTCAAAGGCAGCTTTACCCAGAAGTCGCCTGACCTCTCCTCCGGCGCACAAAGGCAGGCAGCGCGATGCTCTGGCGCTTCTCAGACATGGACGCCGAGGCCCCGGACGCATCGGCTTGGCGTCGGTCGGGCCTGCAGCAGCAGCCCATGGCGGCGTGCAGCAAGAAGGCGACGTCGGTGGCGATGGCGGCGATCCACATGAAGACGAACATCTTGACGCCGATGTTGGCGCGGATGTTCAGCTGGTCCTGCTTGGTCAGGGCGATCTTGGCGGCGAAGCTGATGACGGTCGCGATGATGGCGGCGAGCGTCACGACGATGCCGGCGACGGCGCCGAGGAAGGACAGGGCGAGGCTCCACCAGCGGGTGCGGATGACGAGCGGGCTCAGGAAGAGGAGGACGGCGTTGATGCAGACGCCGGCCATGAAGCAGCCGTACATGATCTGGGAGCCGATCCTGAGGACCGTCAGGACGGTGACGGCCTGCGAGGGCAGGGCGATCTGGGCGCCGGCCAGCAGCTCGCTGACGAGCACCTCGACGGGGTTGAACCAGTAGAACTGCTTCGGGCGGGAGCAGTGGGTGACGCCCTCATCGTTGTAGCCCTCGCAAAAGTTCCAGATGCCCACCTGGTAGAAGTCGTGCAGGCCCAGGCTGCGCGCAACCGAGTTGAGCAGGTTGGAGTTGTCGACGGAGATGGGGATGACCTGGGAGACGTCGAGCGAGAAGAAGTAGATGTCGGTGAGGACCTTGTTGTTGTAGGTGTTGCCGATGACGACGAGGATGAGGAACGGGATGGTGACGAGGTAGAAGATGCTGGCGGCGATGGCCGTGTTGCGCCGAGCGTTGGCGGCTGCCATGGTGGTGGTGGGTTGTTGGTTGTGGAAAGGATGGATGGTTTCGAAGCGAAAGAGGAGCGCTCCAGGCGGTCACCCTACTAATTCTCCTTCCACGCGGTCCGTAGCAATGGAGTGTCGGGGGGCGCGACGGCGCGACGGAAGCAGTTGGGATACTGAATATCCAAAGACTTTACCGGTGCTTCTGCACACAAGCTGGACTAGAAGCTGCCTGCCGATTTCGTCAAGACTAGAATACTTATTAGATAAGTACGAAGTACGTAGTAGTACCTAGTAGGCTTGCAAGGTAGGTAATTTACAAGTGCCATGAGAATCCCAATTCCAAGGCTTTTTTTTAATCCCGGTAGCCCCCCTCCCCCCATCAGCTGCCACCAGGGTCCCCCACCCGGACAGTGGCTTGCCAAGACGCTTCAGGGTTCCACGGTGGATCTAGCCCCACTGACCGTCGGGCCCCATCTCACACTTACAGGGGGGCCCACGTTAGCAGCCTCCGCCCCGCACAGTAGCCCAGCAGTTTGCATCTAGTCCCTGTACACCAATCACGTCCAGTTGCCGTTCCAGGCGCCCAGCGTCCAGGCGGCTCTCGGCTCACTCAGCACCTTGGCTTGGGCCTTCCAGGGCGTTGCCACAGCGCTTCGTGAAGTCCATGCCCTACAAGGACGGCCATTCATCCACCTCCTGGGCCGGACCTCATCGTTCCTCCATCTGTTTTAGTTGGGATTGTTGTTATTATTAGTCTACCTACCTAGCCTAGATACTCTACGGTCACCATCAAAGAGGCCCAAGAACCGCCCAAGAAACCCCCCCGGGCTTCCCAATGAACTGTCTTGGACTATTTTCAACTCCTGGCTGCCTCCTGCAACCGCCCGCCTGCCCGTCCTCCATGTGAGAAGTGATGCCACCTCGTACGGCTCTTGCGGCTCGTCCTTCGTACTCGACTTCCCTTCAGCTAGTCATGGAATACCAGTCCGCCTGTTAGCAACCAAGAACAAAAACCGCCCGCATGTCAGATCTGCTGCCGCCGAACCGAACTCGGCCACGGTGGTGCTGCTGCGGCCAATGCGATGACGCGTTGCACCCCGGTTTGGCAACGCGTTACACGGGCCAGAATCGGGCGTTGCAATGCCACCCAAGCAACCAAGCCTCAAGTCCACTTGTTCAAGCGGCTATTGTACCTAGATATGTATTAGACAATGTATTGGACAATGTATTGTATGTGGACTGGCGTCTGAGTCTTGGCTTCTCTCTAATGAACATCTACCGTCCAAGTTCCAAGTTCCAAGTTCCGGCTCCGAGTAGAGTTGAATCCAGACCGCCCAAAACAAACACAGCATCATTATGTCATGGCGGCTACCCACGAAGGCTTTCTCTTCCCTCAGGTTGATTACTTCTTCAATCTTCCCGCTCTCTCCTTTAACTAAACCCGCCATTCGCCTGGGGAAAATTGGGCCTGATCTTCTCATCTATGACGGATAGCGCATCGAGCTTGGCGGTCGAAATCTTTCTGCTCCACCGAGTCCACTCCGTGTTATCCTAGGGCCCCCCCTCCCCCCTTGCGATTTTCGTTGTGCATCGCTTCGAGCCTCCTCCTGAAAGTCCTGATATTATCGAGCGAATCTCTCCTGCAGGGATCGCAGAACCACCGGCTGCCGCTCTTGTTTTCGCTTTCGCTTTTCGCTTTCGCTCCAGGCTTGGCCCCCCTTCTTTGTTTTTGAGCCATCCGGGTTTTCATATTGATCCCGTCCCCAGTCTTGGTGAACCTTGACTGTTTTTATTCTGCGGAGCCGTGTCACGGAGATCGCGTCCCCTCGGAGCTTGTCGAAGTCAAGTCAACCCTGGTGGTGGAACCCAGCCAGCAGGCGCCTCATCTCATATCACTACCACATAGCACACATCCATCGTCTCACAGCATCGCATAGTCACCTGCTTCACCACTGGCGAAGCTGTGTACTCGCGTCTCACAGCACCATCCTCGGAGCTTTTCGACAGTGCCACAGTTGGGCTACTCGTCCCAGGATGAAGCTCCCTCACACAGCCGTGGCCGTCCTGGCCGTCTTGGGCCCTCGCTATGCTGTTGCACAGTCCGTCGAGCTCTCCGACACCTCAGACATCACCTTTGTCGCGGGCACACGAACCGGCGGGAACGCGGCTCAGACTGGAGTGCCGACGGGTACCTATGCCACTTACACGTCCAAAATGACCCTGGAGCAGTCCAGCGATACCGAGACGGACACGCTCACCAGCACCTTCACCGGAGTCCTCTCCACCGCCACAACCGCCACCAACCTGACCGAGACGGGCACTGAGACTGGGCCCGCCGAGCCCACAAACACTCAGCCCTGCAACGGCCACGTCGAGTTCTGCACGCGCAAGTACAGCAACATCACCAACGTTGCCGCCCACAACTCGCCCTTTGTGCGACCGGGCAATTCCGGCTCCAACCAGGAGCTCAACGTCAAGACCCAGCTCAGCGACGGCATCCGCCTTCTCCAGGCCCAGATCCAGTGGCCGTCCAACTCATCCGCGCCTCACTTCTGCCACACGACGTGCGATCTGCTCGACGCCGGGCCCATCACCGACTGGCTCACCTCGGTGAGGCAGTGGGTAGACAGCCACCCGTACGACGTCGTCACGATCCTCCTTGGCAACGGCAACTACTCAAACCCTTCCCTCTACGCGCCGTACATTGAGAAGACCGGCATCCTCAAGTATGTCTACCACGCGCCCTATCTGCCCATGGATCTGGACGACTGGCCGACTCTCGAGGACATGATTGTCCGCGGTAAGCGGGTTGTCATGTTCCTCGACTACGAGGCCGACCAGAAGAAGTACCCCTGGCTGCTGGACGAGTTCTCGCAGATGTCGGAGACGCCCTTTGACCCCACGGACCGCAAGTTCCCCTGCACCATCCAGCGCCCACCGGACCTGAGCGCCGAGTCAACCAGGAACCGCCTGATCTACCACAACCACAACCTCAACGCCGAGTTCAACGTCTTCGGCACCGAGCTGCTGGTCCCGGCCGTGTCGCTGCTCAATGAGACCAACAACGTCACCGGCTACGGCAGCCTCGGCGAGGCGGCCAAGCAGTGCCGGGCCAACTGGGGCCGGGCGCCCAACTTCCTCAACGTGGACTACTACAACTACGGCGGCTTCCCGGGGTCCGTCTTCGAGGTGGCGGCCGAGATGAACAACGTCACGTACAACCGCAGCAGCTGCTGCGGCACCACCAGCGCCGCTCCCCGGCAGAGCCAGTCTGGGTCGTTGATTTCTCTGGTATCAGCCATTCTGTCTGTCTATCTGCTGCTCTAATGCGGGTGCTTGTTTCTTTTTTTTTTTTTGGAAAAGGCATTCTTGGATTTTATTGTGTGGTAGCGATGTGTTCTTGGGATAAACATTGGCAATGCATAGAATAGGGGTATAGAACAGAACCACCCTGCATGGAAGCTTGGAGTTTGGCTTAAACATGTTTAAATATATATAATGCTCAGACTTATCAGTCTCTTTGAAGATGAAAAGATGCGCAATACGTTCCTGTGATGGTTGATGTTTCCTCTGGGTTGCGGAACATACTCTCCCCTCGAAACACGACCCGAAAGTAGAGCTTCGCCTTATAAGAGTGTAATACAAACTAATAACGCAATCGTCACCATCAACTCTGTGACTAGATCACCTTTGACGGAGGATCATGGCGATTACCAAAGAGAAGCTGGCTGCGAGACTGAGAAACCTTTTGAATAAAATCACTGCCCCAGACATTCCGCGGAGCATTTGGTTTACAGTTGGGTCAAACAATGCCGACAGAGGTTCTCAATCGACAGCATAGACTTGTAGAGACTAATGATGATATCTCTGGTGGGTTCTCAGATGAAGTTTGTTGAGATGTTGTTCGTAGATATTGTTCGTCAGAAGCGGGGAATGAAACAAGGCTCCGAGTTGGCCCATGTAAGGCCGCACATTAGCTCATGCATGTCCGCTGAGAAGTGCAACCAACCACAAAGCTGTTACTTTTCTCGCTCGCCGTTCAGCTCGTCATCCTGCATCGCTCTATTCAGTTCCAAGCCTCAAACCTCTCGAGCAAAGCCTATCCGTGGCGGTGCGTCCTACTACGGCAATGTGCGATGGTCAAGAAGAACTCGACAACCTCGTCCGGGACAGGAACGATGAGGACACCGACGAGGCGCAGAAACAAATGCGGCTCAAAACCACTTGCCGTAGAGTTGCACAATTCGCGGAAGAAAAGTTTGGAAAACCAGCAACCTCGATCTCGCCCTTAATCTTCGGTGGCTTCAACGTCCTCTACAGGATACGCCTCGAAGGCGTCTCCCCCGACGTCATGATACGCCAGCCATGCCCAACCCTTGTTCAGTTCCCAGGTGAGAAACCCGTACAAGGGGCGGCCACGACGGCTTTGATCGCCAGGCAGACACAGCTACCTGTTCCTCGACAGCTCAGGATTCGATGATTGGCCCGTTCGTCATCATCGACCGTGTTGAGAATTGCGGGAGCGTGTCGGCGAGGCTTACTACAACGGAGAAGGACATATCGACGCCTCACGTTCTAGATCCCAACGTTTCCCAGTCTGTGCTAGAGACTATCTGGGGAGAGATGGCATCCTGTCTGCTGCAGTTTTCTAGGCTGACCTTCTCACGAATTGGCTCTTTGGTGGAGGTCAGCTCGGGTGCTTATGAAGTGGCCGGGAGGCCCATCACTCACAACATGAATGACATGGTACGACTCGCAAATATTCCTCGCGAGGTACTTCCTCCGGAGGGCACGACGTATGAGACTGCAGACGAATGGTACCTGCGTTGGCAGAGATGCACATTGCACAGTTCATCTTCCAGCACAACCACCTTGTTACCTCAGAGGATGATTGCCGAAGCAAGTACGTGGCCGGGCAAATCTTTCGCAAACTAGCTAGACAAGGTCGTCTGTCCACTTTGGGCTTCGCCGAGGATAAATGGTCCACCCAGTCGTCCAAGTTTCACGCTTCTGCTCCAGCCCCTGCTGGCGATGACTCTTTCCGGCTCGGTGGCGACGACTTTCGAGCAGGAAATATACTCCTAACCTACTCAGATGACATTGCCGCCCTCGTCGGCTGGGAATACACGTACGTTGGGCCTGCCCAGCGCTCGAGGTGGTGCCTCAGTAAGGCGTCAGATTCGGCATCTAGGACGTCTAGACGAGGGAATTGAACGATGGCCTAACCATCATGCAGGAGATTACCTGCGAAGCGCGATACGACGAAGGCTCCGGTGATTTTCGTCATGGAGGCCTGCGCCTATTGCAACATTGCGGGCGAGGCCAGTGTAAGTGGTTGGATGTTACGTGTCGAGCCAAGCTGAACCAGTAGGTTGAGACGAAGCTCAGGCGGTATAGTCCCGAAGGGATCCATGGCGGTAGTTGGTGGCTGAAGAAGGATACGAGATGGTAGAAGTTTAATCAGCTTCCTCTTGATCAACCCGGGGGTGAGGTCTTATAACTTTCTGGTATAATTAAGCGGAACAGTCTTAGAACCCGGCATCAATATGCACCTTAAGGAACATGCAATCTTTGCCTCTTGCCCGTCTCCATTCTAGACCAAGCGACTTCGTCAACTCTAACTCCATCTTTTCCCACCACAACAGAATCCCCTGTAGATCCTTCTATATCGCCTATCCATTTAAGCATTGATACCTAATATAACCCCTCTCCGCGAAGATTACACGACAGAATAAATCGGGTGCCCACCCTACGCTGCAAGTAATCCTGGTACGTGGAATAGGCAACGTTGGTCGCCATGTTGCCAGTCGCAGTCGACCAGCGACCCCGAGGACTCAAGGCACCGACATCGACTCAACCGACTCAACCATGCTTATTGTTGAAACCGCCCTAATGCACTGATGCACTGATGCCCTGATGTCCTAGTGCTCTAATAACTTAATGCTCTACCTTTACTCATAACAAGATACTAGTTAAAAGGAGAAGATAAGAATATATTAAAAGTTTGTATAGGCACACAATATGTAGCCCGAGCGGCACGACTCTATTTAAAATTTCCACGTCTGTAATTAATAGTGGTGGTAGCGTGGTAGTGATGTCATATTGCTGTTGGCAACATCTGTCGCCCTATAGTGAGTAGAGGTGAGAGTAGGGAAACTAGGTATAGACAGCAAATAGAACTGAGGGGAGCCAAGACGATGGGAGGCTAAGACAAATATATGATACAGCCACTATAGCTTCAATCATCCTGTCTCGGAGAAGACTTCTGGGTTGGATATGATTAAGTAGCTAAACGGCGATATCACTCGGTTCTCTAGCAACCAAATCACAACCCTACACCGTACACGGTGGACGCTCAAGCTTGTTAGCGGCGACTTGGTACCACACATGAGCACATCTGAAAGCTGCTACCTTCGTCAATCGCAAGTAGGGCGTCGGAATGGATATTGAGGGTGGGTGGATCTACCCTTTGTAGTTGTCTTCACTAATCATTCCTAATCGTGACCTATCGGCATTTTCCCTATTCACAGTAAGCGTTCAGTTGAATTATGTTCAGCTTGCCCTCTTCTGCAATTACCAGATCGCTTACCCCAAGACAAGCCTATATCCTGGAATAGCACCGTTCTTGAAGCGGGTGGGTGTTGCCACGATGACGGTCAAGGTACAGGGTAGGCTCCGTTCAACTGGGGGAGCGACAAACACGAAACAGCAATACAGACAGTCGTATGGAGTGCTGCGACTATCGATTTTCAACGTTCAGCTTCACATGCAGAAAGCCCGCCATTTGACGACCTGCGTTGGAGCATCCTCTTTTCCGCAGCCCGAGGTGAGATGGATGACACTCTGAAGAGAGTATGAGGCCTATTATTAGATACTGGGGGCCAGACTACGGTACCTGGCCGGTAGTCACTGTAGCCTATATCTAATCTAGTGCTCTCGCCAAACGGACGAATAAAGCCCCTCAACGCGACAGGAAGCCCGCCTCAACCCTGGACCCTGCAACTCTAAATGTGTCCAGCTGTGCGAGATTTCATGTTCGGAACGATGACCTCTCGTGACCCGACTCCATGGAGTTTTTACACTTTCCCCCGTTCGAGCCCAGCACTGATGCTTACTACCGCAGATCTAGTCGACCAGGGGCATTGCTGCCGTCTTCTGTCTCTCGCTGGCTACCTGACGCTCGTGGCCAACGTTATTGAAGTAAGCCTCCACTAACACCCCGGCCATACTAGCGCGCCCACCTCAAAAGCCAGCGAACAGCGAGCGGCCCCTCCTTGAGACCGGCCTGACCTGGCGCATAATTAGGCACTGTACAGGGGCAGGCAAGGCCGTTGTGAACGACTGGAGGCTGTGACAATGAGACGGATTCTCCCAGGCGTGTCCAACTGAGCCGACTGGGAGGCCGCTTGCTGGCTGATAGTTGGTTGGAGATGCCGGCCGTGGTCTGGGCTGAGTACCTAGCCGCCAGGTGTCGCTGCCGCCAGCCCTACACCGGTTGAGTGACCTCTTAGAGGTCTGTGGGAGGTCTGTGTGAGATCCGCTGTCCTCTTAGGGGGCGGCGCGCTATCGGCAAGCCCCTCAAGCCTCCTGGAGGCCTAGATCCCGTCGGATCGATGGTCCCGCGCCGGGACAGATGTACGAGGTACGGGCTGGGCTCAATACGTAGTATGTGCGCAATAGGGTCAACCCCGGGGAACACCGACACAATGGATGGGTTCTGACGATTCAGTAAGCCTGAACTGGGTGAAGTACGGATCTATGGACAGGTAAGCTACTTACTCACTTCGTAGAGCTGGAGGAGAGAGCCGACAGTCGCGTGGGGGCCCCGGAAAATGCAGTGGAGGGCCGCCCTGCAGACTGTCGTGCACCTCACCTTAAGGAGCTAGGAGCAACAAGCGCTTCCCCCGGCTGACAGGGCTGGAATCTTGTTCCAGTTCTCAGCTCGCAGCTTCTTCTCTAGACTACGCCAACCTCCGCCACCTCCGCCACCTATCCTTAGTCCCTCGCTTGCCCCGTCGTTTGTTCGTTTCTCTTTCACTCCTTCCTGCACACGTTCGTTACGCTCTCGTATTTGTCTGTCTGCGATACTGATCGCAAACGCTTCACGACCCAGTCGCTCGCTTTATCGCTCGCTAGGTACCCCAACCCTTCGCCCTGCCCCGCGCTCACCAATCTACCACCTTTGCATTTGCGCCCCCTGGAACCGCTGCCATCGACTTCGCCATGAGCAGTAGCTCACGAGATGGCCTTCCATAATGACTCGGGCGGACAGCCCTACGAGACCTATGAGCCTTATGAGCCCTTTCGACGCGCCAACCGCCCGGAACCTTCGCGACAGCCTCTACCACAACAACCCCTCCACCATAGCGTTTCAGCCATGTCCGTGTATAGCGACACTCACGATAATCCGTACGATCCCTCCGGCGGCCACCCTCCTCTTCATGGTCGCGAATCCATGGTATCTCTGGATTCCTACGCTGGCTCTAACAGCCCAGCACAGCCCGAATATGGTGGCCATGGCTACAATTCCGGCGGTTCGTGGTCAGGCTCCTTTGCATACTCCAATGGAACTGGCGCAAGCTACGCCCCCGTGTCAGTGTCTGGCGGCCCACCCTCGAGGTATCCTTCTCGGGGAAGTCGCGTTCCTAGCTTCAACTCGATGAGGCAGCCGGCGCACGACACTATTGACGAGGAGGAATATGACCTTTCGCTTCTTCAGACTGCCGCTCCAATGGGAAAGTCATCACGATATGCACCCATTGTTGAGGAGGAAGATGACGATTTCGTGCCGGGATTCGACGTAACGGCTTCACTAGGCCCTACTACCGCCCAAGATGAGGACTTTATCAGGAAACTCGAGGAAGAGGAAGCTAAAGGAAAATTAACTGGAGGTCTCGGCGTGGGCTTCCAGCCAGACACGAGACTTCGAGATGCTGATCTGCTCTCTACCCCGATGCACGCTCAGAACAACTTGTCGCGATCCTTCTCCCGACGCAAAAGTACTAAACCCCTGGGACGTCATGAGACGATTCATAACATAGGACAGGATGAGGCGAATCGACGAGGCGAAGTAATTGAAGTGATTCTGGAGGAGGAGGAGGAGAAGAAGGATGAGCAACCAACGGGCACGGATTTGAGCAGCATGGAAGGACCGAGCACCATGGCTGATAACGACATGCGGCGCTCAACATTCCCTGCCAAGGAGGTCAGGACTGCGATATTCTACCCTCAGCCCAACTGGAAGCCGCTGTCTATGCGATGGCCATATTTGCTGTGGTTGGTCATTCTCTCAATAGCTCTGGCAGCCACGCAAGAGGTGCTGTTCCAGAAATTCCAAAAAAAACCCGTCCTTAGGTTTAAGTCGCCCGATGACGTGGACCCGAGCCTATACTTCGTCGTCAAGTTCTTGCCTACCATGTGCGCCGTCGCGTTTGGCGTCTTCTGGCAGTTCACCGATTTCGAAGTTCGTCGCTTAGAAGCTTACTATCAGCTATCGAAAAAGGACGGCGCTCTGGCCTCTAAGTCGATCAACGTCGACTACGTCACGAGCATGAGTTTCCTTCGGCCGTTTCACGCCCTCAAACTGGGCCACTACGCTGTCTTTCTGTCGTCAGTTGCTTCGACGTTGGCCGTTTCCTTGGTGCCGACGTTTGCGGCTGCCTCTATCGTGTTGAACCCGAGCCGTGCAGAGCGACTGAAGCATCCGAACGACTTCAAGGAAATCTACATTGCCGCGACCTGGTCCCGACTTTTGACCGTTACGCTAAGCCTCTGCGCCGTGCTTGGCTGTTGCCTGTTTTATGTGCTGTACTCGAGACGATCCGGCCTGCAAGGCGATGTTAGAGGCATCGCGGGTCTTGCGTCCATGGCGGTTGTGGCACATATTTTGATGGACCTTAAAGACATGGATACGGCCAAACACAAGGATATTCATCACAAGTTGAAACGTCGCCGTTACATGCTCCGGAACAACTCTCTTGCACCCTATGATGGAAGCACCGGAAAGCTACAGGATCGCGAGGAGGACGATAGTACTCACCTATCGGAGAACCCGCATCCCCTGATGCTCCGTCCGGCGGGGAGTATCCCATTCATCATTGCCCTCTTCATCTTCGCAGGGTTTATTCCGGCCTTCCTCTTTACCCCGGCAAGTATCATCACTGATAAAGCTGCCTGGACTGTGACAGCACTGGCTGTTATCCTGAAAATGTGCTGGGGTGGCATGGAGACGGCAGTCCGAGTGATGGAACCATACTACATCCTCTCGGGGCGCCATGCGCCTTCGAAGACCCTCACCCTCGATTACACGGCTCTGCCGTTCGGTTACATGCCTATCCGTGCTCTGATGAACGGCCACTTCCTCGTCTTCCTGGTCGGGTTCGGAACTATGATGGCGGAGTTTTTGACTATCATGGTAACTAGTCTGGCGACTGTGGAAGGGCAGGATTTTATCATGGGGTTTGGGATGCACGATGACAGCGAAGAGAAGGCGAAACAGCGATTGGTCAACTCTGGCCAGGAGACAGTATTGTCATTTTACGTCTCCCTCGGACTTACGCTCTTCGTACTGCTCTACATGATGGTCGTGGCGAGCATCGTCTTCTTCCGGCGGCGGCATCCTTTTCTACCGAGGCAGCCCAACACGATTGCTTCGATTCTTGCTTTTATTCACCAAAGCAAGATGCTGTATAACTTTGTCGGTACGGCCAAACTCAGCAACACGGAGATGGTAAAGAAACTGGATGATGGCAAAACGTACGGACTAGGCTGGTTTAAAGGCCGTGATGGACAGACGCACTGTGGCGTGGACCAGGAGGAGCTCATCAGCTCCTACAAGCACGGCATCATCTTCTCTCAAGGCAACAAGCCCTGGGAGACCCAATGGGATGTATTGTAGACAGGACTGGCGATTTAGAGTATATCAAGGGACGTGACAGGATGCCACAACAGCTAGGTCTGGACGTCTGGTTTCACCGACCATGGAGTTTACAGTGGGTTTATAGTACTAAAGTATATCTGATGGTGGCATTGGTTAATTTTGAGATTTAGGCATAGCTGCATTTAGATGTGTTCTTTGACGATTCATGGCTTGGGATGTACTCTAGCCAGACGTTCGGAACTGAACCGTGCAAGGGTAGCATTATGCATTGCATCCTAGTCCAGGCACCCGGTAGTGAAAGCTTGGCTTTCCGTAGGGGTTTATGAAACGCAGGCGAAGCGCGGCCGGTTCGGCAGATTCCAGGCCTTCAACACAGCCTCAGTCCCGGCCGATCTGAGGGACCCAATGGGGGTGAAGGAGGGAAGCGCGAAACAGCCGATGGGACGCGGATCATGCTGGGGCCCGGATCAAGGGGAGGAACGCATGGCGATGATCTCTCGCCGTCAGAGCTTGAGAGCGAGAGCTTGACAACTTGAGAGCTTGAGAGCCAACACGGGGAGGGACTTTCTGGGGCGATCCGTGGAGCAGACAGGACGACAAAGTGGGTTCAGTGTTGCGCGTCAACTTCTAGAGGGTTGTTCCCCATAACTAGCCACCTATGGTAGCGGTGATTTGTTTGCGGTGACGTCTTTTGGTGGAGAGACGGATCTTTTTAACACATGAATTTAACGGCTGTTGGCGTGGGACAGGGACGTGGAGGCCTCAAGGAGCAGTGAGCACAGGGCGGTGGGGGGGATTAGAGGATCTGGAACCCTCGACCTCCTGAGACACAATTTCTCTCTTCCCCTCTCCCGGCATTCCACCCTTCTTGGTTCCACACCTGCTGGTCTCAGGGTGAGAGGGCGGATCTACGGGAATGCCATGCGCGGACGGCGCCCTTGTAATAAATAGAGGAAGAGGAGGAGGGGCTTGATGGATGGATGGGCGGTTTTGGTGACGGAGACTGGGAATGGGAAGAGAGGAACAGCAGGACTGAATAAATGAATGAATGAATGAATGAATGAATGAATGAATGAAGGGACCGACTCATGCTTCTTCAGTCTTCGCTACATGAACAAGGAGCAGCATATCTGGGGACAACCAGCTCGAACTTCGTCATGACGTCTGATGCTGGCGATTACAGAGTCCTGGCTGCAGTATTATGTATGTACTTCGTAGTAGGCCGGCGCCACGAATCAGGTACATACGCAGGCCAACACGCTTGCTTACCTGGCGGTGTTGAACATGGGTAGACCCTGGATGTCAACGGTTGACGATTGACTAAGAAGTACATGTACTCCATAATTTGCTGATTGATGGATGCATGATGGATAGAACGTTATGATTGCTGCGACTTGTATTCGCCTTGATTGTGTCGGAACTTGGGGACCTACCAACTACATATCTGGGGTAGGTATGCAGTAGAGTCTTGTAACAAAGTGAAAACTGTGGAAGAGAGAGGATCCTGTTCTTACTCCCACGTTCTCTCCCTACACAGCCAAGTAGATGCGACTTACAGAGCGTAGGCGTGCCGAAAAGTGAGATGTGCAAGCGTGGAGGTACGTCCGCAACGCAGCAAGATTTGGATTTACTTGTGTGGCAGAGTAGCGGCGTGTATCAAACACGAGGCGATATATCTAATAAGAATGTCGAAGAGTAACACGAAGAAGAGAGACCCCTTCTGTTGATGATTTTGTCGAGGTTTGTCCCCCCATTGCTCTTTGCCCGTTCTGGATGTACGAAGCAAGAGAGAACTGGTCGGTCTTTGCAGGTGTATGGAGTATTCGTACCTACTAGACCTACTAAGGTATGCAAGGTACGAAGTACGGGAGTGTGTGTGCCACGAAGAAGATCGGGCCTACGGGCCTGAAGAAGACCGCGGTGGGGAGCCAAGCAACCAAGCAAGCAAGGGGTACCAATACTATGTAGTACGCTCCCAAGTGTACCGTGACGTATCGGGGTTCGGCAGCACTACTAAGGGGGGGAGGAGGGGGGGCTGTGCAAGCCTCTAGCTGGCCCCGGGGTGGTTTCCAGTCGGGTGTTCGTTGCGGTTTCGTAAATTGAAAGACGGTCTCGTAAATTAAAAGAGAAGGCTCTTTGAGTGACGAGTTGAGGTGAGCTAAGAGAAGCCTGGTCGCTGCGGGTGTATTGGCTTGTCCTGCTGTTCGCTGGGGGAACAGGAACAGGAACGAGGTGCAGGGTCAGCATCTTAAGGTAGATAGATACTTGAGTTAGGTACCTACTAGGTAGAATGGATGGATGACACCAAAACCGGTCATGTCACACACACTGGCACTCTCTTCTTTTTCTCACTCAGCCCACGGGTCGTGTCGCGTGGATCACGGTAATGTCGTCTCGTTGGCCCCGGATCGCTAGTCGCCGGCCGACCCCGTGTCGTATCGTATCGTGCCGCATCGTATTGCGTCGCCGCGCATCCGAAGCTGCGTCGAAAGCTTACGCCAATTTTAGAGCAAAGGGACGGACCAGGCTGAAACGAAGACGAAGGATTCCACAGCGCGGAAGATGGAAAGTACTGCTGGTCAACAAGCGCTCTTCGTCGAGTCGAGAACCCAGCCCGGCCATCATCGATCCAGGGGGAATCTAGAGCTTGACCGGTATCCCCAAGGTATCTCTGTTAGGGCGGATACGAGATGGTAATCCCCATCGCCCCGAGCGACAGGCCCGTCGACCTGCCCATGCTCTCATTCCAGGTACTGCACAGCCCGCGGATCTTGACGCTACCGCACCTGGTCCAAGCTCGTGCAAGACATTATACCAGGAGATACTTCATACTGGTACTTTGCCTGCATTGGCCTGCATTGGCCTGCATTGGCTTGCCAGGTGATGCGTAATTTGCGCCGCCGTGCCCATTCCGTCCAGTGGCTCGCTCGCTCCGCTGACTGGCTGGCCAAGCCATCAACACCTGCCTCCCGTTACCTGCTTTTCCTGCCCTCCCAAAAGTCTCACAGTCGCTTCTCCCTGGCCTAATTACCTCGCCCCTCCCCCCCAAAAAAAGAACCATTTTACTCCCTTGTGTCAATGCCCATTTCACTTTCACTGCAGAACCAGCCTGAAAAGCCAAAGTCCACGCACAGCCAAGCCAAGCCAGTGCGGCCCCGCTCCACCGCTGCTTGGCAAGTCGGTCGCCCTTCGTTTTGGCTTGGGCTGGGTTCCATTCGCTCCCCCTAGCACTTAGCACCTAGCACCTAGCACCGAGTAGTACCTAGCACCAAGCACACGTACGAAGTACTTACGAATACAACCGGGTAATTAGTGCTGGGTACCTCGTTCCCTCTACGCGCTTTGTTGTACCTGCCCCTTGTGCCACTCCCTTTCGTTTCGGCGGCCCATCCTTCCCTCCCTCCTCCTTCCTCGTTCTTTCACTTCCTCACACCTCACCCCCCCACAACTCCATCGTTCGCCCGCGACCACGATCAACCAAACCCATCGACGACGAAGACGCCGCCCGGAAGCCCTCGTCGCGGAGAGGATTTCGCTCGACCACTCGCTAACATCTCTCTTCTCTTTTTTGTTTATTTTACTTTTCGTAATTCTTTTCTGTCGCTCCCGCGGATTCCCTTCGTTTACCCGCCCTCGGTACGATCAACCACGTCAACGACTCCTGAAAACGCAAATTCGGTCCGTCGCCACAAACCTTCCACCATTTACGCCTGAGCCCTCGCCTTGCACTACATCGCCGTGTCAGAATATCTTCGGACGTCCATCTGGGAAAGGAAGGGAGCTTTCATCTCCGGGATCCGAACGAGCCGTTTCCGACCGCGTTGTGATCGACGACGAGCCGCCGTCAATTATCACGACCGCGCCTCCTAGGATAACCAACCTCTCAAAACAAGGGAAAATCGCTCTCTTGATTTCACACCCACCCTTCGAGAATCGCCAGAACCTGTTCACTCATGATGTGGTCCATAATAAGGAAGCCTCTACTGGCGCTATCGGCGATGGTCGTCTTCATGACGCCCAACGTCGCGGCTGAGAGGATGCTCATTTCCGACTCGCTCAACAGTTGTCAGGCTGATTCAGGCTTCACAGCCAGTCTCTTCAACGTCGTCTTCACCCCCAATAACGGCTCCGCCGAGGTCAACGTCGTGGTGACTTCGTCCATCCAGGGCAAGGTTGTCTTCGACCTCAGTATTGCCGCCTACGGTTACCGATTCATCCGAGAGACTGTCGACCCCTGTGACATTGGACTCGCTGGTCTCTGCCCCATGGTTGCTGGAAAGATTCCGTTCAAATTCAACATTCCCGTCGGCAAAGAAGCCTTGAGCCAGCTTCCCGGAATTGCCTACAGTGTCCCCGATCTCGATGCTACCGTCCGCGTCTACGTCAACTTGACTAGCACTGGCGAGAGTGTCGCCTGTGTCGAGGCCAACGTTTCCAATGGAAAGACCGTCGATCTGATTGGTGTCAAATGGGCCACGGCCGTCATTGCTGGCCTTGGTCTCATCGCCTCCGCCATCGTTTCCGGTCTCGGGCACTCCAACACCGCTGCTCACGTTGCCTCCAACTCGCTCGCCCTTTTCGGTTACTTCCAGGCGCAGGCTATCGCCGGTCTTACCAGCGTAGACCTGCCCCCCATCGTCGCGTCGTGGACTCAGAATTTCCAATGGTCCATGGGTATTATCCGCGTCGGGTTCATGCAGAGTATCTTCACTTGGTATCAGCGAGCGACGGGTGGCACACCTTCGACTCTCTTTGACTCTCTTACTACAGTCTCCGTGCAGGTAGAAAAGAGAGGTATCGAGTTCGCTCACTCTAGTCTAAGCTTGTTCAAACGAGGCGCCGCAATGATGCCCCGGGCAGTTCACAATATCCTCAAGCGTGGCAATATCCAAACCGAAACTGGTAGCTATATTGTGTACGGCATTCAGCGTGTCGCTTATAGAGCCGAGATCGAGACGACCAATCTGTTTATGACGGGCCTGACGATCTTCTGTTGTTTTGTTGTTTTTACCATGCTGGTCATCGGCCTCTTCAAGGGCATCTGCGAGCTCCTCGTGAGACAGAAGATGATGGCGAGCGACAAGTTCCTCGAGTTCCGCAACGGGTGGCTTACCGTCCTTAAGGGTATCTTGTTTCGTCTGACCCTGATCGGTTTCCCCCAAATGGCCATTCTCTGTCTGTGGGAGTTCACTCAGGTCGACTCGGCCGCTGAGGTCGTGCTCGCAGTGTTCTTTTTCTTTGGCATGTCTGCCACCCTCGGGTGGGGAGCTTTCAAGGTCATCCGCATTGCCCGCCGCTCCGTTGCCATGCACCGCAACCCGGCTTACATCCTGTTCTCTGACCCCCAGGCTCTCAACAAGTGGGGCTTCCTCTACGTCCAATTCCGTGCCTCGGCCTACTACTTCATCGTTCCCGTCCTGACCTACACCCTGATCAAGGCATGCTTCGTGGCCTTCTCTCAGGCTGCCTCGGTTGCCCAGGCTGTTGGCTTCGTCATCATCGAAGCGGGTGCTCTCATCGCAGCCTCAGTTCTCCGTCCCTGGATGGACAAGAGCACTAACTCGTTCAACATTGCTATCTGCGCCATCAACTTCATCAACGCCATCTTCCTCCTTATCTTTTCCAACGTCTTTGGCGCCCCTAAGATCGTCGTGGGTGTCGTGGGCGTGGTTCTCTTCGTCCTTAACGCCGCTTTCTCTCTCATCCTCTTGATTATGCTCATTGTGTCGACAACTTTCGTTTTCTTCCGAAAGAACCCCGACGCTAGGTACCAATTTATGGCCGACGACCGTGCCTCGTTTATGAAGTCGCAAACTCAACTCAACACCACAACGGAGCTGGACGCCTTGGCTGCTACGGCCCGAGGTGACAAGGGTGGCTACAAGAACCAGATGGACCTCGACGATGATGATTCCCTGTCTTCCGATAGCATGCGAAGGCGTGCTGAGACAAACAACCACTCCCAGGTCTCGTTCCGCGACAACAACCCACCCCGGTCTCCCATCAACCCATCAATGCCTCTCTTCCCGGCTGATGGGCAACGGCCGGCGAGCCCCTTCCGCACCGCATCCCCAAGCCCATACCAGAACTCGGGATCGTCACTCCACCAGTCACGATCTCAGAACAACTCCAGCCCTGCTGGGTACCAATCACAGAACAATGCCAGGTAAGCCACTCACACTTCTGGCCACAGAGCTGTAGATACTAACCCACATTGATAGCCCCTGGCAACGTGGTGCGGGCTACGAACATTAAACGAATCTATTGGAGGATGTTTTCGTCCTGGTCATATTTCTTGATGGGTTCCATATCTGCCTTGGTCTCCGCCGGAGTTGGCTTTCCATCAAATTCAATTCTTATCTTGGGTTTGAAGCGGTCTAGGATGGCCATCGAGGGCAACCTCGATCACAACCTTGCTACTCGAAGCGACCGTCGACCGTCAGCAAGACGACACTGAGACTGAGTTCTCCTTTTTTTGTGGTTTGGCTTTTTATATCCGAAGCATGACGACGGCGTCTGCGACGAGACTTGGCGTTGGCGAATATCGAACCGCTGCTCTACTGCGAGTGTTTTGCTTTGTATATATAAATCATAGTGGGAAAGTAAAGGGAATGGAGGGACATTTTCATGCAGCTGGACTGGGTTTGGCTTGGGAGTCTAGCCAAGATGAACGTGGGAACATACGGCCAAGGAATGGCTGTGTACCAAGAGAGAAGAATTAGCTGAGAATACCACCTTACCCAATTAAAACTATTTACTTGTTTACACTACGGATCAAGCCTGTTGTAGAAATTATGAGCAGGTCATGGATTATCTATTAAGGTGCTGGGCTGTACACTACTACAATCCGTCTTTTGGCTTGCCTCAGCATTGTACTTGGACCTTGTTGACAAAGCCGAGGCTTTTAGGACTGTAGCTACCTACAAAGGCTTGAACCATCAAGACTTCCGAAATCGGCTTACAAGAGAAATGATCAGAAAACGGAATCCGATGGACGACTGCCAAGTACCTAGCTAACAAACTGGATCTGTCATTGAAACGTCGCCGGGACGACAGGATCTGTCTAGAATACGACTAATATCCATGATATGCATGCATGCCTTGTAGAAGCCATCTTACAGCCAGCACTTCCCATTACCATTTCCTAACGAGTGTTGCTGTAGCACAATGCCAATGAGCACGTGTCCTGTTTCTACCCTCGTCCCTCTCCCGCTGCAACAGCACAGTAAGCCCTGCTTGCATTTATCTTACACGTACAATGTGGCTCCATGAACCACCGAGCTTCCCACATACGGAGTAACCAACAAAGGAAAAACGAGAAAGAATGCATGCATACTGGTCTGATGTGGTATAACTTTTGGTACAAGAACGTATTAGAAGACAGGAGAGATAGGAAACAGGAGATAGGGCTCGTTGAGCTTGTGTATTTTTCCATCTCGCTTGGAGACGTAGACAGAGGAAAATAAAAAAGGAAAGATAGCGTGTGTGTGTGTACCTTACTACCTTAGTAGGCAGGCCGAGATAACTTGCTTGAGTGAAAAAAAGAAAAAAAGGAAGGAAGCAAGGGCGGCTAAGTAGGCGCCAGCAAGTGGTGCAGACTTCAACTCCTTCAACGCCGCTGCAATAAAAACCGCAAAAGCCGCAAAGGGCGCTCGAACAGCGAATCCTCTTCGGAACGCCTAGGTCAATCGCCTGTGATATTGATCGATTGGCCGATGATTGTTCCTGAGACTTGGAGAGACGAGATGGCGCCACTCGCTAGAGGGCGAAGCCTTGCTGCATCAGTTGGTCGACATCGCCGCCGGCCGCCTGCACAGCTTTCAGGGCTGCTTCACTCAGCCGCCGCCTTCGCTCCATTGCCTCGCGCTCTCGCCGCGCCTTGGTCTTGGAGCTTCCGCTGGGCGCCACGCCCGTCATCAGCATGCCGCCGTCGTGGGGTGTAAAGTTGACAAAGCCGATCTCCCCGCCGCCGGCGCTGCTGCCGCTCGCCTCCCGCGACCGTCGCTGCTTGCGCGTCGTCGTCGGCGTGCCCGGCGGCAGGCCTCCCCTCCCGGACGCGCTCCGCGTCGACCCTATTGACCCGCCCGAGCTGTGGCGCGAGTGCCCCGGCTGAGGCGACGCCGACGGTGCCCGAGACTTGCGGATCGGCGAGCACGAGAGGTGCCGAGCTCCGGACGAGGGCGCTCGAGGGGGACGGTGCTGGCGGTCGGAGCCGGGCGCCGAGGGCGGGACGGGTGGCGGCGGCGGGAGGTACGTCTGGCCGGAAACGGTGAGGTCGTTGATGACGGCTGAGGGAGCTCCGCGCGGCTGGGGCATGTGGATCATGAGGCCGGCAGCGCCTGCGTCCGGTCCTGAGTGGTACTCGTACGGGAGCTCGGCGTGCTGTGCGTGCATGGCCATGTTGAGATTTGCGTGCTTCTGCTGTTGCTGTTGCTGTTGCTGTTGCTGTTGCTGGAGCTGCGGGTCCATGATGTACTCACCGTTCTGGCTCGTGAGGTTAAGATCCCACCAACCAGCGTTGTGGCTTTGAGTCATGTATTCGCCTCCGGACCATGATCCGGGTGCGGAGCCCGTTGCAGAAGCACAATGTTGCGGTGGCTGCTGTTGTTGTTGGATGTGCTGAGGTGATACCTGATGCTGTTGCTGCTGCCGTTCATATGGGTGTTGTTGCTGTGGCGGCGGCTGAGGATGCGGCTGCGCTAGAAGAGGCCAGTTGCTCGGTTCCCGTTTGATGCCAATTTCGGAATGATAGCTTCCCGGTTCGGTGGTAGTAGGGGACTCGAGAGGAGTGTGAAAGCCGGTGTTGTTGAAGAAGTGGTGGTGTGGCGGGTTGGCTGGCAGAAGCGGCGGCGCGTCACTGAAGGGGTCGTCACAATACCCGTGAACAAAAGTACCGCTGTCCGGGATCGTGGTTGGCGAGGGTGTAAAGTCGTCGTTGGCATTTCCGTAATTATACGGTTGCATCCTCAAAGCCATGGGCGGGTTGTCCATGGTCGGGGAGCCGGGACGGTCTACAGAGATGGTGAGGGCCTTCCGGGCCTTGCGGAACTTTCCGGCCTTGCGAATCGTGGATGAGAGGGCCTCGACGAACTTGTTGGGCTTCCGGACGGTAACGGTGTTGGGGGGTGTTGGAGACGGTGGCTGCGAGATGTGCGTGAGCTTGGTGGGCGAGTGCAATGAGATGCCTTCGAGCCGAGACAACGCTGTGTCGGACATTGAGGCCCGGGGCATGCTGGCGACCCTCCCATGCATGTTGTCGTTGTCCATGGTGAAGTTGCGAGTTTCAAACTCGTGAGTGGCGAGTCCAACTGAGGCCCCGGACATGACTGGACCAATCTGAGAGCTGCCGGAGAAGAAATCGAACTCATCACCCGCCGTGGAGACGCCAGATGATGCAGTCGACTCGGAGGGCTGGTCGAGTAGGAGCGAGTCAGGCATGGTGGGTAGAGAAGGATCGTCGCCGTGAGGGTTGCTCATGGATGAGGCAAGGTCGGCGTCGAAGTTGATGAACTGGCCGAAGAAGTCGTTTGAGCCATCATTCGGACCGTCGTCGAGGTCTTGCCAGCAGAAGCCCGGATCACGGTCCACAGCCTCAACCCGGTACGGCAGGGTCCAGGAGGCCATGGCAATTGATTATCCCGAGTTCGTTGATGAAACTGGCCGTCGAACGAAGCGTGAAGCAGTCACCAAGGCGAGGAAGAGTGTTGGACGAGGCGACAGTTATGATGATGGCATGAGGAGAAAAGGGAGGATGAGCAAAAGAGAGTTTGAGGTGAGCAATGATAGACCCAAGCGATACCAAACAGGACGACGATGGGTTATTGGTGAGTTTGGTAGAGTGGGAATTGAAGACCGAAGTAAACGGTTTGGCAGCGTCGTCGATGAACAACAACAAAACACCGGCAACGGGCGAGACACGAAACACTAAGAGGGCTGGAACAGAGCTACGTATGTGGCACAGCGCAGCAACGGTTGCCCGTGAGATGATCTAGTTGCGAGGAGGACGGACGGCTGAGCAGGGTCGGGAGTCGCCACGGGAAGGAATGCACGGCGTTATGGAGAAGCATTCCAGCCGAACCCATGGTGGGCTGGAGGGGGCGACGACGATAGGCACAGAGACGCCCACTTGGGCCTCTGGAATAGGCTTTTATCTACCTTCTCGCATCATCCCTTGTTGGTGCGGCCGGCAATGAAGTCCTTCTGCCTCTGCGCCTTATCACTGGCAGCGGGCGGGGAGGTGACGGAGCGATCCCGGCCAACTATGGAGGAGTCAAGATGGCGCCCCAAGGCTTCGGGTACCGGCGCCGCCGTGACCAGACCGGACGGGACCAAACCAGCCCATGGCCGAATAAGGCGTTGCGGGCAGTCGACCGAGTAGCCTGGGCCTAAGAAGCAAGGACAGTGCCGAGCAACGTGCCTGCAGGTGAGCGTACAAGAACACAGCTGAAACGGACGAGCGAGGCCAAGCGCAAGTGAATCGGCATGTTTCACTCGTTCCTTCGCTGTGTCTCATGACATTCAATCTTCCCACCACTCAAGCGCATCTCGTCCTTGCAGATCCCGCATCCCAAAAACACCTTGCATCATGCTGCTTGCTGTTCCTTGCATCACCTCCCATGTTCATCGTTTGGCTGGGCATCTCAGGCGCAAGCGTACGGTGAGTGGAGCCGCCGAACCCCTCCGGACCCGACTCGCCTTCTCGACTTCCGGAGCGCGCCCCACACCCCCTTCACGGCCCGACCAAGGTTGCCCTCTGGAGCTCTCGGCTTGGCGGAGCGAGGGACTCTGGCAGCAATGACGGGCTCGCGGGTGCTTTCTCGTGTCTTGGGGCCAAGAATGTGGGCATTGCCAAGTCAACGGCGAGGTTTGCGTGGTAGGGCATGCTGTCTGTCTGGAGTGTGAGAGTGAGAAACGGCAGGATAAATGGGTCCATGGCCGGTTGTCCTCGGCGACTCGGATCTGCACCTCGGATGACATGCATAGGCTACAAAACAAGCATACGTGCATGACTTTAGGCATGGAAGAAGTCCACAGACATAGGTACAAAGTAACGCATCATGCCTTCGACTTTTGCCTCGATGTTCTTACCCCCACTTGGTTGGTTCGTGTCTAGCGATTGCATTATCGAAGCCTCTCGGCCACTGGGGCACCCGCAGACCAGCAACCTTAGACCACGGTACCTTCTAACACTACTTTGTAGCTTGGAATAGAATAGGTAGGTAGCCTTATTCAGTCCAAGGCACTTTCATGGAAACGAACCACGATACTTTTCATGTTTGGTGCTGACCCTCTACGATTTTGGTAACTTGCAGCTGGCTCCCTTGCGTCCACTTGACGAGCATAGCTTCATGTCACGCGGCTACCATTGCATAACATAAACAGCGGCACAGCTAATTGTCGCAAGCAAACTGCTTCTTCATAGACCTGCAAAATAACAGTTTGCTCACAAAGATGTCGTGGCGTCGCACCGCGAAAAGGTCACACGGGGGGGTTCCAGGAGAGATACACATAATATTGTCCCCGACATGTGCAAGTGGCAGTTCCATTTCTCAAATCCCTAAATCCTGTCCTATCTAGTCCTGTCCCCTGATAATAGCCCGCCGATGCGCCTCCTTTGCCCCCAAATTCCGGTTCGTTGTTTCATCCCTCGACCTAGCTGACGCCCCTAACAAGAAGTTCAAACCGCGATAACCCCAGGTCCCGTGGTTGGAGACAACAATAAACCCAAAACCAAAACAAAAGAAAACAGAAAGAAAACGCCAGAGTCCGTGATCCCCATGTCCCAGATTGGCGCGTGCCTCGTCAGTATAAAAGCAATGAATCTAGCTAGTTCCACCCCGATATAAACGCCGCCTGAATAGGTCCTCTCCCATGCCGTGTATCCGCCTAGACCCGTACCATGCACCGTGAGTATGAGTAGTGTTGAAAGAAAGGGAAAAAAAATGAAGGATGAAGGATGATGCCTTCCGAGATTTTGTTGAAAGTTGTGTTATGTGGTGATAGATGTGCTTCCAGTAGTAGGCGTGTCTACGACCCTGGATGACTTACGACGTTTCTTGTCGCGACGTCGCATCCGAGGAAGATGGTGGACGGCGTTGCTGCATCGTGTTGCCGCCTCGCTCGACGTCCTGTACCGGAGCCCGTATCGCTTCTTGATCCCTCCTGATACGCTAGGGTCTAGCATAGACGAGACATCTCTTGATGAGACAACCGACTCGAGCCACATGAAGTCATCGTCGTCTTCGCAGTAGCCCTCGTCGACTTCTAGTTCGGGGCAGACAAGGTCAAAGTCGGGCCCGTAGAGGGTCGGGCTTGCGCTTCGGGCTTGAGCACGGATGGCTGCAGCCGGGTCAGTGGCGGAGGGCGAAGGTTGGATGACCCCGTTGTCGTCGCCCGACGGTGGCGTGGGCACCATGGTTCCCAAACCCTTGCGGTAGGCCCGACGTTGGTTGCGGCTGGGGACCGTGGGATCTAGTGTGTCGTTTTCGGAAGTGTCGATTTCCATGGCCGCGGAGCTGCGACCCTCGCAAGAGGTGAAGAAGTCGTCATCGGGGAGGGACGTAGGTGATAGAGCGGCGGAAGAGTTCATGGAGGGGTGGCTTTGGTGTATCAAAGACTGATTGCGGAGTCGATATGCGAGCATGTCGACAGGATAGTGTTGGAGGGAGTCGAGGTTGCGACATGCCGGATGTGGGGGCGATGTTGGGGGCGAGATGGGTGAGGTTATACAGGACGCAAAGTCTGGTGTGTAGACAGCTCTGGCTGTGGTCGTCGGTTGAGTGGCTAATTGGTGATGATGGTGGTGATGGTGGTGGTTGTGATTATGCGTGGAGGCCCCGGAAGACGAGCCACAACGCCGTCCTCCATCTGGGTGAGGCTCGCACATAGCCAAGTCGGCCCATAAGGGAAAGGGAAAGACAACACGGGCGAGGACGTGGTGAGCGAGCAAGCAAGCAAGAGGAGAGGCGAAGTGTTGGTAGGCCGACTTTTGGTAGAGAGGCTGAGATGTGGAAGTTGGGGGCGGCACACCGTCAAGATAAGATATTGTGAGAAGAGTCGGGTGAGTTGAGGAAGGAGGCGAGAGTGAGAGCAACAGCAGGAGCAGGGGGGGCGAGCAGGCCAGGTAATATGAAGGCATCCACGGCGTTGCGCTAGACGAGTAGGCGCTGACGCCGGCTGGTTCTTGGGCCTGGCTTGGGGGTGGTGGAGCGACGGCGTGCTCTAACTTGCCAGGGCGTGTTGGAGCCGGAGTAAGCCAGCGGGAACTTGTTGAAGCCACGGATACGGACAGAACGTACAGTCAGTCAGTCAGTCAGTCAGTCAGTCAGTCAGTCAGTCAGTCAGTCAGTCAGTCAGTCAGTCAGTCAGTCAGTCAGTCCTGTCAATCATGTACCGGCCATGTACCTTCTTGCTTAGACTACTTACTCAAGTACTTGATTGCTCTTTTATTTATACACCTACTTAGATGCAGAGTAAAGCCTCGAAGAAAAAACCACAATGCTACCCAAGATGCAGCTTGTGCTCCATGCCTTTTTTTGACTTTGACGGGCTTGGAAACCCAAGTGTCCGGATCCCGACAGCTGGGGACCACCCGCCTACGGAGCATGCACAGGCTGCACTATCAAGTAAGTAAGCCTTCTAGCTTCCAGGGTGGTCCCAGTATCTCGGCCGTCTCAGCCTCTACCCCCTCCCCCAAAGGAACAGGGGCCAGGGCGCGTCCCTGCTCAGGTTCGGTGCGGTTCCTGGTAGTCGGAGTCGGGGTGATTCGTCGTCGGCGGGCGGGCGTTGTGTGCCCTCCGCCCTTCTGCGTCTGTACATGTAGATACTTACATACCTACCTACCTAGCTGGGCTCTGCAGTGGGTAGATCTCTCTAACTGGCTAACTAGGTACCCAGCGTATTGCTCATCATGCAGGCACACAGCACTCGACACTCAACCTGTTCTGTTGCTGTCCTGTCCTGTGCTTCCAACGGCTCTTGGCTCGTCCATCCACAACCCACACACGAATTCGCCCCCGTCGATGCAATCTCGTCCTGGGGCCTGCCACCCTGCCAGACGAACCAGACTGGCGGACCAGCAAAGGACGACCGTACGATGCAAGGACCAGTAATCCCGGGGCGTTGGGGCCTCAGCTTCTTTCGGCCTCTGTGCCACTTCGTACCCGCAAATCGATCCCTACATCCACCCACCGCGTTATCCCATCTTACCCCTCCATCCCTCTCAAACACAACACCACGCCTTTCCTTGATTGCGGACATATCATCTATCTATCTAGCTCGCAAGCCCTTCGAACTTATAAAACTGGAGAATTGGAATGCTGCCAACAAAAAATGAGCACCCAGAGGCGATTCTCGGAAAGGACTCCTTGCAGGTTAGTTAATATACGTAGTAATACTTAGGTCCGGGGCCGAGGACCGAAGGGATGGGTTCCAGTGCATATCAGCTAGATTGGTACCCGACTGTACGAAGTATGGACGGGACCTTTTCCCCCGGTAGTACGAGCCCGCACGGAGCTACTTACCTGCCAGTGGTCAGTTCAGAACCTGGAAGCCAGAACTGCTCACTTCTGTGCCGCGCACTTGCCTTGCCGTATCTACTATTACTAGTACGTATGTACGAAGTACTGCATGGTGGTATTGTGCCTGCCCCAAGTTCTCCAGCCAGTCGGTGTTCCGTACAGGCCGTGCCCTTCCCCTCAAAACCCAGAACCCAGGGTCCGGCGCCCCTGGAAGGTAGCCCAGACTCCACCAGTACACCAGTACCTGAAACTATTCCCCCCATCCAGCGCGCTCACGCTGAGCTAGATAAGTCTCCTTCGCGTCGCTGATACCGACGCTTCCACGTTGCCCTTCGCTCCTCCCTGGCCCGAGCCCACTTCTCTCGCGACCGCTAATCCCAGGGAGGTCGTTCGCCCGGATTGACCTTGAATTCGCCCAGCTTCGGTGTTGAGAATCGACGAGTCAGTCTCGTCCCTGTCGGCTAGCTCCATATTATCACACAGGCCTCACTGTCGCACTGTCGCACAACGTCGAGAGGGCAGGACGCCATCGTCACATGGGCACCTCCTTCCTTCGATTCCCCCAAGCACTTTACGGAGTAGTACGGGAGTAGCTTGACGCTATCCCAGAGGCAGACCAGTCCTCAGGGCCGATGTCATCATAGGTAGCCATCATCCATCATCTACTACCCGTACAGCTAGCCAGTCATGTCCCAGCATTGGCCCAGGAATACCAGGTCCTTTCCATGACTGGCAGCAATTTTAGAGCTTTACATAGGGCATTGGATACACTACCTTACCTATCCGAGCAAGCATATCGCAAAGCAGCAGCTAAACTGGCCATTGCGCGCCCTGCTGCCAAGAACTCGCACTCGCATATTTCGATAGCTCCCAGCCTAGCCGCCCATGCACACGGGCCACACTTGCGCTTTGGTCTAAGACATCGCCATGTTTCCTCGTGGAGGCGTCCCCTGGACTCCATTCATCGTGCTCAGTCTGCCGGGTTCTAGAGCATCTAAACGTGGCCCAGAACAGTCACAGCAAGGACCCATTCCTGCGTATCAACTCACTCGTTGCTTTGTTGGACGAAAACGCCATGGTCCGAGTCAGCGGAAAGCAGCAAGCCAACGAACTGCCGTCGCCACAAGTCTGTTCGACGAAGCCGTAGCACAAAGCTTCTGAGCAAAAGCTCCTCCAATCCCGAGACGCGGCGCACCGCAGGGCTGGCCTATGTACTCAGGCCATTCATTCCCTTCCCGGCCCTACGTAGTAAGTCTACTATGTAGACTCTGTCACACGTTCCTGGCGCTCGTGCTCGAATGCTGGCGTCCGATCCCTGCCAAGCTGGGGGCACCGGTCGGTGCTCATCGAACCTAATCCTCGGAAGTCATGACGAAGTCTGGCTCGTCCGCCATCTCGCCTAGGTACTTTTACGAAGTAAAGTTGTACCATTTCGACGGGAGGCTGGCTACGAGAGGTGGTATTTGACGCAGCCGGATGGGATTTTCCATGTCACCACCATGAACCATCCCCGCGGGCCTTTGTCCCAACGGTCCCAAGCTACCGACCAGAGCGCCGGGTCTTGTTAGTTGCTTGTCGATGGAGATCCGGCAGCCGACAAGCAGCGATCATAGTACTAGATACGTAGGTAGGTAAGACGAAAACAAGCTGGATAGATGCAGTGGCATGTTTGACAGCGGTCGATTACAGACTCCCCATGTTGCCGACCCGACGTTGCTTCGGGCGTGTCAGTGCGGAGTGGAGACCTGGAGGTTTGTGCTCAAAGATCCTCCAGCTCCAGCTTGGCGCGCTACCATTGGCTCTCCGATACCCGTTTCCCCCGAACTAAGCAAACGGTGGCTCGACAGGGGGTTCGGAGATGGCTTTTGTTAGCGTGCTACGGCGCGACTGTGCGCTAGTCCTGCTTACAAGTGGCCCATGAACATGCGCTAGACCCCAGCGAGGCCCCGGCAAAGCCTCAGCGAAGCTCCGCCATCTCCACTCTAGCCCGTGGGCGAACTCCCGGGAAGTTCTGGCCACTGTCGTCCTAGCGAGCGGCACGAAGAGCCCCAGGAAGCTGACCAAGACGGAGAGACGAGCGATCAGTCAAGCCCGGGACGCTCGCTGATGACATCCTCGAAAAGGCTCAAGCCTTTGCGCCAGAGCGACTCCGTCGTTGTAACCTCTGGATCGCCTTCGGCTTTGGCTTGATCGCAAACGCCTCTTTGCTGCGCTAGGAATTACGCTCTCTCCCTTTGCTCCGTCTCCGACCCGAAGAATGCCGAGTTGCCTTGGCTTCGACAGCTCGAAGCTTCAATCTTCGGGACATGGCACTTCTTGGCAAACGTTGAATGTAGTAGATTGCCATCATGCCATTCCGGGGATGCGCGCCTCCGCGACCGATTGGCAATGTTCGACCCTTGTCCGGGAACCGCTCATGCATCGAATCGTCAATGTCGATTGCATTCGGCCTCTCTGCCTATGTACCCCCGGATCAGCCCGCCACAGCCGTCAAGCCGCCGCCCCGCTTCGTGCAAGAACCAACACCAGCTTGGTGATCTGCAGGACGGCACATATGGAGTGCTATGTAACAGTGTAGGTCTACCGGGGGCCTCTTCTGGAACGCACCCTTGAACCAGACAAAGCCAAAAAGGAAGAAAAAAGAAAGCAAAACCTTCCGTCTGGTGTTAAACCTCAACCTCTCTCTCGATCGTGGAGCTAGGGCTCTGACGCCTTCGCTAGCTCTTCCATCGAGCTTCCATCGGGCCCACAATGCCCCGGTGGCCGCGTGATCCATGGCAAGTTGCTGAGAAGAGCATATCGAAACGGCAGGATGCCTTTTCGTGGCTGTGTCCCAGGCTCGGGAGCTACGGTTATAGCATTACTAGGTATAGTTACGTCCTCAGACTACTCCGTATCCGCCGCCTAGACCCATGGGGCCGGTACCAAGCTATAGGAGAACCATGGAACTCTATTCGTCTCGATCACAAGGGTGAGTTGGTGGGTTTCCCGCCGCATAACCGAGTCCGAATCACTCGGTTCCTTTCTCTCACTCACACGTTGTTTCTTCCCCTTTCAAGTCCGCCTAGGATTCCGCCAACGTGGCGTCTTGCCTCCGGCTGCCAACCTGTCAGTTGGGCCGCCATCTTACAAACCCGATCTCACGGCGCTTCCGAACTCAAAAACCCTATTCAGACCTAGGCCTGGGCGCCAAAGCGAGGGGCTAGGGGACGGAGCGATGGCAACCGCCGGACAGTCTGTCACTGTCACTGTCGCATCTACCGTACCAATTTGCTGGGTCGGGTGGCGCCGGCGACGATGACCCTGGCCGTGGGACGACATTCTGGGGAAACACAGGTGCAGCGACGATGAGTCTCTCGGGAGTACTATGTAAAACAAATGAGTTGCAGCATTTGCGCCAACTCTGTACCACAGCTCGCTGCTACGGCCTGATCTCGAGTGAGACTGCAGTCGGAGGCGTCCTAGGGCAACGGACCAGCGGAACAGGGGTCTCAAGGCGATTTCTAATCTCAACGTGGGCGTTGGGAGGCTTGTTGTCTCAAGCTACTCGAGGACCCGGCTGCTTGGTCCTTCTCCGCATCTTGGGGGGTCAACGGGGGACCCGAGACTATGGTCGAGGTCATAGCTGGGTGGCCTTGTGTCTGAGCGGTCCGTTCGAAAGGCAGCCTCCACGACCCGGTCTGGCGTCGTTCGGCATTTAGTGATCTCGAGAGCTTCTTCAAATCGCCCCCCAGCCTGCTTCGGGTCCAACGACTGCCGTCTGCCCCTCCCTTGCAAAGGGCCCTGGACCGGGGCACTGGGACCAGCCTAGCCCGACGATACTCGGGACGCCTTGGCATTCAGCCCGGTCTGGAAGGGGTTCATTGTTCATCAACGGCCGTTGACCGTCTAGCGTTCGACGCCAATTGGACTTGTGAATGGCTGTGGGCGTTGAGATTTGTGTAAGTGCACTTGAGGTTTCTTTGCTTATCTCCGGTATCGACTATTGGCTGCATGCTTCCATGCGAAGGGCAAAGCAGGAAGTGACAAATGAACTGTGACCTTGGAACGCAGGGTCGAGTCATAGTAGGTAACCTCTGGCTCCTTTCATGACAAGTGCCATTTCGTGGTTGTCATCGGCCTAACCGCCATATCACAAGCGGCGTCTTCATTACGGAGGATACTCACGGGAAGTGGGAGGGAGAGCCGGCAACTCTTTACTCACCACTAGAAGTGGTGCAATCGTCAAGCTATGACTACGACACCAACCAAAGACTAGCTATCGTGATAAGCACTTTGACGAGTTTTTATCAAGTTTTGAAGTGGTACAATGCGTTTTTCCTCAGGGGAGAATAAGATGGTCAGGCTCAGCGATGAGCAACCAACTAAGCACTGCCTCGACGACTCCAACAGCCTCAGAACTACGCTAAGTCGATGGCTAGGAAAGAGCTCAAAAACCTTTTCCAAAAACTTCAGCGGAATGACGGCAGAAGACACAGTCCAGATACCTCTCAAACATGTGAGGATTCGAAGTCCAATTACCCGTAAGTTGCCAAGCTCAAGCCAGGACCAATGGGGTTGGCGCAACGGTCTTGGGCAGCCCCGCGACGGCGGCTACAACCTGACCCCTCAGGGCACCGCGAGCTGTTGCGAAGTCGTGATTGGCTAGTGCTAGGGAAATCAACGCTGGAAATAGAAGCTATCTGCCTAAAGGCAGCAGCGAGAGCTTGGCCAGCGTCTATGCGGCCGTGGCGCGATGTCTCAGACACTTGCGATTCCAGGCAACACCCTCACAGTTGCCTTTTTTCTTTGCACTGCGTGCGTGCTCGGAACTGTAGGTTCTGGTCACTGGTTACCGCTTGCTTGCCCATTCTCACAGCTTAAGGAGGTTCAATTGGCGTTCTCGGGCGGTATAGCTCGATGCACCGGGAGTTGGGCGATGTCTCGTAGCCTGTCCCGAGATACACACCAACGACGACCTCGGGTGCGGGGCTGTGCCGTCAGAGCTTGGCACACAGCTCAACTGGGCGGCTACAGAGACGCCTCACGAGCTCTTTTGCGAGGAGCTCCCGCCCCGTAGTCTTCTCTTCTTCGCTCGTTTTCTCTTCTCGTCTAGCATCATCGCTTCTCGTCTCTGCGAAGCACCTATTGATCAGCGACCCCGTCATGTCTGGCCAGCATTATTATCCTCGTAAGTCCCGTCCCTCCTCCGACCCCGCCATCGCAGCTCCGAGGGACCCGACTGACTGACTGACCACCCTGCCTTTCACAGCTCCGCCTGGATCGGCGCCGGCACCGGCAGGTTTGTGACGGAAGCTTCGATTCCAATTCCCCGTGAAGCCGCAGACTGACTGACTGTCCTCGCCCTCATCAGCTCCTCCGCCCCAGCAGGCCACGCCCCAGCAGCAGCAGCATCAGTATGCGCCGCCGCCAACGTCCCCTCCGGCAAATCGGACGCAGTTCTATGCGCCGCCGCCTCAGGCGCAACCCGCCGCCGCCGTGCACTACCCTCTGCCGCCTCAGCAGCAGCACACGCCGTCTCCTCACCACGCGCCCTCGTCTTCCATGAGCTACCCGACGCCGCCTCCTCAGCAGACTCCCTCGCCAGCGCAGCATCCGCCGCCGCCGCAGCAGCCGACGCCCGGGCACTACCCCCCTCCTCCCACGTCGGCGCCGGCCCAGAGCTACCTGCAGCATCAGCAACAGCAGCAGCCGACGCCCACGCCGCCCCAGAACCAGGCCCAGTATGCTCCTCCGCCGGGGCAGCAGGCGAACCTGGCGATGAGGCCTGCCCAGACGCCGGAGCAGCAGCACTTTGACCCGCCGCCGCCGGCCTTCCAGGAGACTGGAGGCGCTTACCCGCCGGAGAAGCAAGGTGAAATCCAAGCGCAACAGCAACAGCAACAGCAACAGCAACAGCAACAGCCGCCGCAACAACTGCAAGGGATCGCGATGACAATGTCCGGAGCTCCCTCGGCTGGCCAGTTCTCAGGCGCCGGTGCCACACACGACGACGTCGGAACTTTCAACGGCGGCAGCTATAGGATCAGTCATCGTGACTCGAACACTATCCTGACCATCCAGCTCGCCATGGGCTGCCCCGTTTCCGCCAAACCCGGCGCGATGATTGCCATGTCCCCAACCATCACACTCAAGGGTCAGCTCAAGTTTAGCATGAAGAAGGTAATCTCGGGCGGCGACATTTCGAGCTCGACCTTTACCGGGCCTGGCGAGCTACTGCTCGGGCCGCACATGCTCGGCGATGTCACTAGCCTGCGGCTCACAGGCAAGGAGTCGTGGTCCGTCGGCCATGACGCATATCTGGCGTCGACACAGGGCGTCGTCAAGGACTCCAAGCGCCAGGCGCTCAGCAAGGCCATGTTCAGCGGCGAGGGACTGTGGGTGTATAAGATTAGCGGCACAGGACTTTTGTGGATTTCAAGCTTCGGAGCAATTATTCGCAAGGACGTGAGTGTCCTTTTGGTCCCTTGGTGGCCGAGGCACAAGTGCTAACACGGTCTCTGCAGCTCGTCGACGGTGAAAAATACATTGTCGACAACGGCCATCTGATTGCATGGAACACCAAGTATGTCATGGAGCGAGTGGCATCGGGCGGCCTCATCTCGGGTCTGGCTTCGGCCGAAGGTCTTGTGTGCAAGTTCACCGGTCCTGGAACTGTGTACATGCAGACTCGGAATGCGGTAAGTGACGGCTCAGGAGAGAATGTCTGGTGGAGAAGGGTGCAATCGACTGACTTGCTTCGCAGAGGGCGTTCAGCGCCTACATGGCCGGGCAACAATACCAAGGGTAAGGCTGAGAGTGGCACGCATGAGCCGGATTCTCGAGAGAGGTGGTTCTATGGATATTCCATCGGGCGTGGATTGGATATGTTGGCGCCGTTTATCGTCTTGTATTTCAGCCTGGAGTACCTTAGTTTGATACCAGGAACGCATTCGTTTATCAAGTCTCCATCGTCGTTGTGCGTCTCCTTCGCTTGCCTCCTCCAGCCTGTACCTATCGGCCTTAAAAGAAACCCTAGCACCCGGGAGGCCGACGTCGCATAGGCATATGCACCTGCGCAAATTGGGACCGGCCTAATTACGTTGATTCCTAGTTGCTGTGCACCTGGCAAGTGCAGGCTCTCGGATTACCGTGAGTCACTACCAGTTCGGTCACGCCCCTTCCCCGTTCCCATTTCTGCCACTCGCCGCAACCTCACATTTCCATCATCGTGCACCTCTCAAGAACAAACCCCAGCCGCCCGCAACTCAGCACCCTCCGATTTCTTGGCACGGTGCCGCCTTTTTGGATCTTCATTGCGCTACACGCAGCATTAGGCATCTTCCATACCCGCGAGGCTCGGGAAGCGTTGACCTGCCAGCAGCTCCGCATCAGCCGTTGTCCCGTTGATTCAGCCATCCCGGATACACCTCACTTTTGCTCCCTTGCCACTCTCCAATCTATCCAGCCAGCCAGCCCACACTTCTTTTGCCTTCTTGCATTCGAAGGAGATTGGCTCCGATTCTCGGAGTGCGCATTGGAGGCTTTTCTGTTGCAGGGCCCTCTCCGTCAGGTGAGTTCCTCGAGTCATCCCCAAACATCCAAGCATGGGTTTTGACATTATATGGAAATAGACTCAAAGAAGGCGTCTCTCACTCCTGAAAAGGCCTTAGCTCTCGTCAGTCGAGGCTGGTTTCCACCGGCGTTCGAGATGGCACCCTTTACCCTCAAGGGTCGGCCACTGCCCATACGTGCTGAAAGGACCGACATATCTCTCTCTTCGGCAGACAACTCCTTCGATGAGACTAAATCCGCGCCAGCCTCTTCCAGAAGGGAGCTCACAGACGAATTCCATGCAACGTCCAAGTTCATCGAGGCCATGAAGAACCCTGACTGGCGTAGACGGCGCGAGGATAACACATCTTCAACATCCACTCAATCAGAACTAAGCACCTTCGAGTTCAATGGACCTAGACATCAGACGGGATTTGAAGGTTTCTGCTCAAAGTCTTTCTCGAACGGTCATCATGGCCTTGGGGTTTTTGGGCCCTGGGACCATATTGCCACCAGTCATTGGAAGTCTAGCCACGGGAACTCCGAGGCTGACGACGAGCCTGCAGCTATCTCATCAGACGATAGTATGGTGAAAATCACCCCACAGCCAGGACCATGGGGGCTTTGCGGTGTCACTAAACACACAGAGTTGCAGGACCATCGATCCAATGGAAAACCCATGAGCGTCATCGAGCTTGTCCCTTTCTGTGCTGGAGAGGGATCTAGAGGCTTGGCTGCCGGCGCAGATGATGTTCTGTTTTCCAGCTTTGCCCACATTCAACGCATTGACAAGGAAGGCCGACCAATACGCAAGACACCTCGTAAGCTGCCGCGAAACGAACAAGAACGAGAGCTGGCCGCAGTTCTCGCGGCAACTAAGGCTACGCCTCCAAGAATGCGCCCTACGTCCTCCAAGTTTCAGCTCCGAAGTAATCTCCGACAAGAACGCTCATCTGGGAGGGACGATTTAGAGACTGCTCAATATGCTGTTCGAAACGAGCCTGGAGCAGCTAACACTTGGGGCTCCTACTACGACAAAACTCATCGTGGAAGCGAAACAAACGATACGAAATTTTCAAGGGCAGAAGTTTCTCATCACGAAGACCTAGAACAGAGCCAAAGGAGTGCAGCTTTTCAGAAATTGATACAGAAACTGCAGAGTGGACCTCTGCAGAGCGGACCTCAGCAGATCGCCAAAGCCCCATAGGGAGGGTCTCATGGTCAATCTGATCAACCTAATGAGAATGTACAGCAGAAGACAGCTGAGCAGGGACTTAAAAGAACGAGAGAGATAAGCCAGGGAAGTAGCGCAGATTCGACAATGGGTCCATTGAATGCCACAGCCACTCGAGGGAAAGACAGCTCACAAGATTCTGGAATCTCCATTGGAGGCAGTACCAAGCATCTCAATCCAAGAGCAAGGGAGTTTCTCTCCTTCAATGGACATGGCAAAACTGTGCCCGGCGGATCACTCACTAGCAAGTTTCCACGAGCTCCTATCAATGGCCTCTTTAATCAGCAAAGTGATGGGTGCAGCAGCCATGTTAGTGTCAACAGGGCTGCTGTCAACCCAGCGGTGATCAACTCAGAGCCACCATGCGATCAATTACACGCCACCCCCGAGACACCCGAGTGCCAGGGTGTGACTAGTCCTGCCAACACAAACTCGGGCGATGGCCAATTCTCAAACATGTCCGCCTCAGCTTTCGGTCCTCTTTATGGATTTGCGCCGCCTTCCGCTCCTCACTTGCTTCCTGGCATTCGTCTTCCGCCAGTGTACGGACTACCAGCTGGTCTTCCTCAGCTACCTCAGCTTCCTCAACTTCCCCAGCTTACTCAAACTAGTCTTGGGCTTCAGAAAAGAGCTCCAGCAGTCGTTCCAGGACCGATTGGCTTCCCAGTCATAAAACCAGCGCAGCAGCTCTTGAATATGAACACAAACAACCCGTTTGCTTTCATGCCTAATGTCCCACCTCCCATGGGAGGGCATCCTTCGTCTTGGGGAACCCTTGAACGTGGCAATCCGCAACTATGTCCTGTTCCCAAGCCCAGAATGCCGGATGCTAAAGACCAGCAACAATACGAGGCATACATCGAGTGGCGCAAGGCCACCGAGCCGGGTTATGCCATCGAATGCAAGACCAGGCAGCAGCGACGAGCTCGACGAAACCTCGGGAACAATGCCCCTGCGCAAGCTGTCTAGGACGTTTGATGATGTGGCCTCTAGCGACTTACAGACTTGGGGAGAGGCTGTCAAGGCTCGCTTCCTTTGTATTGAGTTGAATATGCTGAAATCTTGGATGAAGCGCTAGGAAGGGTCATTCATCACATGTCAAGGTGCAGCAGCTGAAATGAAGTCTTTTCGGCAACGTCCTCGGTTACTACAGAGCTGCTCCTGGTTTGGCGACACGGCAACAGCGATAGCGAATGTTAATTGGTGATGCTAACCCTTTCAAGACTCCAAGAATACCGCAAGCTAACTAGACATTAGCTCGACGATACAAACTAATTATAGCTATGGTTTCTGTTACGATTATTGATCAGTACCCGATCGGTCACAGCCCACTCTAGTTATCTGCGGATCATGATGTGTCCAAGGTTTTTTGTTATGATTACTGGCTGTCCTGGCTGCCTAGCCATTGGAGGGGAGGTACCTTGATGTTTTATTGTTTTGACGGATGGTTTAGCCCATCTACAGGGCGTGTATAAGAAAAAAAACTGTTACCCTAACTGGAGGCGGAAGCAAACGCTGATGTTGGTGCAGCTCACCATTGTGCGGCTCAATTAGATAGGGTCTAGGCCTAGTATAGTCCCTACTACATTACATTGCATAAGAAAACAGACACGATCGTCTCTAACTGCTGGTTTTTACTCGGTACCGAGAAGCCACAATATTGAGAGCATCAAGTAGGCGGGATTGGTAGACGGTCACTGTCACGTCACACTAACACGCATGCATGGCTACCCTGAATAGCCCCCAATGCCACCCTCCCACTCACTCACACACGGGGGCGCAGGACTATGTCTCTTTGACGAGCGACGATCTGCCCGTTGCAACAACCTTCTCCGATTTAGGCACCTCGTAGATTATGCCTCCCTGCTTTTGCACTACCCTGCCAATGGACGCTTACATCCCCTTCTGACAACTAGCAAACCGGTGAAAGAGTAACCACCACGCTGCATTCTGCTTGCATGACTAGGCAACGGAGGGGCTGTGCATAAGACGTGGGATGACGTGGACGATGCGGGAGAGACGGTAAGCCCGGGAGCTGAGGCTCTGCGGACCTGAGGCTCTGCTCGAGAATAGAGAGAGGGAGCTGAGGAAATGACCTGGGAAGTAGTAAATCATCGGATGTGTGCAATTCCTTCTATGGTGCCGCTTCAATGAGCAGTTGCTGTCCGTACTAGCTTTATCGTAAACAAGAGTCGAAAAAAAAAGAAGAAAAAAAAAGGAGGACAATTACAAACGCAAGCATCGAGCAACATCCCAACTTCCGTACCCGAAATTCCAGGGCGATGGTATCATGAAACGAACAATACCCCCAACGCCGACAATTAGCGGGCACACTAACCTATCCCGACTCCCAAACCGATCATATCCTAGATAACTTAACGCGAGGCAATTGCAATTTCCCTGCGGCAGCCACCGAAGGCGTCCATCCCCGTAGGATGCTCCCTATTCCCAGAAGCAGTCCTCCCCTTCTGCGTCCTCGTCGACTTCCAGAGCACGCGCCGTCTTCGAGCCGACCTTGACATTCTTGAGCGTTTGGCAGAGCTGCCACCCCGTCGGGCCCTCACTAAGGACCTTGACGCTCTCTCTCGTTGCCCACTCGATTAATGTATCATCCTCGGGCCCCCCAAACTGAATCGAGGGCTCCTCGTTGTTGGCCACGCACTCTAGGTGTCGCGCGACATGCTCCATCCAGTCGTCCCACGACGTTTCGCCGCGGAACTCATGGTCGCAGTCTTGAGCGGGACATTTCATGTATTTTGGCTCATCGCACCGCTTCCGGTATGAATCTTCTTGCATTATCTTGAGCTCAGCATCCTGCTGTGGCGTAGCGAGCTTGTGCGTCTTATCCTTCCCAGTAGAGGACGAAGGGGCATGCATGCGCCGGACGTGCTGGGTAAACAGATCCTTACGCCTAAAAGGTCGACCGTGAGTTGGAGCTCCGGAGACCTGGCAGTCCTGAGACATGATTTGCCCGCACGCGCCTAACGTGCATAGCCAAAAGTTGATGTTCAGGTGCTGAGCCTGGACATGGCGCTTCCACTCATTCTTGTTTGCGAATGAGTCGGTACAGCCGGCAAATTGGAAGACGCAGGTAAAGGACCGCTTGTGCTGGCTATTGATATGCTTCTGGAGCGCTGCGTCATCTTTGAAAGGCATGGTGTTACAGTCATGGCATTTCTTGACAGCAGTGGACGATGGTGCGGGCAGCCTTCGACTGGCGAGGCGTCCTGGAGCAGTAGACGCCTTGATGACTTTCGATCTCCCAATGGGCGTTGGCATGTCTGACCGCCTTGGGCGGCCACGACGGGTAGAATCCTTGGGAGTGTGAGCTGGTTTGTTGCGGGAGCCAGCAGGCTTGTACCCTTCGTCTTCGACCTTGCAAGGCGGAGACTCAACGGTGGTCTCCTCTGCCGAACTCATCACCTCGTCGACGATCTCGGGGTCGGGGTAGGTATGGCTGAGCGAGGATTGGAATTGAAACTCGCTCGCGGGACTCGAGACCCGATGTAAGGGCAGCGGGGTCACAGCGACCCCTTGGTAGTGGGTGCTGCCCTCGAAGCTGAATCCGTGGTCAAGGGTGAACTCCTTGGAGCCACCGTTCTCACTGAAGTCGTCGAAATGAACCTGGCTGGGATGAATATCGGAGGGTTTCACGTATACGTTGGTTGGTGTCAAGGAGAGACCTGTCAGGCAGTCGCCATCCCCTTGCTCGTGGGCATAGGCTATATAGGGAGACTTCATGCCTGAAGGGGTGGATGGTCCTTGGGTGCTCTCGTAGAACATGTCGCTGTCTGTCCGAGGACTCTGGGCATTGCTGGCCGCCGAAGATTGTTTCTGGGAGAATGGGGAGTCGTGTCGTCCTTGAACTCGAGGCGGTAGCGATAAGATGTTATCTGGGTGAATGGCGCTGAAGGGAACATGATGTGAAGGCCACATAAGTGCAATGTTAGCCCTGGGCGGGTCCAGATCTTCAAGGTATTGTTGGACACTGAGGCTGGGATCGATGGAATCTTGAAAGTTGCCGTGGTGAATGCTGAACTCAGCGTTGCCTGAGAACTGGGGGAGGCATCCGTTGATGAACCCATTGAGGCTCTCTTTCTTTCCGGTAGGAATGGTCTTGTAAGCCATTGCGTTAAGGTGCGAAATGTTTCGACCGTAAGGGGATCAGAAGATAGTCTGAACAGGCAGGGTCAAGGCAAGGGCCATTGAAGGGCTGATTGATGGACGGAGTGCAAGGGCAAGAGAATTGAAAATCTGGGATTCAGCCTCAAGTCGTGATCGAAAGGTAGAATAGGAGGAGGGTTCAAGGCGTTGAAGGGTAGCACGTGGGCTAATCTGAGGATGATGAAGGGTGCAAGCCGGGCCACAAGGGATTCAGTGGCTGGCACACACAGAAAAGAGGAAATATAACTAAACAATTGTTGAAGAAGGCTGGGTTGAGCAAGTAAAGTAGAAAGAGATCTCTGGGAGATAAGGCTTGGGGAAGAGACGGACAAAGGACGCCTTGAAGATGGAGGCGGCGTGATGGGCATTTTTATCTTGCTACCACTTAGACCTGGGGGTAGTCAACTCTGAGGGATTCAGCCACTCACAGTCCAGTGGGCGACTTGACAGAGCCTGGGAATGGGCTACTACCTGTCAAAACACCCCGCGGAGCCGCAGAGCCTCATAAGTACCTGGTACCAACCATACTGGCTGGGTGTCGGGTCGGAGACCTCATGTGGCGTGTCCAGCCACCAAATGGTGAGTCGCTTTGCTAGTTTCCTCCCCCCCCCCCCNNCCCCCCCCCCCCGAACTTGCAGGACGGCCCCCCCTGACCACTTGGCCAGCTTGACCAGAATCAGCGAATCGAGAGTCAAGCAGGTCTGTGGCCAGGACCACGGTGGTTCCAGGGCAGACCAGGGTGGACGAGGACTGTGCCAACGGATATCTAGGCGGATGGGTAGTTCGCGGCCAAGCTATTGCCTTGGTTGCAGCCTAGTTCGAAGACTGTGCTGTCCGTGGCGTGGGATCATGGCTTGCAGATGTCGACTCTTGAGAGGCCGGCCTATTTCTATTTCGACTGTGCGTAAGTAAGTATACCCACGGGTCCTTGGCCCATTTGGGATGAAGATATCATCCACTTTGCTGGTTTATTGCCCCGAGCCCTGAGCCCCGAGCCCCTAGCTCCGAAGCAGGGATATTCGCGAGGCTTGATGCAAGATGGGTATGTACATCTGGATAGCATCGACAGGAGTGGAGACGAAGTACAGTGTGGTAACTGGAGATAGAGAACTCAGTCGGCACAGTTCTAGGATTGCCGTTCCAGTTGCGGGCATGATTATGGGGAGAAGCAAGCAATGCCAATATCGGCGTCCTCGAGCATGGAGAAGACTTGACGCCACCAGCAACCCGGGTGGAGGGGCGCGGGCCTCTCAGTTCTTCGGCCAGCGACCCCATCTGGTCGCAGATAGGAAGCAACGGTAATAGGAGGGTATAAATGGCTGTGTGGGGAGCTGAACGTCAGAGGGTGGATGATGTGAATAGAATGAGACGGACGCGGCAATAACTAATCTAGGCGCCAACAGCCGAAGAGTTAGCGATCGACTAGTGGTAAAAGGCGGCGACGACGACGACGACAATGTTGGAGAGCTGCATTAGCGATGCCCTTGACCTCGAGGCCACAGATGAGCCGTGTTGTTGCTTGTTGTGACTGGCTGCGTGTGTGACTTCACCTCGGCGTCGTCGTTGCGGCCATGACAGTGGGAGATGACAGGTAGGTATTCGTACTGTAACTAATGTTCGAGGACCGGAGAGGATGCAAATGGCCTGGAATGGTCAAATGTGCGACAGCTTGTCAGCCGCACGCTGCCCCTTCATCATGCCATGGCCCCAATGGCAATGACAGCAGCGATTGACAAAGTCCGACGTCGATACTTCTTGATAGGCATGTGGTGGCGCAGCCAAGCAAAAGCAAGTGGTGAATGAAGGTGAAGACATCCAGCACTTCCATGCTGAATCAGAATCAGACTTGGTGGTTTGGTGGTGGAGGAGCAAGGCACCGTACTCGCACTGCGCCTCAGGCACGAAGCACTGTAGGTATCACAGCTTGGGGGGGGGGGGGGGGGGGGGGNNCGGGGGGGGAAGGTGCACGGTCCTGCTGAGTACCTAAGTACTCAGTAAGTAGGTAGGTAGGTACCTAGGCAAGAAGGCAACTGGGCTCGCTGGAAGGCGGTCTCCATGGGAGGTGGTCTGGGAGGTGGTCTGGCAGGTGCTCTCAGACTGGCTGCCTAACAAGTGCAATGTCAGTGGTGGTTCACCCGTCCAGAGTGGGGGATGGCAGACTGGACAGGCGGATGAACAGCAAACGGCCCCCGATTCGCAGTTTCCTAGCGTAGCGCCCCCGGGAGTCGAGGCGGGATGGCGGGTGCTATGGTGTGGGGGGGGCTAGGACCGTGTTGGCCGTCTCTGATTGGGCTGGACCGTGATCTAAGACTACTTATCTACCTAGGTGCCGTCCTGCTAGCTCCCCTTTAGGGCAATTAGGGGCCTGTTGAAGTGCCGACCCGCTGAATTGCCTCCCCCACCTATCTAAAGTCCTAAAGAGGCGATCCTTAAGTGCGGCGAGGCCAACGCGCAACCACGGCACACTCATCGCCCGACCAGAGAGAAGAAAGCCCGCCCCCTCCCCCCCTTCTGCTGTTGTCTCAAAGCTGCCAGTGTCTGCGAAATAAGTACGAAGTACACCCGCTCCCCTCCACCCCTCCCCTTTTCCCGCCCCAATACAGATACGTTCGCTTCTGCAGCTCCTGCTGGCTCCAGACGCCGTGGCTGAGATAACCCCAGCCCAAGGGCCCCTGTCTGATTCTCGATAGCACTCCCACTCTCACCCAGCGTGTTGGATACAGCCGCGAATTGGGCCTCATTCGACAGCGGCTCGTCTCGTGGGTTGACTCGATCCAGGCAGTCGAAAGGGAGGGGGAAGGGAGAGTTGTTTGTCTTTCGTCGGACTAATTTAAACATAAATTTTCACTTTATGCTGTGCCGCCGGTTTCTTCTGACACTCGACCGGTGGGCCTTACCGCAAACGCAGGAACTAGCCGTCTTGAAAGACATGCATGCCTACGTATGTGCTTTCAAGAGATAGTAGCCTATTCGTAGCTTTTACGAATACAAAGTTGGATGACTCGGTGGCGTAGCATGCATGTTTCTGGAGATTTACCCAGTTGAGAAGGCCGAAAGACATCCATGATAGTTCAAGTTCTGCTTTGTAACTCTCGCTGCACCCATCCAACGGGGATGCGGACAACGGGACTGGCCACTGCTCAGCAAATTGGGCTCTGGAAGATGAGAGCTGAGGCATGCAATTGGAACAAAAGCTCAGGGAGAACAAATGCAGGATTTCACCCGACACCGCGCGTAGATGCTGATTCAGATTCGGATTCAGGTTCAGGCTCAGGTTATTGACTGCTGCAGCCCAAGAGGTCAGCTGAATGCAAAGCAGAGACAAGAATAACAGGAAGTACGGCACGCGAGCAAACGCGCCTGAAGCTTCGTGCGCATCGCCAAGCCCTCTAGCGCACGCATCGCCGACGCTCATCTGCGCCTCCATCGACGAGAAATGCTGGTACCTCCGCGTCGTGACGTGAAAGATGCTGCAGCAGTTGTGCCCGGTCCCTCATAAGCGCGGAGATCAATATTCCCGAGAAAGTGCATGTGCACGGAATGCGCACTACGTACGCAGAAAGATGCGACTCGTCCTGCAGGGGGGGGAGGCTGCTGCATTGCTATTGGCTTTTACCCGTCCGTCGTCTTCAGCTGGACCGGTGAAAACGACCCCTGTTTCTCTCTCGCGTAGCATTGGCAGGGTTGGAGAGCGGGGATCCCTTCTCGACAATGACAAGCAAACAAGTTCAATCCGAACCCCTTGGTCGACCGTCGACCGTTCCCCCCCACCTCAGCCCCCAAACCATGGCCGGTGTTGCAAGCCGTCCCTGGGAACGGCGATGGCGATGGCGATGGCGATGGATGGGGCCCCAGGCAAGTCATTGTTCGTGCGGTGGACCCCTTAGGCCCAGGTCTTGGGTACTTGTTGACAAGAACCTGAATGAACCCCTGATGCTCCTAGGGCTGGATTTTGTGAACTGAATGACGGGATGGATGGCTCATGGTCTGTGCTGTGAGAGGGGGAGGGGTGTTGTTTTCTCATCTGAAGTTTTCTCTTCTCGAGTCTCACTTCTCGCTCAAGAGACCGGGTCGTCTTGCCGACTAATCGCTCAGTCTGTCGCTCAAGTCTTCACACCCTCTCTGATAGCGGCAATGTCTTGGACGAACTGGGCTGGATCTGGTTGTAGTCTACGAATACATGCACCAGTCACTTACGTCCCATTAATATTGCATCGCTATTGTCCTCGACTGTCCTCGACTGTCCTCGGCCATGCCCCCGCCGCCGCCGCGCAGTCGAGCACGGCACCTTACGGGCCCCGGCTTGCCGTCCAGATGGCGGCGGCTCGCCGGGGCGAGGCCCCGGGCTGCGGGAGGCCCACACTAGCAGCTCTCGGCGCTTCCAAGTCCCATCCTGCCCGCCCCTCGGGCTGTTGTCCGTTTTGGGCCACAATTTGTCCGTTTGGGCATCTCGTCCATCATGTCTTGCTTGCCTTCTCATCGGCACCAGAGATGAGGCGCTGTGTGCATGTACGGTATGTACGTGTCCCGTCCAGGTGCAGTCCAAGGTGCAGTCGGCCGTGCTAGTGCCATGGTAGTCCACTTTACCGCTTCGGTTTATTGGCCCACGCGCCACCCCGGCCGACAGTGTCTCAAACCGCAATGATTCCCCGCCAGCCCAGAAATAATCTTCAACTTTCACTCCGGTCCAAATTCCAGACTCAACGGGACTTGGCCATTGGCTGTCAGGTCAAATGCTAGTGGAGCCCATTATTCTCTCCCCTCTCCTTGGCAGACTCCCCACTCGGAATGCTAAAACCTGTTTCCTCTTAGCCTCCTCCCACCAGGTAGCTGGGTTTCTGCACAATGCTCGCTGTAAGGATATCCGACCAATCGAGAAAAACGGTACATCAGCCTCACTCAGAATTTGCGGTGACAAAAGTAACGGCAACCCTGCGCCGAGCTGACGTACACTCGTCCGATCTCTCCGCACACTGAAAGGGATCCTCCGAGGCCCTGGACAGAGCAGGGCTTCCTTTTTCTTACCTGCTTCTTGGCGTGGAGTCATCATATCTCATGCATCTCGTACATCTCGCACATATTGCCATCGATCTAAGCTTCCTTCGGCCCCTGGTTTAGTTGGGCATCAACCGCGAGCTAAGATCGGTACCGGGTGACCTCTTTTCGCACCTCCGAAACGCCGCCGAAAAGGCCATCTCGCCAACGTGCCCCGAGTGTTGCGCCAGGAGGTGGACCGGCGTTTGAACCATGATCAGTAAACGGCTCAGCTCTGCGGAATGAACTGGCCAGGCTGTCACATCTCAGACGGCCTAGAGCCCTCATCCTGGTTCCCCGCCGGACGCCTCCGTCATCACTCACATCGGCACTCGCGAAATGACACCACGGCTCTGCTTCAGCACCATCACCGCCTCGACGCAGCCAGGGTCGTCACATATCATTATACCATGATACCTTATTCGTATTCATCACAACACACCTCTCTCGGGCCTCTCCGCAGCTCGCTCCACCGCCATCCACGGCACTCTACAATCCGGGCCGGAAGGATCAGCGGTGCCGTGGGTAAACCCTGCCAGTGCAGATCTCATCGATCTCGGGGAAGCCTCTTACATCGCCCGGCCTACGTCAACATACGCGAGCCCCCAAAGAAGAAATGCCTACATTCGGAGGCCAATACTGCCAAGTTCAATACTGCCCATCGCAGCGTAACCCTTGCCAAAGTATGCTAGACGCGCTGCACCTACTGCCTTGGCCAAGGGACGCCTTGTCACGGCGGTGTGCTATCGTTGATGGACAAGCCACACACACTAGTACCGAATGCCAAGATTGTTCATGTTTTATCCAATGCCTTCTCCCAGGATTAACGCCGCCCATGGGTATCCTAGATCATATCACATGTACATTCCGGAATAGCTAGGTATGATCCAAATCCGAAATCCGTCCAATGAAACATCAGCGTTAGCGAGAACATCCATTACCTTCCTCTCCCCCTCCTCCTCCCCCTCCCTCCCTTCTCCTTCCCTCCCTCCTTTTGAATGATATCTGCATCTTGGACTCATGGTCCCGTGCCCAACTAGTCATCTTCAGCTCGATGCATGACCTGGATAATGGAGCAGTTATCTTTGCATTTCTGGTGGCTGCAATCAATGCACATCGATGAAGTCTTCAGGTTCATGTCTGCGTTGCATCGGCACTAGTCGACACTCACGTTAGTCCTTATGCATAGCGATGAGGAGCTGGTGGACTTACGCATGTCCACATGTATGCTACTTTTTCCTGCCGTTGTCTCTTTTGGGAAACAGTCTCTGCATCGGCACTCAACTTGCGCTTCAAGGGAGAGTGCCGCCTAGACTCGGGAGTCGAGCTTGACTCCTCTGACGAGGACTGCGTGTTGACCTCACGCTGGCTCTCCTCACGCCCCTGATCCTCGTTTTCGAGGTGTTTCCATTCGTTGATATGCCTCTTCGTTTTACCGTCGCGGCCAGAGAAATGGTCATCGATGTGGTCGCACCTCTTCGTCCAGGCGTTGACTCCTGCATCTGTTATCTCGATGATTTCAACACAGAAACCACACCAGAAGCGAGTATCGCAGTGACGCCCAATCCGGCATCTATCGAGTTTCTCCTCAATTTTCTTGGCATCTTTCACCTCGTGTTCCTTTTGAAGGTGGTGCTTGAAGCTCTCTCTCCGGTGACAGACCTTTCCACAAGACTGTACTTTGTCCGTCTTCTTGTCCTCGCACTTCCACGTCTCAAGCTGCCAGTGCTGGCTGCTTTCATGCCTCTTCCAGTCATTTTTGCTCCCGAAAGCCTTGGAGCAATCATAAAAAGTGCACCCGTACGGCTTCTCATGCCGCTTTAGGTGCTTCCTGGAGAACCGGTCAGTAATGGAACAGGACAAGGGCAAAAAGCAATAAGTTACTGACTTAAGTTCGCATGGTCTGCTAAACTTCTTCTTACACTCGGTGCATGGATGCCGGGTCTTCTGGGAGGCCAACTCCTGTGGTGGACCTGTTTCTTTGGTACTGTCCGTGTCACTATTGAGTGCACTCTTCAGGAGCTCTTTAGGGAGCGTTTTCAGATACTCCAAGACCATCCCGGTGTCCTTATGTAAGCCAAGGAGGTTGACGGCAATGGTGTCAGATGAACTACGGGACGCAGGTTTTGGCTGCTCCCGTTCCACGTCTGCCATCTTAACGTCAAGCTGTCTTGGCTTGGACTGTATCAACTCCGGCCTCTGGGGCTGAGAGACGTCCGATCCAGAAGTGCTGCCGTTGTCATCGACAAGATCAGATGACCCAGTGACGTCGTCTAGAGTGCCATTGTCATCAGTGTCACCCACGGAGAGCTGACCAGCCCTAGAGATACTATCTTGATTTGGCTGTGGGTAGCGATGAGCATCAGTTGAGGGAGGAAACATCTGTATGCCGAACGACCGGCCAGAATGCAGTGGAACTTGGCCATTTGCATGCAAAGTGTTTGGCTGCATGAAGCTATCGTCACCTTCTCGGGCCGGAGCAGGGCCTGGCTGACCCTTCTCGGAAGGCGCCGAAGTTGAATTCCGAAGCATAGAGTCTAGGTCGTCCTGCAGTTGAGGAATTCCATGTCTAGAGTTGGTGTCCATGGCCTGATTTCCAAGAAAAGACTGCGGATAGGGATGTCCGGAAGGCTTCTGAACATTCGCAGACTGATTGGTGTCCATGTATGAGAGGGCGCTTCCTCCAACACCCTCAAGTCCCATGGGAGTTTGACTAGGAAGCAGTGAGCTAAGGGAGTCTGAGGATTAGTGGCTAGTCATATGTGCTTACTGGTAAATGTATTCGGACAGATCGTCCTCGGCGCTGTACTCCTTGTGGTGAATACGGCGCAGGTGGGAGCGGAAGTTATCTGCTCTGGGCCAGAGCTTGGGATTCTCCCTATTTCCACATTGACCTAAGCGACAAACGTATCTGGGCCCAGAGACTGACAAGTCAGAATGAACGCTCCGCTTGTGTCTGTCGAGGTCATTCCGGGTGCTGAAGCCTTCCCTACGATTGCAGCGCGGGGCTTCACAACGGAAGGGCTTGCTGTGTCTAAGACTGTGCTTGCTAATTGAGGTGAGACTAAGTCCTGAAATAGCTCGAGAATAACAACGACTTACTTTAGCTCTGACTTTGTTCGCAGCCAGGCATCACAGTTGGAACAATGGTACTTGTGCTCTCCACTGGTAGGAGCAGTGACGACGCTTGGAGTTGCCCGTGACGGTTGCCATGATTGAAGCTGATTATTCGGGACTTCTAAATGGAATTCCGCGAAAAGCTGTGTCGCGTTCTGGGCCTCGGGGTTCTGATCATCTTCGTATACAGAGGCGTTATCGATACTGTAGGGTGCACCGCTCCCACCGTATCCCGAGTCCTCGTGGCTTGTGTCACAGTCGGATGGCAGAGGCCTACTCCTATAGTTCTGGAAAGAGGGAGCGGTGGCCTGGAAAGTGACCGGCCCAGACAGATGCTGGCCAGGTTGGGTGTCGGTTGGGATATTAGGAACAATGCCTCGCGGTACCCAAGGAGCCTCGTCCATGTTGTAGAATCGCGTCAAGTTCCACGGGTAAGGCATCTTTGTAGAGGTTTGTTGAGTCGGAGACGGCCTACTTTGGACATATTGCTGGCGATTGGGGCCGAGAGACTCGACACCTGAACGGCGGCCTGGGCCCGAGTTGGAGGTATCCATCGTGAGGATTGACTCTTTGGTGTTGGGTGCTGAGTATCAGGAAGAACACCAACGTCGAATGGCTCAACTCGTACTGTTTACCAAGAGGAGACTGTTCAACGACATAAGACAAGGTCAAGAAACGGAGGTTGAGCGAGGTGCATACACGAGAATGAGAGGATGCCGTTCAAACAGCAAGAAGGTAGTTGGGGACTGCTCATGATGTCAGCGACGTCGACTATTCTACAATGTCAGAGACGGGGGCGCACAATCGAGTTCAAAGGAGCCTAGGAATCGATTTGCGAAGTCGCGACAAGCGTTCGCATAGGCGATGGTACGATAGCGTGGTTGGCCAAGATGTTAAGTGGCGATGTCGAAGGCGATAACGATTGCACCAGCAAGGCAAGGACACGGGAGGTTGGCAAAATGGCCAAGGACAAGGGGGAATAGAGTCGGGACTAGCGAAACAGAAGGCTGACGATAGAGCCGGCCTGAGGCGATGATGGAAAGGAAGAGAGGAGCAGCGGACGTGAAGGATGATAGGAATTCAGTGGCGCGGAACGACGAGAACGAAAGCGATGCGGGGAGGGAAGCCAAGGCGGAAAAAGCGTGGAGGGGGGTTGAAACTCGGTAATTAAAGCAGAGCCTCTTGAAGACGGAGAGCTCTCTGGACTTGTCCTGGTCCTGGTCCTGGTCGTGCTGGCTCACTGCTGCTAATAAGTGGCAGTGAAGAAGGGGTGGGGAGTTGAAACGGCGGGTGGTGGGGTATGTTTGCCTTGTTGCCGCACGGCAGCACTGCGTCGAGTTGAGGCTCGAGTCTGTGGTGGTGGTGGTGGTGGTGGTGGTTTAGCAATGGAGGTTGCATGCAAGACAAGATGGACCGGAGGCGAGACTCGGAGGGCGAGGGAGATGGTTGGTTATAGGTCTATGTCATGCCACGTCGAAGAGAGACGAACGGATGGAAGAGGTGCAGTCAAGGCGGTGCAAATGCAAGGAAGGGGAATGAGAGAGACGAGATGAGATGAGATGAGACGAGGATGGATGAGAACTGGAACTGGTGTCCTACTGCCATGGAGGCGTCCATCCATCGTTGCTCCGGCCCGCCTCACTTTCGCCCGCTCTTCCCTTCTGTCGTGCGCAGACGGGCCAATCAGAGCACCATGTTCCACCTTCCTCTGCCACCCTTCCCGCGTCCCGCGTCGGTGAGGTGCAAGGCAGCCGTCAGGCAACCGCGAGGCAGCCAAGCCAAAAGCGCTCACCACTGCAAATGGCGGGGGAGCTCGGGGAGCCGTCAGTTTGCGAACCACCCAAACCACCAAGCAAAACCCACATGCATCATCTCATCGTCACGCAAGTCGCTTCAAATTACAAAATCTGCGCGCGTTCTGACAAATACGCACGAGCCCACTTGCGATTTTTATTTTCTTTTCTTCTTCTTTTTTCTTGCTCTGTTGGGGAAGGGCGGGTGGGTGTGTGTGCCAAAGTGCCTCGCTCGCGTACAGAATACATTGCTGCGAGTGCTGCGAGTTCTGCGAGTTCTGCCATGCCTTGTTGGTACCCGACTTGAGGTTCGAGACCCGGGGCTCAGGACTCGGAACTCGAATGGGTGACGCAGATTATCCCAATGACCTGTCTCATTTTCAAGCGCCACATCATGCCACGCAACCGCGGAGTTCCCACGGTTCCATTTGCGAACCATCTCCCCTTTCCCCACGCTCCGTCCGCGTTGTGCTTCTCCAATCTACGCAACCTACGCGAGTAGGTACATAGCCGCCAAGCTACAGTAGCCGTAAGGTGGTTATCAATCTTGGACGTATCATACTCGCATCTTTGCTTCCGTTGGGGGATATATCAACTCCTCACGGGAACGTAGGCAGGTAGCCAACTTAAAGCAACCACCTCTCGGTCAACCTCTTGATCCGGCCTTGATGGCCAATCCCCTCTTGCCCTCAACCCCCCTCGGCGCCGAAGAGTCTCGACTTTTACATGTCCCGATATCCCGAGGCTCTGATGCTTGAGTGCCATGGCTTTCCTTTCGTTACTTGCTACCTGGGTAGGTAGGTAGGTAGGTAGATGGATAGATCTACGAAGCTTTTGTCTACGAATAGTTACTGAGGCCGCGCGCACCTGACTCCATCTTAGAACCCGGTCTTAGACTGCAGGTTGCGTCCACCTCCCATGTGATGTCTTAGGCTGAATTGTTTCTCCCAACTTCAGCACAGACAGCGAAGCAGACGGCAAGGTGCTCTAGTTTCAGCGTTCAGCCGTCCTGCAGCCCCTCCTGTCTTTTGTTGTCCCTTCTCTCCATTGTCTCTCTTCTTCCCGCCTCCCGACCTCCCCACTTTTCCCCTCCCAATATTGTCCCGGTCTCGTCTTGGACTTCAAGTTTGCCAGTCGAACTGCGCGCTCGATGGCGCCATGCTCAGCCCTTCTGCATCTTGCCGTGCCGTGTCTGCGCCGTGCACTTTGTCCAGCCTCTCACGTAGCTCTTCAGCGCCGCCACTGACTCTCCCCGGGGGGCTCGATCACATCTCCGATCCGGATCGGACACAAGGTCCCCCCGGTTTCTGGCACTGTCCAAAGCAAGCTGTCCAGGCAAACCGGGTGTCTGGAATTCTCCTGCAGCCTCGAGGATGCGTGCTTCTCTGCATTCAGCACAGTTCTGAACCTTGAAGCGCGGCCTGGATAGCACGGTGTAGGGTTGCCAGTGCGTCCCGTGTATTATTTGCAACCAGGTATAAGCCCGTCTACGCTTTATTATGCTTTCTGCGTTTCAGTATCAGGCCCGTATTCTGAACCAAGAGTTTTAAAGACACGCCTGAGCCGTTGCTAATTGCAAGCACTGTATATCCTTGAATATATCGGTCATGTTCGAGATCAGAGTAGTCGCCGTGCGCCGTGGCAGTTTGATGGATGTCAACCAAGCCTTCTCGACCGTCAGCTAATAACAGAAAACACGTCAAGTTATGGTCTTGCCAAGAACCGCACAACAGCTCCAGAAACCCACCCACATCACAATTATGTCCATTGACACCTGCACTGTCAGAACCTGACCTCTTGCACCCACAAGCACTGTGCAACAAGAACTGGGCCTTGTCACCACCATGCGCATGTCCCATCGGATATCTGCTTCTGCTCCGATGCATATCGCTCCTTCTAGCACTCGATGGTGGCCCAGGTGGACGTGTGGCGATTCCCCTCGCGGAGAACGAAATGATCTGTCGGCTTTTGACCCCTGGGAGTCTGGGTTTTGCATGCTGTGTAGATGAGTCGTAACATGATTGGATATCAAGAGTACAGATTGTTTACCTGTTCATAGTTTGCTTCAGTAGCTCCCACTGTATGTTGTTTGTCAAGGGCTGTGAGGACGAGAGTATCTTCTATAAAAGGTTCAAGTAGACCCCATGTTGGTCTGCCCAATCTTGGTCTCTGTCAATTCAGTCGCCCCAATCAAAGAATCAAACAACCTCCCGTCTACTTCCAGCCTCAAATTCCATCTTATGTCCCGTAGCAAGTAGCGTCGGAGCCTCGACCACATGTAAGAAGCTACACTCAGCGGCCCCCATCAATGACACTTGAATTGACACAGCCGTACCAGACACTCAATCCTCATCGTCCAACCATTCAAAATGTGCGACTGGGAAGAATTCCTCTTTCTCTGCAACCACTCCACCTTCCGGCTCAAGTCCTACTGCCACTTTGCTCGCAACGACCCGAACCACCAGTGCTTCGGCGTCAAGGTCCTCCGCAGCTCGTGGCGGCAGTGTGTGCCGTGCGAGGAGTGCATGGGCGTGCAACAAGCTGTCGTTGTTGACGGACAGCAGAGCTCTCAGGATCCCAATGGCAGTCATGGACAGGGCTTGCAGTAGATATCAAGGAGGAGCTTGGCGTGAAAAGTCTAGACAATAGGTGCTTTGAGACTGTCAGCACTGAGTGTGTGCTATCTTGCTGGAAGGGGTAATATAATGTTTGCTTGGTTCTACATAGGTCTATCAATGCGAGCCATGAAGATGCTAGTGTTGTCCTAGATGGTATTGCTATTAGGCACTGATGTTTTGCGTGATACTACCGTGACCGAAATGCCAGTCTTGAATTCTGCTCTCTAAGCCGTCTGCGGCCACGACATGGTGTCAATGGCACCGTTGCCAGTTACGCACTCCTCTAGCCCTCGGGGAAGAAGAAGCAACTGTCAATCTCGGCGAAAGTAGGTATGACACCAACCGTTGAGTTTTACAATGGGCACGACTGAAGTGCAGCTCAGCTCAGGGAGCTGAAGGTCCATGTCACGGCGGCTTCGGTCTTGGTAGCACAAGGTCATGCCTACCCACAATACGCGGGGACACAACGTTACGACGCCATGGTGGAACGTTCTAGGTGGGGGTAAATCGTTTGCTAAGACTTGTAGATATCAGGATTTGATCTATGAGTCGGGAGGACTACGTAGCTCACACTGTGAAGCCCCTCCTTGAGATGTCAGGAGAGCAGACTCACGCTGATGTGTGTGGGACGAAGACAGAGGAAGATAGGTTCCAAGTCGGGGCACTCAAACTGTCAGTGACTTGACATAGAATGCAATTCCGGCTTGAGCTTCTGCAAGTCACTACTTGTTCCAGCTGCCAAAGAGACTGAAGTGGATGTTTGCTTGCCCGGACCAAGGTGACGTGAGCCAGGGGAACCCCACAGCCACGGCATACAAGGAACAAAGCTCACGCCCAGGAGTATAACCCGCACATCTTCACAGCAGCGGAGAATACAAAAGCGCAGAATTCACGAGACAGAGACAGAGAGGAAAGGGGAGCGGACTGGGCCGGATCGCCGCGTCGGCCTGGGTTCACAACTTGACTCTGTCGGTAAGACACATCTCGGCTAGTCAATCCATGTTTGTGGCGCCCTCCACGAAGCCAACGACGTTGTACCGCTTGGAGAAGAAGGTGACCCAGTCATCCAAGACGTCCTTCTCCTTGTCGCTCAGATCTTGCCAGTCGGGCCGGGCGTCCTCGGGTTTGGTGGACGTCTTGCCCAGGGCCCTAGAGGCGTCCTTGCCGGCGAAGACTGCGGCGTATGTGTCAGTGACTGGATCTAGGTGTAGTTGAAATGCCGCTATGCCCTAGAGTACGGCCTTCTCGGGAGAAAAGGGTCTCACCGTTGTATGAGCCTCCGGGCTGGTAGGCCTTGTTGCCAGTCACGTCGTAGACCTTGCCCTGGTTCCGAACTGGTTAGTCGCTGCAGGGAGAAGAAGACGAGGATATGATGAAGGTACCTTGATAGCGACATAGCACTTCCCACCATCGGCCCCTGTTTTTATTTATTTAAGTCGATGAATCCCATGATGCTGCAATTGCTAATGGCGGGGTTGGAGGCGACGCACCGTTGGACTTGGCCAGCTCCTCTGCAGAGATAGGGTCCTCCTTAGGAGGAGCTAAGGTGACAGGGGTCTTGGGCTCGAATTTTCCCGACATTTTATCTGATGAAGAGGGAGAGGAATATGAAGAGTACAAAGTTATGTATTGTGTTTGGGAGAGTTGCAATTGACCAGTTCAATTATTTCGTCATGGCGTTGGCGTTGCTCCCCACCAAACCAAAAAAAAACCCGCCTCCAGAGCCTCGGCCGACGAAACACGCACGAAATGATTCGCTGCGATGCCGTCCTCGGTCCCATAATTATAATTCCCCGTGCTGGCCCGTGCTCCCCAGCGCAACTCAATGGGCAAACACAGACTTGGACAATCGCATCGCAAGCAGCTTCTTTATCGAAAAAATCTCACCACTTTTCTCCCTCCCTCCATTACTTCTCCCCCGGGCCTACCCGCCATGTCGGTCTCGGCAGTCGCCTCACTGCGGCCCATCCGTGGCCAATGTCTCCGGCACGCCACCTCCGGCCTACTGTCCGTCCACCTCCGGTCGCGCTCGTCCACCGTCCGCATCCGCGCCGTCATACCCCTCCGACCCGAGTCCGCACAGCGACGTTGCCAGACCACCTCAACCTCCAATGCGCCGAAGCAGGACCGTGGCGCCAACAAGGGGCTCACCGATAAGCAGAGCCAGCTGCCCAGGAAGCAACAGCCTGCCCAGCCCCAAATCACATTCCGCAAGTTCGCCGGACGTGCTCTCGCCGCCGGTCTTCGAAGCCTCGTCAATGCCCTGAGTCCAACCGGCATCAAGACGGCTTTCCGCCAGAGCCCCGGAGCTACCACGTTTGCATTGGCAATGTACGGCATCCCGTAATCCTTGTCTGCGTCCGATAGCTAACGCGTATAGCTTGATTGTCATCGGCATCATGGCTGGCTACACTGCCAAGCTCTACTTCACCTACTTCTACCACCTCCAGTTCACAAGATACCCGAAGCCCATTGCCAACTCCCTGCGACGTGCCCTCTACTACACCAACATCAGTCCCGACCCCGAGCTGGCCCTCAAGTACTACAAGCGGGCCATGGAGCAGTGCGCCGAGCACGGCTTGGATCCCTTCTCCGACGAGGTGCTCGGTATCCGAATTCAGACATCGTACTGGCTGCAGAAGATTGGCAATTACGACGGCACTCTCCACGTCCTAGAGTCCGTCTTGGGAGACCTCAAGAAGTGGGTAGATGTCATGGAGCAGTCGGTTCGCGACGGCAAGGTCGACAACGCCGGGAGACTAGTCCCCCTAACGCCGAAACAGCCAGAGCCCATCGAGGCTAGCAAGGAGGCCGCGGCCGCGGCCGCCGAAGAGACCGAGGACGACTTCGTGCCTGAGAACCTCTGGCACAAGCGACGGCGGCTCCTCGCCAAGGCTATCGGAACGTCCGTGAAGCTAGGGGAGCTGTACTCGGACGAGCATGTTCTCGACCCCGACAGCTCCCAGAAGCACCTCCTCTGGGCCGTCGAGGCCGCCTTGAAGGAGTTCCGCAGACGCAAGACCGAGGGCGTCAAGGAAGGCGAAGGTGACTGGCTTTCCCCGGAGGAAACGGGCGGCGCCATGGAATCCCTCGGCCGTGACTACGAGAGCAAGTCGCAGTTCCACCTCGCCATCCCGCTCTTCTTCCAGGCCCTCCGTCTCTGCGAGACGCCCTGCCACCGCGCCGTCATCATGAACAACCTCGCCGCCACCTTCGCCCAGCACCCCATCTTCACGCCAACGCTCGCCGACCAGCCCTCCGACGCCCTCCGCGACTTGCACGACCCGGCCATGCCTACCACCCGCAAGGACTGCCTCGAGGCGGCCTTCAACTGGTCCAAGAACGCCTACCTCCACGCCAAGGACGTCGAGGGCGACGACCGCACCCCCGAGTGCGACGAGGCCTGCGCCGTTGCCCTCTGCAACTGGGGCGACGTCGCCGCCATGCTGGGCAACACCGAGCTCGCCCGCAGGAAGTACAGCCAGTGCATCGAGATGAGCAACAAGCTTGACTTCCCTCACGCTGCCAAGCAAGCCCGCGGCGGTCTCGCAAACCTGGACGCCAAGAAAGCCTAAGAGAACGAGACAATGTGTTTATGTCGACATATGTAACTGGATGGCACGACGGCATGTACATTTAGACCATACTTTTCGGACCTTGAGTCTCTCGAGACTTTTGGCTCTTCGAGGCTGTTAGATCCTAGCGGGGAATATACGCTAGGCGTTAAATTTATCGTCCCCCTTGCTGCTCCACCGAATGTACTCGGCCCTGTCTAACAAGCCGAAATGATGTTAGGTGCAATAGACGCCATCTCTAGTGTTATATATGGCATCTCAGACACGATATTCAGCAAGACCAACCCTACGTCTTTAACATAGCCGAAGCCACTGAATTGCTATGTTTTGACTAAAACAAATCCCTAGCAATGGTTGTAATCATGAACGGACTTGTCCCATACCTGAGCTCCTGGCAGACACAAATGTCGAGCCATTTACGATGCCGTACGCCATTCTCCTCTGTTCCCATCCCATTCCGTCTTATCCCAGTTCCCAGTTTATAAACTACGCCATCTTCTGCCTCTTAGCTTCCAAGCCATTATCAGTTGCGACACTAGTGGTAGGCCCACTTCCGTTCGCCGGGAGATCAGCAAGCGGAGGTCTCCCAGTGTTCACATCAGTGGGAGGTGGACGCTTCATCGTCGGCGGTCGATACGATCCCCTATTCGCAAGTGGGCTGCCTGGCGCGCCTGGCGCCCCTATCCGACGGGTTTGGTCTAGCGAGGGGTTGACCATGTTTCCTCGAGCGCTTTGTGAGCTGGGAAAGGACGGGCGCACGGGTGTGAAGCCACCAGTGTTGCTATGCGGAACAGCAGATGTTGTTGTCTGAGAGCTAGTTGGGGGAACATGTTGTCCGGTCTTCGAGACGGGTTTGGAGGAGGAGTGGTCGATGCCTGGAGTCTTTCGTATAGAAGGACTCTCTGCCTTGGGATTGAAAGCCTGCGGTCCGTGAGGCAACGAAAGACGAGCATTACTCGTGCCTTGGATGGTGAATTCGGGCAGCTGGCTGACTGCTCGAGCGGAAAAGAAGCCAACGTTCTCTGAAACGTTGCCGTTTGGCGGGCCAGGTGGTGGTGGCCGAGGAGCTCCGATTTGATTAGGGGTTGTGGTTCGAGCAATGGGAGCAGGCTGAGGTCGGTTCGGTGGAGCCTGTTGACCAGCTTTCGAAGGCCCGGGACGTGACTGGGCTTGATTGGGGGTTTGCGGTGGGCGATTCGTGCCTCCGCTAGAAAAGGACCTGCCAGGCTGATGGACGGATTGCTGCCCTTGTGGGAGGGCGGCGTTGTTTTTAGATTTCTCGCTTGGTGCTTGCCCAATGATAGATGCAGACAACATGACTTCGTCAGGGTGGCCGTCTTCTGGGACGCAGAAGTCGGCCTCGTCGAGCTCTACAAACATTCAGCCTCGATTTCCTCAAATCCATCCGAGGAAAGCATACCTCCGAGAAAGTCCTCAAATGACTCCGAAACTGTGTTAGGCGGCTCCGCCTTGATCGCCGTGATCACCGGGGCCGCGGTGATGGTTGGCTCTACCCGAGGAACGTCTCGCCTGACAAAGTCAGAGTGGCGATGAAGGCTGTCCTGGTCAAACTTCCTGACCGGCTCAGCCTTTATCTTGATGACTTGCTTGACGTAGTCCTTATCGTAGATGCAATTCCCAAGCACGTTGCCAAAGTTCCTCAACGCCCGCTTCATTCCGTCAGTGGTTCCCTCCTTCTTGGCCTTCTCAAATGCCATTGCCTTTCCTTTGGCATTGTCGATCGACCCGTATCCGACATCTTCGTGGAACGTCCCGTCCCGGAGCGTGATGCGAACAATCACCGACAAGCCAATGCTGACACGCTGAGTCTGGGGATTCTCGTCGGCAAAGTCGACTTGGATGTTTTGAATCGAGGACGACCATCCGTTGAAGCCAAATACTTCGTTTGCAAGGCTGATGCACTTTTCGGCGGTGAGATAGTGTACTTTGGCGCCGCCCGGACCGGCGCGCGCTGAGATGTACTCGGGGCCGAGCTGCTTGTCGAGTCTAGCTGATATGGTAGCAATCTCCTTCGCCGTCCATTCCGAAACCCGGGGCCTCTGCTCCAAGAATGGATTGGGTACTGTCGTGTGTTGCTGGCCTGGACTGGAGATACGGTCAGTACCGTGAAGCGTATAGGCGGCGAGGACGTCGCGAAACTTACGCAGGCATGATGGGCGGTTGAACAATGCACAGCTCCTATGTCGTCATATGAATTAAAAACAGGTGTAGCTAGAAACACCTCCGATGGGATGTTGACCCGGTTGTCCAACACTGGGAAGCGGCGCTGCTGTGGAGAGAGCAGCTGGATGGTGGTTGCGAGAGCGCGTTCGCGGCCAGGCAATCGCGCGTCCCACTTGACGTGACGGGAGAGCACGTGACCGTGAGTGTGCTTTGAAATCGGGGTCCAATCGCCGGGAGGTCCCGCCCACCCCACCGGGGCTGCGGCCATCCACTACTACTAGTAGTATTTACGAAGTAGTAGACTAAGTACGAAGTACGTAGTGTCGATACTTAGCCGTTTCCTCTCAAAGCTAGGTATCTAGATGTTACTTCGAAGTGGTTTGTGATTGAGCAAGGGTTTGGGAACCCAGGTTCTCTTGCGACATCAATTTCCATCTTACATTCTTATTAAGCATTTTGGTGGATGATCCGTCAGCTAGCCATGGTATCAGAACCTACTTAATCCGGCAAAAATGGAGAGGATGCTGACTGCTGAAAAGACACTCCGTGAAGTATTGGGTGCCTGTAGAATGAATCGTAAACTCCGCCAACTTTCCACTCTGGGAAGCCTTCCGTGGGACAAGTGCTGCTGTAAGCCGCGAAACTTATGGTTGACGCCCAGAGAGCTATCATAGGTACCTATCATAACGACGTTCAAGGGCAACTTCTGGACGATGTGAATATCCACTTCAACCAATTTATGCTCAGATTACAAAGCAATTGTAATTCCCTCGAGATTTGTAGTGTGCATTTGCACATTAATACCAGTATTCTTCGGTCCGCAAGATTTGCAGTGTGCTACAACGACGCGAAAGTAAACACGGAAACTTGCAAATTCCCATGAATGGGGCTATCACAGTTATGTTCCCCGCCTTCACAAGCTTTTCACAAAGCCGTTAGGCTTTCAAGACTCCTTTAACAGGAGGTAAGACCTTCGGCTGTTTAGCAAGCTGAACCAGAATGACACGGTCTCTACATAGTACTTCGTACGCTTGATCATTGACCCACCACAAAGAGTTTCCAAAATCAGGGCCCCCTTGCTTTACGGAGATGAAGGAACGGCTAATCCACTTTGATTTGGTTTGGTTTAGGACATACTTCGTACAGTATCTGCGGAGAGAGGGCCGACTCCGAGACTCTCGGCCGAAATTTTGATCTACACCTTACTTATTAGACACGAAGGCCCATCTACGCGAGACATCGGACTGTTGATATCGTCATATGTATGAAGCGAAGACGTAAATCACATTTCAGGAGACACTCAGAATACCACTTGAACCACATTGTGATTGTATTCATCCCCTCGAGTTAAAACACAAAGGGAGATGATGGATAAATGAGACCTTTCTACATACAGGAATAGTGTGGTCTGTCCACACCTAAGTACGCACAAAGAAATCCAGATACATTAATAATCCCTGCTGCTCATTTGTGAAGGAAAGGGATATCAAGAAATGCAAACAAAACGCCGTCCAGCCCCGCCGTGACATGAAATGAGGTGCCTGATAAAGTCTATGCCAGCCCTTGATGCCAAATGAAAGTCGTCAAAACGATGCCGTCGTGATATATGCAGTGATGACTCGTCCGGAGCGCCGTGTTATGCAATTGTGTTTCTCTCCCACGGTCGGACTAAAGAGGCCCAACTCGGACCGGAGCCCCATACGTACCAGATATCAACTGGTTCAAGATAGAGTTGGGGTCCGAAGTGTTGGAGGGCGGTCCATTTCCGGCAGGTCCCATCCATCCGACGCTGCTGCCCATTGCGTTTATGGCATTGACCATGCGTCCACCGGATTGTTGATTGTGTTGATTGAGAGTCTGGTCCCATCCACCTGAGTACAAGTTGAAGCCTCCGCCTCGCTTGCCAGCTTCGTTGATAACCAAAGCCCACGCCTTTGAGATTTCCTCGTAGGCGTTTTCCTTATGGTGACGGTAGACATGGGGCTCCCAGTCAGGGAGGTTGTGGATGAGCTTTGTGGCGCCATCGAGGAACTGGAGTGATTTGGTAGGTTGCGTCTCGTTGGGAGGGAGGAACTGGGGTGTGAAGTCGAAGAGAGCATCGATCAAAGCAACAAGGGCGTCCTTGACTCGGAAGTAGTTGTAATCGGGGCTCGACTCGCCGTAGGGAGCGACATTCTTGAGCTTGTCCTGATAGTCCTCCAGCACAACGAGAGCAGACGAGACGGTCGGGCGAGGAGCCCCAGTCACAACTTCATGACCAATATCGGGATGGCGTTCGCATATCCGCTCGAGGACAGTTCGGAGCTGGGAGGTATCGAGGGTCTCGAGAAGTCGTGGCAGGGACAATGGTCGGCCGATGAGTTCGTTGGATCGGATCTTCTTGGCTGGTCGGGGGAGAGGTCTAGCGGAGATGGCAGGAGAGCTCTGAGGCGACATGGTCTCGTCACCATCCTCGTCGGCTTTTCGCTTGCGGCTGGCGGCCATGTTGTGGAAGGGGGATACTGAGGGGGGGGGATTAGTGGTGAACGATGGTGGGATTTGCGTGGGATGCATGGAGAGATGGGCAACTGGGGTCGAAGAAAGGGCCAAGAGATACTCACAGGGCCGCTGGGGAGAGAGACGAGGGTTTTCGTGTTGATGAGGGAAGACAGGAGGCTGTGGCGAAAGCAGAACGTTCATGGTGGAAAGAAGGCAGACGCCGGAGTGCTGAGGTGGGCGAGAAGGGCGATGATGGTGGATGCGGGTTTAACGGACCCTACAGAGGACGAGAGACGACTGGAGGCGGAAAAATAGAGGAAAGCAGCTTCAGGGGTTTCCTGCAAGATGTTGATGAAGGAGACAAGTGCCGACGGCGAGGCGGCGAGATGCAGAGTGCGTCAAGATATGCCCCGGACGTGCAAACGTGAAAGTGTGGAGGAGGAGAAGGGAGGTCGGGGCGGGAACATCAGCAGAAAGCGGTCAACAGCAGCGGCGGCGGCGGCGGCGGCATGGATGTACCCGGCCGGCGAAACACAGCTCGGGGCAAAAAAAGATTGCGTTGTTAAGGGTAGCGTAGCGTCCGGTAGCGTGGACCACGGTAGTGTGTGTGGTAACGTAGGTCACCGTGTACGTAAGGCCGCAGCGAAGTGAGCCAGCGCAGAGCACAGAGCAGCCATTCAAAGTGAGGCAAAGGCAACGCAAGGCAAGGCTGGTGAGTGAGCGGGGGAGTGAGGGATACTTATTAGGTTGGTCAGAGTGGTTGGATTGGGCCTCTGTTTTAGGCTCAGGGTGTGACCGACGAAGATGGGGCAGTACATAAGGGAGGTGAGAGATGGAGAGTGGAAGTGAATGGATGGAATGGGTCTATTAATCCATGGATGCCCCAGCACCCGGGCGCTCTGGGGCTAGGCCTCCATCCACTGTACTGGTCCTTGTGGTCGCTGCAGTCACAGGCGGTTGATTCGCTGAGGCCAAGCTGTGTGCAACCACCGGACGACCTGGGCTGGGCCGTGTTCCACTGCCACTACAGTGGGCGCCAGTGGGCAACAGTGGGAATCAGTGGCAACAGTGGGTACCTAACAGAGGGTGGGCTGTGGAGTTGAGTGGGCCTGCGTGGCATGGCAGTGGAGCAGCTCAGCTTCGGTCGTTGCCATTTGCCTTCTTCCATCGCCTTTGCGGCGGTGCGGCGTCATCTTGCCCCTCCAGAGTACGTGAACCTCCGGCCGACTTCGTCACGCTCTGTGCTTACATACTATATACTATGTAGGTAGTAAGTGACGGGTGGCTGACTGGCTGTTGACGTTGATCTTGGCTTGTCGCTTCTTCTCTGATTCCCTAAGTTATCTATGCCGCCCGTGCAGTTGAGTTGCCCGGGCCGCTGCTCTTAGTCTAAACCTGAAGCGAGTTGTGTTGCTCTTTAAGTATACCTTTGCCCGCCCGCCCGCGGCGACGGCTGCGGGCGGCGCCTTGGTTCTTGGTTTCCTCCCCGCTCCGGCCGGCTCAAGCAACCGGGACCTTTTCCAATACCCTTCCACTTAAATTGATGCATTAGTATCGAACAATTAGTTGACCGGCTACTGCTCCGCACTGTGGCCGGGCTAATTACAACAGAGTTGCGTGTTGTTTGTCTCCCCCTATTGTTCATGTCTCTCCAAAGTAGCGTACCGGTTCAGAAGGGCATCAGATGCTAGCCAATCCTGTGCACCATGGTCTGGTCATTCGTCCCCTCTGGTTCAGACTAATAGACTAGCAACCCCTCTTCTCAAACTCCGGTTACTTAGCATTCAAGACATGCCAGGTCCCTTTTGACTTCGTCGCTTTTTGATTTTGCCTTGAAATGCGGCCAAAGTCTGTCACTCAGCCGCCCAGACCGTCATTCGCTTTGCGGCGCATTTAGGGGGACCTTTTTATCTTCGTGTCTCATCAATGAAGACATGGCCTTATGTTTGCCTGCTTTCTAGTCACTATCACAGCATCTACTACTGACCGCGATACATTTGCAAATATGCTCTCTCCCCTCACATGCGGCGGAGCCAATCTTTTCGGTCACGGCTACGAGTCTCATTTCCACGCCGATGCTAATAAGCACACCAGCCTCCGGAAGGCGTGAGCCTTTATCGCTAAGGTGACTCCAAACCGTCTTTTATTCGTTTTCGGTTTCTTCCTCCAAAGGTATCAGTGCGTTAGACGGCTCTAGTCTCTAGAGCCTTACGTAGTACGTTTTTCTTCGGTGAGAGTGCTTGTAACCCCTGATGTACTATATTTCTTGTGCACTAAGGGTGCCATCGCGCGAGATGTATACGTGCCAGTCTTATTACATGACACAAAGTGGCTGTTGATTCAGTCAATCACCGCAAAAACAATAGTAACCATAGGTTGTTGCAAATTCAAGCAGTTCCTTCATTCAAGATGGGTAGTCTCGCCCTGTAGAAAGCATCCGAAGCCGCCGTTGGACTTCGTGCGAAGCCCCGCATCCCAGACGTCCAACATAGAGGTTGCCAGGAAACCCCACACCGTCTAGGTTCCCGCCTCTTATCGCTTATCGCAACCGCCGCTGGCAGAAAAAAAAACTGGTCGCATTGGTACCGATGCCAGTCAATCCTCGGTGGACTCGATATTCCATCATCATTCGGCAACATTACAATGGCGACTAAAGAGAAGAAAGACAAGAAGGAGAGGAAGGAGAAGAAGGAGAAGAAGGAGAAGAAGGAGAAGAAGGCGAAGAGGTCTTCTCGGTCAGATGCCGACAAGGTCGAAGAGCCCGACAAGCCTACCGAAGCTGAACAGTCCGACGAGCCCATGGCCGAGCCCGTTGTCGAGCCCGTCGCAGAGCCCGCCGATGAGCCTACCCCCTCCGGCAAACGCAAGGCCGCCATCGACGAGATCGAAGTAGACGTCTCCCTCCCCGAGCCCCCTTCTAAGCGCGCTCGCCGTGCCCTCAAGAAGGGCAAGTCACTCCCCGCCAAGCAGGACAGCGACGACGACACGGCCCCCGGCGAGAAGAAGGACAAGAAGGAATCCACCCGCTCCGAGCACTGCGTCTGGGTCGGCAACTTGCCCTTCTTCGTCACCCCCGCCGAGCTGCGCAAGTGGCTCGTTGACAACTCCGGCGAGGTCATATCCGACGAGATGATCACCCGCATCAAGCTGCCGACGAACAAGGAGCCCGGTCGGGACAAGAGCGCCAAGCCTACCAACAAGGGCTTCGCCTACGTCGATTTCGCAGACATCGGCCCCAAGATCGCTGCCATTGCTCTCTCGGAGAACGACCTCGGCGGCCGAAAACTCCTCATCAAGGACTCCAAGTCCTACGAGGGTCGTCCGAAGAAGGAGCCCGAGCCAGTAGAGCCCGGTGCCGAGGGCGGGCAGGACACGGTGGACCCCAACGCGAGTCGCAAGATCTTTGTCGGCAACATGGGCTTCAAGACTACAGATGAGGATCTGTCGCGAAATTTCGAAAAGTGCGGCGAGATCGAGTGGGTCAAGGTCGCCACGTTCGAGGACTCGGGCAAGTGCAAGGGCTTCGGCTGGGTCAAATTCAAGGAGCCCGATGCGGCGGCATGGGCCGTCAAGGGCTTTGTGAAGATCAAGGAGGAGGTGGAGACGGAGCAGGACTTCAAGGAGGGCGGCGGCAGCAGCAGCGACGAAGATGACGACGAGGACAAGAAGCCGCAGCAGAAGCAGTTCAAGATGCGCAAGTGGTGGGTCAACCGGATGCTGGGCCGCGAGCTCAAGATCGAGCTGGCCGAGGACGACCAGGTGCGGTACAAGAAGCGCTTCAAGAAGAACCCCAGCGCCGAGAACAGCGAGAACCCGCGGGATCGACCTCCGGCGCGCAAGGCCTACAGGCCGGACGAGGGAGCGGAGAATGCGGGCGGAGCCACGACGAAGCCCCTCAAGGAGGCTACTGACATCGGAGTTGCGAGGTTGACGGGTGCTGTGGTCAAGCACACCGGCAGCAAGATGACGTTTGACTAGATATCTTGGCAGGCAGGAAAAGAAATACAACGGTTTTTTTTTTAAGATACCCACAATCATCACGACCGCAAGATTCCTTTGGCGAGTTTCCGCGCAATGTGCTTTGCGTCTCCGGGCTTCATCCAGCCTGTTCCGCAATGCGAATGGCTCCGCGCCGGCCGGCCGGAGGTGGGACGGGCCACTGATTCGCTCCCCCGCTTCAAGCTTGTGAGGCGTGACGTCGATATAGCTCGTCTCGACTAGCTCTCACACATGTTGGGAGGCTGACATGGCGGAGATGGCTTTTTGATGTCATGAACTGCATCTTCAAACACTGCCGACCTCTCTTAACACTTTCCTTATTATTTGACCTACAACATGTATGAATCACAGGTCACCTTCACCTTGGATACGACCTGTCCTTGGTACGTTGTCCTCACCTACACAACAACTCCGGAGAAGCACATCTCACACATAAACTCCTTCCGGCTTACTGCGTAGTATCACCTTTCATCATGAGGCCTCATCACTAACTCTGGTTTGTAGGACATACGTAGCGAAAAAAAGGCATTGGCCCTCCCTCTACCCATCGTCAACACCCACTAATCTCGCTCACACAGGCTCGACCAAGCCCTCTCCCAAGTCCAATCCGCCTCCGTCCCATTCACGTTGCACTTCGCCCCGTACCAGCTCTCCCCCGACTTCCCCGCGACCGTCCCGGACCGCTCGTAATGGGCCCTGGAGCACAAGCACAACGGCAACGCAGCCGCCCAGCAGATCTACCAGGCGCACATGGCGGCGCTCGCCGAACCCCTCGGCGCGGCCCTCGTCTTCGCCGGCCCCACGGGCAACACGTTCCAGGCCCATCGCGTCGTGCAGCTCGTCCAGGAGTCCGGCGGTGGCGCCGTCGCGAACCGCCTGGTGGACGCCTTGTTTCGCCTATTCTTTGCAGAGGGGCGGCACCCGGCTGAGGACGACACGCTCGTGGCTGCGTGCATCGAGGCCGGCATGTCGGACCAAGAGGCGAAGGCGTTGGTGGGGGATCGCGAGAAGGGGGTGCGGAAAGTAAGGGAGAAAATACGCAACGTGGGGATGGATGTCGATGCGGTGCCGGTGGTGACGGTGGAAGGGCGGCGGAGGGACCTGACGCTCACGGGGATGAAGGAAGTTTCAGACTACGTCAAGGCTCTAGAGACGGTCGTCAAGGAGAGTTCATAAATCACATTGCGGTTTATGAACGGGAGGGACGTCTGGAATGAAATGAAAGGATTGAATTGCTGTGCAGAACATCGAGAAAATGTACAACTCGTCCTTGGTGCGTTGAAACGAATGATCATAAGTACATGAAGAAACAATAAACCGACATAGAATCATAGCATCATATCTCATCGGCAGCCATAAACTCCGTCCTTCCCGGCACATCCTTTTCCAATCCAACTCCATACAACCCAACCTAGGTAGACATTTGCTTTACATGGCACTCAGGACCGGCTGAACATCAGCGGCACCAGCACGCTCCGCGTCTCCAACCCCCGACAATCCTCCATTACCATGCTCGGCCCGAACGCGGTGCCCAAGTCCCTGCCCGCAAGGAAGCGACACGCGTTGGGTTCGATAGGGCGGGTTTTCTTGCTGCAGAACTCGCGGCTGAGCTTGGTGAGCACTGCGGCTTTGGCCTTCTGCAGAGCGCTGCTGCGAGCGACGGCGTCCTCGGCGAACAGTCGGTGGGCTTGCTCTTGTTCAATGTTGCGCCTCACCGGACTAATGCCGGCGTCGGGTTCAGCCACGGCGGTCCGTTTGGTGGCCGGATCGTAGATGGTGGGCTGGAGAAGGATGGGCTGGGGGTCGGCGTTGAGGACGGGGGCAGGATTAGGGACGGGCGTCTCGGGTCGGAGGAATTCCTCCTCGAGAGACGGCTGGAGGTGTGGGCGGGAGGGCTTGTGGCGGCTTGAGGGAGAGCGATGGTCTGAGACAGAGCGTTGATGTGAGAGAGAAGGCATTTCACGAGCATTTTCGTCGTCGCCGCGGTGCTTTCTCCGGCGACGACGAGATTTCTTCCTAAGCTTCGTGGTAAAGCTCGTTCCGAATTCACTTTCCGTCGGGGCGGGCATTGGGGTAGTAGTGGCATCATCGTCTCCCGAGAGACTCGCGATGACCTCGCGCTCTTCATCGCTGAACACGAAGCCGCCGAGGTCAAAGTCCATGAGCTCCCGGCTAGCCGCAGTCACGGCGGCACTGGGACTCGGGAGGTACTCCGAGCTGGGACTCGTGACGAGACTGCACTCGGAGGGCGTGGCCGGGCTGCTGCTCCGAGACCACAGGGAGTCGGTATCCAGGGGCGCGAGGGCGTCGTCCCAGTTGCCATTGTTGGCGAGGGAGACGCTCTCGAAGTCAAACTCCTTGACGGTCTCGCGGTGAGAGTTGATAAGGGTGCTCAGCTGTGGCGCGTTCATGGTGGAGTTGCGGATCTGGAGGTAGCGCAGCTTGGGGAAGTGAATGGGCCCGCGGGTTGGGCGTGTAGGAAGGGGAGACATGGGGGAGGTGACTTCGTGGAAGAGTTTCTTGGAGTTGCGTGGAGGTGCAAACAATGGGTCTCCGGCCAGGGAGACGGGACAAGGCCCCTTGCGGCCGAGCCAGTTGAAGGCGAACTTCTCGAGGTTGGGGGCAAAGTTGCGGATGTAGTCGTCCATGATCTTAAGGTGGTCTAGGCCTGGGGATGAACCGTAAAAGTCCCAGGCGTCGACAGAGATGGAGAGCTTGCGGATCTGCTTCCAGCGACGGCCAGCAGAGGGAACGCTTCCAAATCCAGGGACGTGGCGGAGATAGTTGAAGGCGGATGGATGAAGGGAAGAGAGGGACAGCTTATGAAGCTTGGTCAGGGGGGCGCGCTCGAGGGAGATGCGCAGGCTGATGAGGGCGTAGTCGACAATATTGCGGCGGTAGCGCTCACGAGGGTCCTGTCCAGGACAGCGGATAGTGAGATGGCGGATGTTGGGCACGTTGCGCATGGCGTTGATGAAACTGGGGACGTTGGTGGCGGCGTGGAAGAGCGGCGGGTACTGCTGAGTGAGGATGTCGCCGAGCTCCGAGTTGGCGTACTTTGGACGGGAGAGCACGGAGCCCATGCTCGTATGAGGTGTGTAGAGGAAGGAAATCTCATTGCCGGAGACAGGGTGGACAAGAGGAGGGAGGAAGGTGGCGTCTGAGTGCGGGAGATGGAAGCTGAGGTGCTCGACGTGGTGGCCGATGCGGGCGAGAGCAGCAACTCGCGCCGGGCGGGTGAAGGTCGAGGCGGAGAAGGAGATGTGGACGCGGGTAAAGAGGCGTTTGGTGACGAGGTTGCAGCAGGCGGACGAGGTCTGGCGGACGGCGCAGATATCCTCGGTTGAGAGCAGGGGGAGGAGGGTGTTTTTGATGTAGTCGCTCCTCAAGAGGGCGACGAAGCGCTGTTCCGTTGATGAAGCCATGGCAGTAATAGCATGTCGCGAGGGAGAGCAATTGGTAGAAAAAGTACTGCTGCGTCTATCAGGTCGGCGGTGTTGAAGCTGGTTCTGATGGAGCCGGTTGTGGTTCACTTGGTCTTGGTGTTTGTGGGGTATAGTTGGTGTTGGGTGGCTGTAAGTCTGAGTGGTCTTATATGAGGTAAGATGGGCAGGTTTCTTGTCAACGAGATTCGTAGGCGAGGCAATATTATAGGCCAATTCGGATTCCAAAATCTCAGGGCAGTGAAAATGATGTTTGTATGTTTGTCTGTCTGTGTCTGTCTCTCGATTGACTCGGGATCTTCCCAGCTTCAATTGAGCAGGATAGATGAAAGGAGGTCTTGGGGAGAGCTTGTAGTTGAGGTTGAACAATAAAAGGGTCAGAGAGTTGGAGGAAGGGTTTACAATAGAAACAAAACGTTGAGGAGAGACAAAAGAAGAGAGCAGCGCATCCCCGGTCCAGGGCGAGGCGAGATATATCCCCCGTTAGCATACAATCCATACAGCCCCTCGCTTTTCGGATCAGCCTGCCCTCCTCCCCTTTCGTGTGCAACCCCCAGAGGGACTGAGAGTGACGGGGAAAAAAGGAAAAAGCAGGACTCCTCCTCGACCACTGGGCCCTCTCCTCCACCATGCTTGACACCAACCTTACCTAGTGCCGAGCCAAGGCGCATGGGGCCCATCGCGAGAAGCTGACCTAGGGCAGCCATCGACTGGCTGGCGGTGACTCACGGCGGACGCAGGGCTGCCGCGAGAGCTGCAGGAAGCTGCAGAGGGCCGGCACTGGGTGGAGAACAGACCGCGGCGAGGTCCAAGGCCAGCGGCAGCCAGGAAGGGTGTTCGGTGTTCTGATCGACGTTTGGACGTCTAGACGTCTAGACCGGGGGACGAACGGAGTGGATGGGTGTGGTTGTGGTGGAGAAGGCCCATGCCGTGGGACGCTGTACTGTAGTTTAGGTCCATCGTGGAGCCTCCGTGGTCCGTGATCCGTGATCCGTGGTCCGTGGATTCATCCTCGTGGCGGTGATGCTCGGTCGACGTTGAACGTTGACGTCGCGGGGGAGTCGGAGCGCGTTGTGACTCGACCGCGCGCCGCTGTCGCCCTCCGATTGGTCCACGGCGCGCATGCCACGACCGACACACCTACAACGCCACACCTCTAGCAGCAACGCCCTGCACCTTGGGGGGCTCGAGACGCTACTACTACCCATAACTAGTAGTATGTATGTACTTGGGCGGTACATCCCGTCGAGTCTCGTGGGCCCTCGAGGAACGACGGCCAGTCGGGAGGCCGGCCGCGGGCCATTCCTGCACACTCTTTCCCGTGAAGGTGTCTCGCCTTTTGATGCGATGCCATGCACTGCGCTGCACTGTACTGCACCTCAGATCCCCCATACCCTCATCCTCGCCCACCAGTAAGAGAAATGCATTGGAAAAGAATGCATTGGCACAACGAATGCCCTGGATCGGCGGCCCATATTTGCATATCGCCGTCCAACCATCCGACTCTCCAGCCATCCAACTCGGCGACTTTGTTGATGATAACTCGACCGCCTGCAGAAGTTGCATGTACCTCCCACGTACATTTCCTCTCCCATCCACGGCTGTTTATCGATAGCGCTTCCCGCACCCCGGCAACCTCCCCCCCCCCTGCTCGTCCCCTCCCGCGATGCGTTCGCTAGCTGCAGATGAACCTCCCGTCCAATGGAACCCGTGTGCAACGACGCGAACAGACGCGCAACGTGGACGACAAGGGGGACGCGCGACAGGGCCAGCCAGTGGGGAGTCTGCGTTGGCGATGCGATGGATGACTCCCGAAGCGAAGCACAACCGACATGCCTGTGCCACAAAATGCCATGTTTCAAGGCTCAAGACCCAAAAGAATTGTGTGTACTTCGTGTGTGTGTGTGTGTGTGTGTGTGTGTGTGTAGAGCCTCAACACAGAACGGGGGACAGCGTGTCGTTGAGATCCGTTTCCTTCATGCGTTCGATGCGTGGCTGAAGCACCGCAGCTTGCATCGATAGGATGTGGCCGGCGGACTGCTTGTGGTGATCCCATCATGCGAAATGCGAAATGCAGAATGCGCGACGAACGACATCGTGTCTCTCTCACGACGCGCCACAACCTCTATTATTCTCGTCATTCGTCTTCACTCCCCCATGCATCTACTGTACATACCTAGCATTCATCCATCCATCCACAAGGCCACAGCCAAAGATATCCATCCCCATCCATGTCCCCGTCACATCCATCCCCCATCCATGCCCGTCTCAACAGACCAGTCGAGAAGCTCGAAAAGCCCTCACCCTAAACACATGCATCGCCATTAAGCTTGTTCTTCTTCATCATCATCCACAACCACATACCCACACCTCAGCCGCCTCTGACTCTTCCTCGGTCCGTCCCCCTGCCCGTCCGTTTCCGAAACGTCCGCCCCGTCCTGCCGAGTCCCGGCTAGGAACACTAGTCGCAGTGCCTCGAAGCCGACAACCACTCGTCCATCCGGCCTACCTCGAGGTGCGACGGTCCAATCCCGTGTATGTCTCGTCCCCAGCTCGGCAGACCAATTCGCCTGTCGGAGCCCTCCGTCGAGTATGGTGTGGCTTCCCCAAGCGTTGCATCATGTCCCAAGTCTTTTTACTTACACGGAGTTGGCCACACCCTTCCACTCCCCAAAGTCTGCCTTGACAACGACGCAATTCTCAACCCTCCATGCTCCTAAGATTATTCCCTACCCTCCTACATGTCAAGCAGCCTCTAGATTCTAGACGGTGGATGCGCTCGCTTAACTGGCGGCTTCGCTTCATTTTTATACATCGCCACGTAGCTTCCGGTCTGTGACTCTTTCCACGTCAACCACCGTTTCCACCACATACATGCCTCAAGCCTATGGAGCAAGCCCGTCTATGAGTCTTTGGAATTGGTTACGTAGCAAATCATTTTCAATGTTCGTCTCGTTTCAAAAGTGCCTTGGTTGTCCGATATCGAGGCCTTTCTAGATGCTCGTACACGGTGGGTATCAAAACACCTGGGCTCTAGTCCCGCCCACAAAAGAACCAGCCGGAACACGGCCACCAACCAGCTCTCAAGCCTCTGCCAACACCTCGGGTCCGTCTGACTACCCTGGAACGCCTGCGTAGTGGGTCACCACCATCGCTTCAATATCCCATGGCCAATCAATGTTCCAGCCTTATTTTCCTCTGCCTCTGCCTCTGCCACGACCCCGACCTCCTCCTCCTCTCCCACCACGGCCTCCACGTGGTCCACCCCTACCCCTAGACCCTTGGGGCTGGTTGTCGCTATAAGACTGTCCACGGGAGGCTTGCAGCTGAGATGGTGGAGGCACGTTACGGTAGTCTCGCGTAGATGTGGGCGGTTTCGCAGGTAGAGATGGCGGAGGTGCTGAGGGATGTGTCCCATATGTCAATGCACCAGGCGGAGGAGGATACCCAAACGATCCTTGTCGCGAAGGCGGTCCAGAGGGTGGAGGTCCAGCGGGGAGGGGAGGTTGTGGTGGCAGCTGGTGCTGCCCCCGGCCATTGTTTCCTTGAGATGGCCTGCCACTTCGAGACGTCGCACTCTGCGGCATCTGGATGTTGCTGGCCATCCGAATCTGTCCGAGCGGCGCCCGCTGCTGGATAGGACGATGGCTGAGAAACTCTACATCCGAATCATCACTAGAGTAGTGGATGTGTGTCCGCGCTGCGTGCCCGCGGATCTTGAGCTCGGGACCTCGCGTCGTTCTGGCGTTCTCCTGACCCCCACCCGTCTCCTCGATGCTCGACGAGCCACAGTCCGGATCCACGTATTGATCGCGGTTCTTCACTGACCATGTCGGGTTGATCGCAACATCTCCACGACGCCTGCAGTCAGCGGAGAAGTGATGGTTGCTTCCGCACAGCCCGCAAGACGCGGGGATGAACGTGACCTTCTTGATGATTTCATCCACGGGGTGAAAAGATCGCCACACCTGTGTACACTCCTTTTCGAGGTGATCCGGCGAGCTGCAGATCCCACATGTCAATCCTTCGTCCTTGGTGAGGGCTAGCTTCTCGGTGCACTGGGAGGCCTGGTGACCAAACTGCCGGCATTTGTCGCACCTCTCGCGACTTGGACAGCAAAGGTCCGGGTGATCGAGACTACCACAGGATGAGCACACCAGTGTAGGACAATTGGCTGCCAGATGCGTTCCGCATCCGCAAAGCAGGCACATCAGTGTGGGATCGCTAGCCGAGGGGAAATATCTTCGTTGCTGTTCCACTGCAGCAGGACCCGTAGGAACATTTCTCTTGGTCATGATGGTCTTCTTCTGCGACGCTGCCATTGTCGCAAGTTGTTGATCCTTGGGCAGCGGGGGCTTGGAGTTGCCGTTCGCTTGCGCCGCGTTGCTCGGGAGTGACGCTCGCTCCTTCACACTAAGGGCCGCTTCCCCAGTTCCTTCAGGCTTGGTCAACGTTGGTTCGTATTCCACCTCGCTATCATCGGAGACCGGGTCTTCTGCACGGCCAAGAGCTCCGGTCTCGCTGGCGCTAGAAGCGCGTGAGCTCTTTCGCTTGCGAGCAGCCTCGCTGGTGGGCTGTTTCGACGGTTGAGAGGGCTGGGTAGGTCGGAGCATCTCGGTGGGCTGGATGCTCTGAAGAAGAGCCGTCAGAGTACCGGTACTTTCGACCTCCTTAGAGGCTTGTTTCGCACTTCGTTTCTTCTTGATCTTCAAGTTGGAGAAGTTGTCAATGTAATGAACATAAGCGGACTGTGTGAGGACTGGTGTGATGACGTGGGCGAAACTCGAGTTAGCACTTTGAAATGCGCGAACCCAGTCCTGGAAGCGGACCAGCCAAGAGCCCTCCCTCTTCTCGGATAGAATAGGAAGCCTGAAAGTGAGCGAGTCCAGTTCTACTTCAGGAGCATCAGTGGGCACAAAGGCCCCGGCGCGATCGCCGAGCGACGTCCGCAAAACGGCCTTGCTAATGGTCGGGCTCCAACTCAACGTTGGCTTCGACGGCTTAGTTGGAACCTCGGAGACTGTTGTGGTTGAAGCGTTCTTGAGGGGTATCTCGGTCTCAGCTGAATCGCCAACAACCATGCCCTGGCAGTTTTCCTCTTCAATCTCCCCTTCCTCCGCGCTTAGAGCTTCCTCGCCCAACGCGTCCTGGCTAACTGGTTCGGGTTTTGCTGTTGAGGACAAGTCTGTTCTTGCGCGCTTGGATTTGCGGGTAGATGATGATGTGCGGTTGGGGGGAGTGGTGTCGGGGGAGTCCTCGAGAGGTCTTTTTTTGGTGCGGGAGGTGGGTTCAGAATCGCTGGAGACGAGGTCTATCACCTCGGGATCAAACCGCCGAGGAGCCATGTTTTCCAAGGTGAGAGGAAAGTGAGAGCAGAGACCTTACCTGTTCACGGGGCGCCTGACCTGCGGCGACCTGCCGTAAGGCAAGTGTACGCGGAGAATAAGCACTGCCCAAAATATGCAACTCGTCTCTCAGACTCAGTTCAATTGTTTAGACTGTTTGCTCAGACTCGGTTCCTCAGGCTCCTCGGACTCCTCGGGCTTCAGCCTCAACTCGAGACTTGTCGCCACAATCTGTCCAGCCTCGCAAAAGCGAGGCAAGCCGAACGAGAGGCAGTGAGAAAATACCCCCGTCAAGACGTTGTCGAGATGTGGTTCGATGAAAACCAGGCATCCACAAGAACTAGCGGGCAAAACGAAAGTTCGCTAGACCCCTGTGCGGGCTCTCGTCTGTTCTGAGTCTGCTTGCTGGAACGACGTACGAGTACGTTGGGTACATATGCGTACGGACGCGATGCTGGTGAAAAATTAAAGGGAACGGAAGGGATGGGATGGGATGGGATGGGATAGGGATCGAAGCTTCCAGGATCGCAATTGGCGTCGTATTCCCTAAAACTGATTGAGCTTCCCTTAAGGGCAGGAGACTAGGCCAGCGGGAGACGTCAGACGGCGAAGGAGTTGGCGATGGGAATTCACCGCGTTGCGTTCGCTTCAGCAAAGAAATGAGAGCTCTGACTTTGATATTGGGATGGAGCTCTTGGGGGGAAATCCAGAGACAGCCAATCAGGTGTCAGCGCTTTTTTGGAGGTTCCATCTGGAACGAGCAAATATCCCAAGCTTGGATCCAATGCCGAAGATTAACCACGGGCTCCCTGCCAAGTGGACATCGCAAACAATTTCCCGGGGCTGCCAATAATAGCAATGAGCAATGAGTGTTAGATAAAAATATGCCAGGTCATCCCTCCCTGGAATTGCAATGGAAGCGACAGACCTAACGAAGCGGCTCGGTGGTACTGTGGAATATTACTTACTCAGGTCAGCCTGTGGACTCCAGGATGCGTAGGGTGCTGCACAAATGCACTGCACGGCCCGGCTCAATGCTCCGACAGACATGCGACGTCAGCCGATATTAACACTTCCACACGTGCTACCAGATCCGTGTGCACGATGAAACTTGGCAGCGTGCGAGATGTGACTGCAATGGCAAAAATGGGATGGCCAGATGCAAAAAGGCGGCGAAGGGGGGCTTGAAGGAGTCGAGCCAAAGATCAGTCGCACAAGCCGCGCAATCTCTCCATATCCATATCTCCATGCCTCCATGTCTCCATTATCTATCTCAATGTTACCATGTTCGTATCTGGGTCATCTCCTCGACAGGCTTGCCAGAAACGTATATATCTCTTGCCAGCTCCCCGCCGACTCCCTTCCCAGACCCTTGGGAACAAGCTCTTAGATCTATCATCTTCCATCTACAGCATCTATCTATTCTCACCCCGTCGATCACCGATTGATACCCCCCATCCCGACTTACGACTACATAGTACATACGTACAAACGACTCCTCAGACCTCCACCAACCACTCGTATCCAGCTCTTCTGCAATCCGCCCGTCGTGGTTCGCCCTCGTCGTCGTCAGCCTGTGCACGTGTCTTGTCTCAGTCTCGTCGAAGCCGGCCTGGAGCGTCCCGTCATTTTGGAGCTTAGCACTGCCCCAGTCCAAAGCGACGCTAGTCCTTGCCCGTCCAGGTTCTTAGGGCCCCTAAGAGCCTCTAGAGCCCCTCTACAGCAATCTAGCCTCCACTATCCCTGGCCGAGGTGGCCGAACTGGCCTCACTGAACGAACCGCTCCTTACGTCCCTAATATCGCCCGGCTCCTCCCCTGCTGCAGCCCGCAGCCAGCCCGCTGCAGCACTCCTCTACCCCCCTGGAAGAGTCCCCTGACTCTGAATTTCTTCGGGGTTCCGCTGGTTCGTGCGTGTCCCGTAGTGGCAGCGTGGCTCATCGCTCTAAACTTAGGTCCAGGTGTCGCTCCGTCGGCGTCGTTCAATCCAATCTTCCGCTCGGCATCCCCCTCCTCCTCGCTCGTCCCGTACGACTCGCTCCGGCCCATCTTCATCTCCATCTCCCTCATTTTCATCTTCATTCTCGTCCATCGCGACCGTCTCCTGCCGCCTCTGCGGCCATCCCGCCCATCCGGCCGAGCATCGATACCATCGCCTCCCTCTCTCCACTGCGTCCGCCTTGCACCCCCCGACGCTCTTCGTGACATCATTAGGGGGAGCTACTCAACCACTCGCCTCACGCTCTCTAATCTCCTCACGCCTCGTCTCTTCTCATCTCATCCATCGGCCATCAACCATCAGCCGTCGCGAAACCCGATTCGTCCATCCTCCCACCGACCCGACCCTCTCTCCCTCCATTCCTCCCGTCCCTGACTCTCCCGCGCTCCGCGTCTCACCCCGTCAATACCGCCAAACTGTCTTCTCCGATCCTGCTCCAGCGCACCGTTTCCTACGACGCAGGCACAAAACCTGCGCGACGGGGAAGCATCTACCTCAACATGCCTGACCGTAACACGGGCGCCCGCCGGAGGAGGTCTAGTAGCATCCTCCAGGTCTACCATGAGCCTCCCGAGACTCTCGAGCAGATCAGCGACCAGGCTCTTAACCCCAACCTCAACGCCAACTGGACAAACGCCAAAGGTATATCTGGTCCTTCAAGCGCTCCGCGTACGCCGATGGGACGCCTTGCTGACGTCCACTTCTAAACAGGAGCCTGGACCATCCACATCGTTTTAATTGCGGCGCTCAAAATCTTCTACGACATCATTCCCGGTGTCTCCCAGGAAACTTCGTGGACCCTCACCAACATGACCTACATGTTCGGTTCTTATATCATGTTCCACTATGTCCGCGGCGTCCCGTTCGAATTCAACAGCGGCGCCTTTGACAACCTTAACATGTGGGAGCAGATCGACAACGGCGCCCAGTACACGCCCACCAAGAAGTTTCTTCTCAGTGTTCCTATCATGCTGTTCCTCTTCAGCACCCACTACACCCACTACGATTTAGCTTACTTCATCATTAACTTCCTTGCTGTCTTGGCGGTTGTCATCCCTAAGCTACCTTGGGTGCGTATCTGTGCCCCTTCACCGGCAGCGTTAGTCCGCAAACAATGCATTCGCTTAGGATTCGCCCGGGTTCAGTTGGGTCTTGCATGCTAACGTATCCACAGAGCCATCGGATGCGATTCGGCCTTTTCTCTGGCGTTCCGGAGGAATAAGTGTGCAACGACGAACTATCTGGTATCCTGGTATCCTCTACTGGCGTAAGGGGGCGTTGGCGGGGGCTTCTGTATTTGGCCGAGAAAGAATGGAGGTACAGAAAAAGACAGAATCGGGGTTTAAGACTGTGCATATTAATAGCGAGCATTATCTGTTACGCGGCCTCCGGCGCAAGGTTTGGTCGTTGAGCGGTAGCTTCGAAGAACAACAATTGGATTTAGACAACATCAACGTTTTTTTTCCCTCAACACTCTCCCTTTTTCTGCTGTTGCAACACCGAGATCAGAAGCAGGGACGCGATGGATTTTGCCTTTTGGTCGGAGTGGTGTTTTCGATCCGCGACGGGTTTTGTCTTTGGAGTTTTCGTTTCGGGACGAGGCAAGTTTGTCTTTGGGATGTTGTTATCGAGACGCAATCTATGTCGTGGTGTCGCGTACAGTTCAGCATCGACATGCTGCGAGCGTCTTCACAGAAGTCTATGGAACGCGATCTGCTCCTTTTGGAGATGCTTCATTGCAAGAAAGGCACGGTCCAGACCGCGGCAAGGACGCGGTTATGCTACGTTACCCCTCGCGATTGACTTCCTTCTTCGACAGGATCGATAGGGTCGACAGCGCCAACCGATGCAGGGCCACGACTTGAACCTAAACACGACCAAGATGTCAACAGCTGAGCTAGATGACGGCGAGTTGGAAGTCAGACTGGAGCCGTGAATGATTATAAGAGGGAGGTATCTTGGCCTTGGGTCTCCCTGTTTTCCTGGCAAGTTGTCTCCTCAGTTTATTTCACTCGTCCATCTATTCATCTGGAGCCAGAACCCTTGTCTTTTAGTCAATCGTTTGGGGTCTCTGACTCTTCTTTACCTGCACGATGCGTCACCACGTCTTGGCCATCTTGGCCATTCTCAATGGCATTGCCCAGGCCGGCATCGCCGACTTCGGGGGGTCCAGGGCCATCAACGAGGTCGAGCTCTCGCGCAACAGCCAGAAGTCGTCCCAGTCGTCTCAGTCCAGGGACGGGAACGCCCAGGGCAACGGCCGGGGCCGGACTCAGAAGACCTCTGAAATCGACAAGTCTGAGGACATTATCGTGACTGAGTCTCGCAAGGGCAGCGTCGACACGGATAAGTCCAACAAGGGGATCTCCACTGGGAAGAACGGCAACAACAACGGCAACAACAACAACAACAACAACAACAATAACAACAAGGGCTCCTTCAAGAACGGCAAAGGCGAGTCTGCCTCCGGCCGTCCTGGAGCTCCCAAGGACTTCTACACTGGCAACAAGGGCGACATCAAGCACAACTGCAAGGGCCACCACTGCAAAGAGTATCACGAGTACCACGACCAGCACATCCACAAGCACTACCACCCCCTCCCCGATCACCGTCCCAGCTACGACCGCCGCCCCAAGTATCCCTACGGCCGCCCCAACCCTTGCAAGGGCCCTCACTGCTACAGACCCAAGCCCAAGCCGCTGCCGTGCCCGTGTATCAAGGACTACAGCCGTCCCTGCCACTGCCGCCCAAAGCCCTACCGCAAGCCCTACATCCCCAAGCCCAAGCCCTACATCCCCAGGCCTCGGCCCTGCGCGTGCGAGAACGACTACAGCCGTCCTTGCCCCTGCGCCCGCCCCAACAACCGCTGCTACGGCCACAACTGCGAGCGCAAGTCGTGCTACCACGAGTGCAAGGGCAACTGGGCGCAGCCCGGCTGCTGGCACTGCAAGGTGCCCAAGCCTTGCTACGGCGAGGAGTGCCGCACCAAGACTAAGACGGAGACCAAGACGCGCTTCACCACCAAGTGCACGACGTCCACCACCAAGTGCCCTACGTCCACCACTACTACCAAGTGCCCTTCGTCGACCACCACCACCAAGTGCCCTTCATCAACTTCCACCACCAAGTGCCCTTCATCGACCACGACTACCAAGTGCCCTACGTCGACCACTACCACCAAGTGCCCTTCGTCGACCATCACCACCAAGTGCCCTACGTTGACCACTTCTACCAAGCGCCCTACGTTGACCACTTCTACCAAGTGCCCTACTTCTACGTCCAAGGCTACCACTACCAGCTGCCCCCCTCCCCCTCCTCCCCCTCCCGCCTCCTCTGCCAAGGCCGTCACCACCACGGCGCCTTGCCCGGTTTCTACCTCATCCAAGCCCTGCGACACTACCACCGTCACTGCTGCTCCGGCTCCTCCTCCTCCTGCTCCCCCGGTTCCCGTCTACTACACCAGCAAGGAGGTTCCCGTCGCGCCGGTTAAGCCCGTCGTCAGGCCCAGTGTCAAGCCCGTGCCGGTCCCCGCTCCCTGCCCCAGCCCTAGCAAGGAGGCTCCTGTTGCACCGGTTAAGCCTGTCATTAAGCCCAGCGTTAAGCCCGCTCCGGCTCCGGCTCCGTCCCCCTGCCCTAGCAAAGAGGCTCCCGTTGCCCCAGTTAAGCCCATCATTAAGCCCAGCGTCAAGCCTGCTCCTGCCCCCGCTCCGGCTCCGGCTCCCGCCCCCTGCCCTACCAAGGAGGCTCCCGTTGCCCCGGTCAAGCCCGTTATTAAGCCCAGCGTCAAGCCCGTGCCAGCCCCGGCTCCTGCCCCAGCTCCGGCTCCGGCTCCGGCACCTTCCTCGGCCGAAGAATCTGCCCCGTCCGTTGCCCCCGAGCAGCCTGAGCAGCCTGAGCAACCTGAGCAGCCTGAGCAACCTGAGCAGCCCGAGCAGCCCGTTGTCCCTGCTCCTGCCCCCGTTCAGCCCAAGCCCGAGACCACCCAGGAGGAGGCTCCCGTCAAGCCCGCCGCTCCCACCAAGAAGCCCTGCCCTACCAAGTCCGCCGCTCCGGCCCCTCCTCCTCCCGTCGTTCCCGTCGTCCCCGTCAAGCCCGTCGAGCCCGCGACCACTCCCAAGGTCGTCCCCATCGCCGCTGGCGGCCGCAACGCCGTGTCCGCTACCGGCATCGCCCTTGCCGGCATGGTCGCCTTCATGCTCCTGTAAGCCATGGACGACACACTACGAGAACCCCCTGGAAGCAGGGACGGATAGGAAAAGTACTTCTACTGCGGATGGATGGAGTGTGACTGATGTATCTAGTTGTTTCTTTTTTAGAGTATTAGCACCTAGTTAGCTTGGACGCCTCTACTTCGTCATTAATAATCTGCTTTTAAATAACCGGCTTTACATTGTGAGACGAGGGTTCGAGTACACTGGGTGACCATGTTAACCCCACCCAAAGTTGCGTCAAGTGGGATGGATATGAGTCTAGAGATAGCGACGAAGCACAAGCACAAGCACAATGCACTACCTAGCAATGCCGTGCGCCGAAGTTCCGTGTGACTCTCGTCGAGCTTATCGAAACAAGCCTCTGTCCAGCCTGTCAAAGGAGGTGGTCAGCGGCTTAACTCCGAGCCAGCCCGCCGTTGCCGACTCGGGCTATTGGCGGTCCGGAAGCCGGCAGGTGGAGCGGCTTGTGGGACGACGTCGACTCGGACCTCCGAGCCTGGTTCAACTGCATATATAGTCCTCCTCAATGCGCCCCATAGAAGCCAGAACCACACCAGAATAAATCACGGAATATTGACATCTTCTTTCTAACTACCGGCTTTTGATTCCATTCGACGACTTTTCAAAATGAAGGACAGCGAGACCCCTCTGTACGCAAACCCGGAGCTCGGTCACAAGGTCACCGAGTACTCTGCGCAGCACTCGACGCCGCTGCCCAAGCACATCACCGAGTTCCACGCCTCTGTCGCAGAGAGCCGCGATGACTCGATGTACATGAGCTCCAACTTCCAGTCCCAGCTAAACTATCTCCTGGCCAGGTCCATTGGCGCAAAGCGGGGTGAGCAAACAAAAACACTCTTCTGACACTTCATACCCTACGATGCTGACTCTCTGGCACCGTGTAGTCTTGGAAATCGGCGTCTATGTCGGGTACTCTGCCATGGTCTGGTCCCACGCTGTTGGTCCTGAGGGACGCGTCACGGGCCTCGAGTTCGATCCCAAGTACGCCAAGATAGCCAACGACGCCTTTGCCGCCAACGGCGTCGAGAACGTCGACATTGTCATCGGGCCCGCCGCCGTGACGTGAGTACCTAGTCCAACGCCTCCCTTTGCTTCTTCCCCCATCTTGCCATAGTGTCTGATACTCTCCCACAGCCTCACCGAGCTCAAGCCAAGCGAGCCCTACGACATCGTCTTCATCGACGCAGACAAGACGGGATACCCCGGGTATCTGAAGCAGCTCCTCGATGAATCTCGGCCCGGGAGTGCAGGTCGGCTGCTGCGTCCTGGTGCGCTCATCGTCTCCGACAATGTTCTGCGAAAGGGTCTCGTGGCCGACGTCAATGCCTTTGGTAAAGCGAACCTTGAGGATCCGAAAATGCAGCACGTTGTTGCGGTGAGAGAGTTCAACGACCTGGTCGTGTCGAACCCAAGGTTGGAGACATTCCTCCTGCCACTTTGGGATGGCGTCAGCATTACTCGATTGGTGGATTAGAGAGTGCACAGAATGACGATAGTAGACATCGTAAAAGGGTCATATGTAATTTCATTTGATTGGTTTGGTATGTACAGGGTAAAGAAAGACGCTGGGCGAATTGCCTCCACGCGGGATATCATAGTCCGTTCCAAATACAAACGCCCATCGCTGATGATGGCGTCGTCCTCCGTGATTACTTCATTTCCTAGCCGGTGATTAATGGCTCATTAAGATAATGGTATGTCCTTCTCTTTTCGCATCGTGGTTCTCCAGGTGCAGACAGTTTCCTATCCTGATGGAGGCACATTGCCCGATAGCAGATGTGCCGGTCTCGAAATTGTTGTTGATAGCGGCGAGCCGAGGTTTACTCGTGGTAGGTTGACACCTTGCGAGTCTCGCGGCTGCGGCGACGACGGCCGGCGCAGCAGCTAAGGAAGATGACGATGGTGCCAAGCAGGGTGCAAATGGCGGCGACGACAACGAGCCAGATGGCAACGCCCCATTTAGCGCTGGTGTCGGTGTTGGCGTTGTTGACCTTGCGCTTGATGATGCCAAACATGACAAAGTCGCAGGCGAGAGCCACAATGGTGACAACGAAAGCCAGGGCGGAGACAATGGAGGCCATCAGGGATCCAATAATTCCGGCGCCGAGGCACAGTAAGAACGCGATGAAGCAGAGGCCGGTGGCAACGGGGTGCAACACCAGGACCCTCGTCAGCGCCTTTGCGGTGTCCTCAGAAACGTTGGAGAACTCGGTACTGCCAGTAGCAGTGATGACGTCGGCCGGGTTATACCCGATCTTCGACTTTGAACATTGGTCACTGTGGATTGATTAGCACACTTGTCAAGGGAGTGATATGACCAGAATTCGCAACGTACTGTCCGTTTACGTCGAGAACGCAGTAACCAAACGTGCCAAAGGTGATGCCGGAGCCTGTGGCGGAGCTACCCAGGTTAACCTTGAGGAGAGATATATCATTGACGACGGGGGCCGTAATGTCGACGACGACAAGTAGCACCGTGGCTGCGAACAGCAGGAACGCGCCGATGTGGTGGATGAATCGTCCAACGCCCATTGTGATGGTGCGTGTCTGGTCTAGCTGACAAGGTCTAGGTGGAGGGAGTAGAGACACAGAGAGAGAGGTCACCAAACGCGGCCTTTGTCGAGACTGGAATTGAACGGTTGGTCGGGGACTGGATACCGGATGCTGAATAGTCTAATCGATAGAATGAAAATGGTCCCATCGAGTCGGGGTGGTTGTTGGCAATATATGCAAGTGCGGTGCGGCGCATGTTCATCCCATTCCCAACGAGACAGCCCATATGCCACAGGTCCACAGCGCATGCGACGACGGGCTTGGCTGAGACGTCATCACAGGATCGATCTTTGCCGACCAGCCGTGCTCTGCGTGTGCCAGATGCTTGTGCTAAATTTGCGTCGTAAACTTGTGGCGCCTTGCGATGCGATCCCATACATGCTAGTGTCCACAGCCGCCATGTGGTGACGTCGTCGGGGTGTGGCTTTGTCGAATCGGGGCTTAGCAGCACTTAGCAGCAGGGGTAGGCCGACGAATGTTCCTTGCTTTGGCGTTGCTTTGGCGTTGCTTTAATGTCTGGGTGTCAGTGACAACGTCACACGCCCAGCTTGGCACGATCCAATCGAAATCAGGGACGGCGGACAGATGCGCTGATGGAATGGCCAGTTGTCTGTCTCATGGCATTGCACTGAGACAGCCTAGACCTAGATCGATACAGGCTTGCCCGTTTTGCGCTTCCGGGTTTTCGCTTGCTCGCTTGCGAAAATGGACATGGGTGCCAAGGTTGGTTTCAATGTAACCCCAATACTCTGGGTTGTGTGTGGCGCGGTTGCGCGGGTGGAACAGAGGGCAGGCTTGAGAGGGTCTGGGAGGCCTGCAGATTTGTTTTGTGCCTGGTGAAGATGGAGTCTCACTGATCAACATCATTCTTCGACCCCTTCCGCATCCTCTGCACCTTGTTCCGAGGGCAACGGTTCGGCCTTTATTTTCCCAGGGATCCATGACAGCATTTGTAATCGCTCGTGCATCTTGTTCTTAGATTGCCCGCTTGTCCGCCGCTTCCCCAGGTCCGGCTCCCAATTAGCGAGGCCCTTTGCAGCCATCGTGTTGGGGACAGATTGTTTCAAGATCTTGGTGATGAAGGAATCGTTCTTGCCGATGAAATTAGGCCACGACCTGTGCAAGTCCGATCGCGAGCTGAGATGGTGTCTGTATTCTGGATGCGGCCAGACTTGAATCGTAAATACCTTCTCGGGCAAACCTTGAGCCGTCATGGTGTCGGGGTCGGATGAGGAGGCTGAGGAAGACATGGTGCCTTCCCTCCTCAGCCTGGTCACAGGTTTCGACGTAGAGAGGCCGTCACGGCTGTATACAACGGAGAGGGCCGTCTCGGGAGCGCTCATGGGAACTGATACGGTGTAGCTGAGTGGGCTGGTAGTGATCAATTTACTGGCGACTTCTGCGTCTTTCATCAACGAGATGAACATGGAGTCGTGACCCTACGAATACCCATGATTAGAGAAGACTGGCACATCACAAGCAAACCAAACGTACTGGCACGGATTTGAAGAACTCGACTCCGCCATACTGCTTCAAAACCTGGAGGACAGAGCGCCGCTCTGCAAAGTTGATGGGAGGGGGGGAGACGCTAACGGATAGCGACCGCGGCGCAATCTGATGTCGGACACTGGCTGCAGCTTTCGCTACGGCCGTTGCTGCCGCGAATGCTGTGTTGGAAGCCATCGCGCAATTGTTGGTGTATTCATTCGTAGCTTCCATCAGGATTCGAGAAACGCTCAGGCACAAAGACTGCTGCGGCTAAACTCGGGGTGGGGCCGAGAGCCGGCGCTGGGAGCTTGTACCTGAACTATGAACAATGCATGCGCGAGGCTGGAACTTCACGACTTCACACCTTTGACTTCAACAAACAACCTGCCACGAACCTCCCGCATTCGACCTTGTCCAGCCTTACCCCGACCGCCTCCCTCAGCTTGCGCTCCTCCACTGCCGCCTGCGGATGCCACGAACCCCCTAGAGCGACACTCAGCCGTGCGCTCGTCTCTCGCGCAACCCGGGTCGCTCACTCCCGCGCCGATCGACCTACACACATCGCCATGGCGACACCTACCGCCATGAAGCACGCTGCCTCGCAGCAAGGCCGCACTCCCTCGGGGCTCGCCGCCGCAACGCCTCCAGTCTCAACGCCCTTCTCCAACCCTGCGCATGCCGTCTTCTCCCCCCGAGGGCCGCGCTCGTCGCCCCAGCAGTTTAAGAAGTCCCCCGCGACGTCGACGTTGATGGCCCAGCAGACCAACGCCCCCCTCAACTTCGACAGCCCATCAACTGCGGCAGCTATGGGTGCCCTTGCAATGGGTGGTGGTCTCGATATGGGGCTCGAAAATGTCAGCGTTGCGGGACTCGGGAGCCTTGGCGCCCTTGTCAGCGAGGACGACAAGCTGAAGCGCCTAGAGACCATCATGGAGATGCTGAACGTACGTGCCCTCTGATAAAAATTATTCGCATGTCTAACTCTCCACAGAGGAAGAAGGGCCTCGTCAGTGAAGCTGGCTTGGAACGTCTGGCGCAGCGCATAGGACTTGACTGCCTTTCCGAGGAGCACCCGGCCACAAATGGCCGGAAAACCAGGACGCTCGTCATGGCAGGATCGGCCATGACGATGGATATCGTATTGGATAATAACATTGTCACCAATATATCTCTGGCTTTCCCAGATTCGCCTCCTTCAGTCACTCAGCATGTCGACCGTGCAAGCCAAATCCTACTCCAAGACCTCCAGCTCCTCCCCCACCAGAGTCCTCTAACAAAAACCTTGGAAAAGTTCGCCGTCAACCTTGAGCGGCTGGCGAATCTGGACAAGCTCAGCATCATCCCGGGTCTTGACTGCCATGAGGCTCTAGCAGGCATATACGTGAGCCTGGAGAGATTACATCAGTGGGATATCTCCAAGCTGCGCGAGGAACCAGGGATGGGTGACCAAACAAACCGCGCCCTCTCTACTATGGCCATGTGCACAAGGCATGGCAATCCGGTCATGCACTCAAGAGACCGCGTGGGGCTGGCTATACAGTATTGGAAGACCCTACGACTTATTCCTCCATCCAACGACATAACCACGGCCTATTCTGAGACTCAGGAAAAGGTTTGGTCGCTCCCCATCGGATGCGCTGCCACAAACGGGATGGGACACCTTCCCGTGAAGGTGTCTGAGGATTGGATATCAAAAGAAATCGTCAAGCCAGAGCCGTCCATGGACCCAAAGATGCCGAATCTGGACTGGCAAGAACCCGACAACGTTGTGCTTCCCCTGTCAGAGGAAAACAAAAACGCCGGCATGGAGATGCTCCAACCTGACTTATCAACCGCAAGGGTCCCTGAGGTCATGTTCACCGTCACGTTTGATCCCCCAGTTATCCTGCCCCAAACCGACTGGATACGACTGTATGCGCTAGTCAACATGAATCCTCCCCAGCCTTTTGGCTATCCGCCCACATACGACAGCCTGTTCTTCCCTATTCCTCCAGGCAGCACACAAGATCCAAGCGAACTGCGGATGATTGCTCGCAAGCGGGACGTCCAAGTCTACGACAAGGATCGAAACCCGTCAACCAAGCCGCATCACAATACACTCTTCGTTTTCAAGCCGATTTACTCTTACACCGTTACCGAGATGCCATTTGCCCATCCCCGACAACTCATCGATATGCTGCCTCTGCTTCGGCAGTATGCCTTCATTTCCACCCTGCTCGAAAACAGCTTTGGGTCGAAGACCAAGGAGACACAAGCAATTGCGAAAGATGGGTCGTTCTCAGCACCGGGCGCAAACACCAGCACTACGACTACCAAGGATGAACTTGCGGACTTCATGAATCCCGCCCCCGTAGCCGAGGAAACCAAGGGAAGCGTTGCCTCGGAAGAATGTCTGAACTTGGATGTGACTCTCTGGGTTCACCCGACCCCGCATCTACAGGTTGTCTTTCCGTTCCGCGACTCAACCGCCAACATCGAATTCAAGATCCTCGAAGACGGCATCGTCGAAGTGACACACGAGAACGTTGTGACCGGCGAGGGAGATGCTCCGGCCCGGGAATTGAAAGGGAAAGAACTTACCAGGGCCGATCTTGGAAAGGTCTTGGAGCACTTGGAGGACCTGTGCAAATGGGCAGAATGGATCCGCACGCGCTTGTCGTGATGGCGCCGAAGGCCACAAAGGATGGGAGCAGAGGGATACGGAATGGAAGTAAATGATACCCCTAGATCAAGGTTCATCCGCGTCTGCAAGTCAGGGCTTTGAACTTTGAGTCGCAGTCAGCCATCTGGCTATTTACCTCTCTAGATGAATATAGCGGAAGTCGTCCGGTCTCGACAGTCATTTAAGCATAAAGATCCAGTGGAAAAGGACGCATTATTCTTATAAATTCATTATGAGATACTATTGCGAAAGCAAACGTGTGTTCGTAATTAATTGTCTAATTCTATTTACACATATATTAAAACACGAGACATAGCCACGGGCTTTCTCTCTCTAAATCATCATAGCAGCGGCGGCACCGATAATCAGGGCCAGGCTAGCACTCGTCTTACCGGCGCTGCCGGTGACGGGCACTTCGCTGCTGCTGCCGGAGGACGACGAGCTGGTGGAGGCGGCGGGAGCAGTGGTAGGGGTAGCCGACGGGGCGAAGCCAGTAGCGGGAACGAAGCTGACGGAGGAGATGACAACAACGGGAGTGTACAGGGAGCTGGAAGTAGAGACGGCGGCGCTGGCAGTGGAGATGATGACACTGGGAGTGTAGGCAACGCCAGGAGTCGAGACGACGTTGGGGGTAGTGGCTACATCAGGGGTCTGGTGGGAGGCAGGGGTACCGGAGGGGGCCGGGGCAGGGAAGAAGCCGCCCGTGCTGGTCTGGCTCTCGACGACGGTCTTAGAGTCAGTAGAGGAGCCGGAGCCGGAGCCGGAGCCGGAAGAAGAGCCAGAGGCAGGGGTGGTGGAAGCGGCCGCATCGTCGCCGTTGCCGGGGCAGTACGTGGTGGTGATGTACTCGGTGGACAGCTCGCCGACGGGGCAGTTGGTGATCTCAGGGGCGCAGCTGGTGATCGTGTGAACGTTGGTGACGGTCTCAACGACGGTTTCGGAGCCAGAGTCGGAGCCGGAGCCAGCACTGCCAGTTGCGGTGGCCTGACCAGAAACTGGGCAGACGGTGGTATACAGGGCAACGGTCTCAGTAACAACAGAGCCAACTGGGCAGTTGGTAACCGAAGCGGGACAGGCCGTGATGGTGCTGACGGCAGTGCTGTATACGACAGAGGTGGTCATCTCGGTACCAGCGGTAGCACCAGTCTCAACGCCAGTCTGGGTGCCAGTAGCAGCGGTGGAGGAGTTTGTGAGTCGGAGAGTCTCAGTAGCAAAGGTAGAAGTGGCGGCAGTGTTCAAGGCGGCGCTGCTGATGATGGCGGTGGTGCTGCTGCTGCTGGATGGGACGGACTCGGAGGCAGTAGACTTGGACTTGGAAGCCTTGAAGTACCGGATGTCCTTGATCTTGAAGTAGGTGTTCTCGAAGTCGCCAGGCTTCGCGGAGACGTACTCGGCGCAGGTGGCGTAGGTGGTCTTGGCGCTGCAGGCCTGCTGCCAGATGTCGTCGTTGCCGACGGGGTTGCCGCAGAAAGCAATGTTGATGATGAGCGTCTGGTCGACAAAGTGGTCGTCGATGTTGCATTGGTCGTTCTTGAGGTATAAGGCGGGAGTGCCCCAGGAGTTGGTGTTGGGCTCCTCGGAGTCCAGGTTGTCAGGGACGTTGCCCCAGGTCCAGGCGAAGACCTTGATGAACGAGTCGGTCCACTCAAGGGCGTCTGATCTTGGTTTAGTATGTGGTTCGCGGTAGATACGGTTGCCGTCACTTACAAACACCTCCTTCGGAGCTTCCATAGGGGCCGTCATAGTCGTCCGCAGTGCAGCCCTCGTCCAGGTATTGATCAGGGGCGTTCTGGTAGGTGTTGTCGCAGTTGTCCGTGTCGATGACAGCACTCTGGTTCTCGCTGTCGATCTTGCAGGAACCAAGCTCATCCGAGTCGCCGGTGTGGAAGGCGGGCTTATTGTTGGTCGCTAGGTTCCAGCCCTCGATCAAGTCAATTTCGCCAGCGTTCGGCCAGGGCGAGCCAACAGTCCAGCTATGAACCGTTAGGAGAGTCGTCGGGACATATAAGGACACCTCTGTGAGGCTTACAATGCAGGCCAAGCACCACACTTGGTCTCGGGCAGGTGAGAGAATCGAGCAATGAAGAGGCCATGGTTGTACTCAACCTTCGAATGGAGTCTAACACTGGGACGTCCAGCATCTTCATCCAGAACGTTGGTGTAGTCGGGGCCTAGGTAAACCTCGCCATCGTCACACTTGGCCAGGCCGAGGCTGGTGGCCTCGTCTTGGGTCTTATACACGACATGTCCCGAGTTAGGGTCGGCGTCCTAAGTTTACAGTGTGAGTTGGCTGAAACAGTGGTAGGCTACACGCAGTCATACGCTGAAGAAGTCAAAGTTATCAAAAAAGTTGGTTGCATCGTAGGTATCGTGAATGTACCACTTCTTGGCGGTGGCACTGCCGATACATGCCAGGGCAGCCGTGCCCACGGAGCGGAGAGAAGGGGCCATAGTAAGGAAAGGGTATCGTGAAAGTATACAAAAAAGCTGAAGAGCAGTGGTAATGGAAACAAGGGAGTGGCTAGACGTGTGGTACGTCAAAGAAACGAGCTTAAGCTCTAGGAAAGGTCGCTGGGCAGGGTCTTAAAAGAATGAGCCGCGTACGGGTGAGAAACGAAGTGAGAAACGAAGTGAGAAATGAAGATTCATCCTCGACTAACGGTGCTGGGTCGGGAACAGTTTTGAGGGAGCTTCGTAGGCTCCCTCCCCCTTTCAGACCTGCTACCAACAAGTACCGAGGCTGGCGGTTAGGGGCTAGCTAGCTTGGCCAGGTTGCCCAGAGCTTTGATGGATGAGCTTCCCAGTCATTCTCCAAGGTATTGGAGACGGCGCACCGGGTCCAGCAAGCCATATTGGTGAAGACGCCGTCTTCATCGGGGAGAGCCAACTTTTCACCGAGGGAGGTGCTATGCCAATCAGGTTCCGGAAATCGATCCCGTTTCGAAAAATTCGAGGGTCCGGGAAATTGACAATGGTTGGGAGCCAACGTGATTGGGAAATGGCAACCAGGCGGTGTTTCAACTTTCAATGTTTCCACAGACAGCATAACAAAACGTGCCGACTGCTGGCCATGTGTGGATGATATCCGCCGAGGGAGCTATGTGGACCGTAAGTGATGCGTGGAAGCGAACAGTATCTGGTAAGGAGAGCGAGTCATTCCGCAGTAGCCGTCTTTGTCGATGCTTGTATGTATTACCGGTAGGTAGCATGATAAGTGGCACTCGGAATAGGATCAAAAAGCGCGCCCCCCCTGACAGGGCTAATGCAGGGACTTACTTCTCTAGCCAGTCTTGATAGGAGAGCGGAGTTGAGGCTCACAAGTGCAGTTTCACAAGCCAACATTGGTGGCGTATTACCAAGGTCTCGAATGGCATTTGGCGTGCGTTGACAATATTTGCCACGTTGTCGTCAGCCGCGGCTTCAGTAGTACAAAGCTGTGGCAACAAGTTTGGATGTTTTGAAAGCATCCAGACATGCATCAGCGATAGATAACCGGCCAACCTTTCTTGAGTATAACTGGGCCGCACCAGTTCACATAGGTAAGGACCATGAGATTCCGGGGACAGGCCTGCTTAGTGAGCTTCGAAAATCTCGGATTCTTTATGCTTGCAATTTTCGAATGCTGTATTGATGGTTAAAGATTCCATCCGCCCATTTCTCTGCGGCCTAATTCGGAGTCGTCGTCCCTCTAGCCCCTGGCTCCTTGGAGGAACCCTGACTCTCCGCTCCCTGTTGGCGCCGAGGCACTAACGGAGCGAGCATTGCGGTTTGCTGGCTGCCGATGTACCGACAGGTTGGCGCCGGGGTTGGTGGATGATGCGGAGGATTGTGGACGCCTTAAACCCCTGTGGCGGATCAGGACCCTTGCCAATTAGTTCATGCCATTGTCCAGGGCGGCAGCGGGTTTACCGCCAGCAGGGTTCCTCCTCCGGCGCTATTCCCACCATTGACTCCCGTCTCGACGTTTGCTGGCTGTGAGTCGTCGTCGTTGTATGATGTGGCGTTGCGAGCGAGATGGAGGTTGCAAGTTTGGTTTCATACTTGGTCCAGCGAGAGAAAGCGCCAGCTAATTACCTAGGTAATTAATTGCACTACAGCTGCTGGGAGAGACAGCGGGTGGACCCGCCAAACGCTTCACCACGCAGGCGGGCAACTTTGGGAGGCAAATGCCAGCGGCAACACCTCGTCTTAGCCTCATGAGAAGGCATCTTGGGGCTGAAATGTTGAGTCCCGAGGGTACTAGATGTATGAGGTCACCTCCATGAACCAAATCGCGTCAAGTGCCTCGTGCTATCTTCTTCATACCCACAGCCAAGCTCCCGTCATCAGACTCATCAGCATCAATCCCACTGTCCCTACTACGTAGATAAGGCTAGTCATGCAAGCTGTGTTCCAAACGCTCAGCTGGCGCCGGACAAAGCGCCACGACCTGGCGCCAGTGGAGGTGGACGCGTAGGCATAATAACACCAGATAGCATACTGATCTATTGCCATCAGGGCATGACATGAAGTTAGGGTCAAGAGCCTTGTACCAGGCTCTGGTGAGCAGCTTAAACGCCGATTCCAATTACCGTGGACGGGAGTTAAGCGCAACGAGGCTCAAAAGAGTCAAGGTGATCGACAGGATCGCAGGACGGCGGCATTTTGCGCAATCATGGTTGCCGAGGTGGGCAGCGCTTGACCCGCCGGAATATAGAACAGGGGTCTGATACAACGGGGAGGCAAAGACTTTCCTGGTTCATTTCAAAACGTAAAGTTCGTTCTGATCGCAAGTTCAGTAATTGAGTTCTTGGTTGGACAGTTCATCGTCAGTTCCAAGCTAAGTACCGAGTACACGGTATATTCGAGCAGCCAGGCAATTCTCAATTTTGTTCAAAAAGCAGATGATATTTCACGTCTCCAAATCCACGGCACATTATGACATCAACAACAAAATGCATTGATTCGGGAAGATTTAAGGGACAACCCGCTCCGAAAGCGAAGGGCGCGATGCAACGCTGGTAGGTGGTCATCCAGGGACCTTGGCACGGCCTCGCAGGCAACCAGCCTTGTGGCGTTATTACTTGGTAGCAAAGGAACACTAATTGAAGAATGATCAGTCGTGCCACAAGGAGACGTGAGTTATAGTTGGTGTTGCTTCACGTCCTGGTGCTCGCGGAGCTAAACCGCTTCCCAATGTTGCCATCAGGTAATTTGTGAGACCGACGTCAGTCCATAGGAAAGGGATCACGAATGTATAACCCTTTGTACAATAACCCTCCTAACTAGTATATCACCTTTTTTCTATGAGCTCCACGTTACGCGTGAGTTCTTCGCCCCTGCATTCACTCCTTCAATTCCGCGTTCTTCCTCAGTTCCTCTTCCAGTCTCGTGAGGCACACGTTGCACTGAGTCATATTCAAGAAGATGTGCTCTTTATGGGTTGTTGGCGGACCGCAGGACTCGCCTCTCAGGTTGAGGGCGCATCTCCTCAGCTCTGTCTTGGCATGGATATAAATCCCGCACTTTTCACAGATTTTGGAGATTGTGACGATCCGACACATTTTGACTGGGCCTTGACCAGAGCCTGTTGCGTGTTGTTTGTTAGTAACAGGTGGGCTGTTGAAGCTTCGCTTGATGTAGAGCAGTGTATAGTTGTTTCAGGTGCAGGATGGGGTGGTTCTTGTATATAGATGGTGGTTTGGGAGCACTTGATACTTTTCGAATATGTCCACGAGAAGAATGGCGTCTCGTGGGTATTTATATGCGTCCACCTTCTTGATTCAGTCGTCACTACCAAAAGGCACCGTCACTACTGTACACAGGCTTCTTACGACAATATAATATACAAATTCTGAAGATCGTATTACCCCACGAAGAGAGTCTGGGGACCTCTGTCAACTGCCGGCCTCATTGGTGGTCTTATATTCACCTCGCAGCTAGTCACTGTCCCTCTCCGGCCCATCGGTTCTCAAACTATTTCCAGCTAGCATCCAGTCACTATCTGTAGTCATTTCTTTCGATGGCAGCATTACAGGTGTATTTGTCGTGTCATATTTATCTTGCCTTGGTGGCAAATGGGGTCAGCTTCGCTGCATAATAGGACAGCGTCCGTTGTTCTGATTCACCCTCACTGTATAGCATATGACATGAAAACGACCGCAGCATCGCGATCAGGCTTGCCCTCCTCCTTGACCCTCTTCACTCTAATCTGCTCTCCATTGACGAGCTGAACAAGGCAACTACCGTCACCAAGGTTGATGACCAGCCTGTCGTGTCGCGTGTCTTCTGAGTCAGCTCCCAAGTTCTGTAAAAAAGACAGCGGCGCACCATTTGCTGCGGGGCTGTCAACAGTAACCGCCTCTGCATCCTGGATGATGAGTCGTTTGACGTTCCCCTTCTTGTTGACTGCGCGTGTCCACACCGACCCAAGGACCCGAGTCCGACGAGAAATGTCCTCAGCCGTCCATTGGGTCCAGTCAACCTGGCCGTCAGCCTTGCTGACCTTCGGTGCATGCACCAGCTCCTTGCCTTCAAGTTCCTCTGCTTTCCATCCTCCTGGCCGACGCGGGGGCACGTATACACCATCCCGTAAACCCTGTACCAGCATATGTGCGCCTATGGGGGCCAGCTGGCTTGTGAGCTCCTGCACAGTTGATCCTGAAGGTATTTCTATGCCCGGGTATGGTGTTTGGGCCAATATTGTGCCATGATCAAAGGCCTTCTCGTCCAAGGTCTGCAATGAGACTCCAGTGTATCGATGACCCCGTAAGATGGCGTGATGGATTGGCGCGGGACCGCGGAGGCTGTTGTCATTAGGTCGTGAAGCTCGGCACTCGGAGAAAACAGTGAGAACTTACTCGGGTAGCAGGGAAGGGTGCACGTTGATTCCCCCGTACGGAGCTGACTTCAGGATCCTAGGAGGCACAAACAGTCCGAATGAGACGGCGATGACAAGATTTGTCGCTTCTGGTAGCTGCGTCGAGTTTTAGTCGGACACATCGCCGTTGACCGAGAGCACAATCGCCCTCAGGAGCACGCACCTCCCACTTCGTAAAAGTCTCTCGCTGATGAATCTTGAGTCCCAAATCCTCTGCCAATACCTTGCATGATACTAGCGGAAATAGTTAGTTCGGTAGTCCATCTCATGGCATGATTTACTCACCTTCGCGAATGTCCTTGTACCCTCTGCCAACCCGTTTTGGGGGTAAGACCATAACATCCAGCGACTCTATTAGGTCCTTGTTCCGTTTTTGCTCGTCATATACAGCCCTTAACGATGCGCAGCTGAACTCATCCGAGCCGCAGAAGAGAATGCGTAGGGGATGGGAGGATTGCGCTGAGGCGCTGGTGGACAGACATTGCCGCCATGGATAAAAATTGCGGCTAAGAAGTAATCTAGCCCTGAGAAGAGTGCACAGCATCATGAGCCCTTTTCTTGTAATTCAGTCTCAATTTGGGCCTTCATCTGGATAAAGGCGACAATTATGTACAAGCTGGCCTCGACTCACCTTGCCCCAGCTTCGCGCTGATGGTTCTCCGTCGCGTTTGATGCATTACTGTTTATGTGCATTTCGTACCTTGATTCTCAAGATGGTTGATAGACGTCAAATAAAAGAGCGCACGGCGATTTCGACAATCTGCATTACTTTGTAGTTCCATGTGGTTTTAGATTTGGCTCATGCATAGTTGCCGTTTTGCGGGTTTCCATCAGCCTTTTAAACTGACCTGTCTTCTGATGTCAGACACGCGATGGAGCGGACATATTGCACACTTCCTAACACATCAAAGTAAATGTTATTCCCAATCATCCAGCCCTAAAACACCATATTCTTACAGTAAGGTAAAACATGCTTTTATGCAACCAGAAAGTACGATACATACGTAAGAGGTACAATAGAGACGGAGACTCATGGTAGGATTTTATTTATTAGGCTGGGATTTACCTTATACTAGCTGTTATATTTTAGCTTAAATTATATTAAGTTGTGTTATTTGTGCTGTATTTATATTTTAGTCGGGCTGTATATTATATGCTACTTGCTTGTTTTAGGTTTTTACTCTGCTTAAATAGTCTTGCTATTTATAATAATAGAGCTTAGATATTAAGAAAGGCTTATTTAAAATTAAATAATAATAATAGAGCAGTTAGAGTATTAGGACATCAGGGTGTTAGAAGCGTTATAGAGTTTAGGCGTTAAAAAGTTAGATTATTAAATAAAGTATTAATTAGGGAATTAAGACTGTAATAAAGCGAACAATAGGTAAAAGTGTGAGTTTACAGCCCGAATAGCACGACTTATTACTTTTTGCAGTAATTTAGCACTTTAATTAACAAAGAATAAAGAATAAAAGCAGGAGGACCATAAAAAGGGGACGGGAGAGATAATTGGCTATGAGTGTTCTAACGCGTGGAGCAATAGAGCTTTAAGGATATATCAACTGCCTCGCAGCTACATCTATGAGATGCCATCTACTTCGTACACCCAAAAACGTTCAAACTATCACTCGAGTAGGAGAAAAACAAGCTTTCATCCCGAATTCTGCCATGCAGCAGACCCCGTATTCCAAGAGGGAAGATGCTAATATGATCGACGCCTGAAACACAGCCCGAAGCTTAGGTCCGAGGCTGAGGCAACGGGGTGGTGGCACCTCGGCGGACCGTACTCGATCCGAAGAACCTATGCAGCCTAGAATAAATCATTTACCGCCTTGTCGGCATCTTTCTGGATCAATTCCACCATGCCCTGCCAAGCGCGGTCAGTATTTTCATCCAGCCACAACAGGAGTCGTGAGCACTTACCTTGGGCATAATTGGCTTTCCGTCTTCGCTTGTGACATAGCGGAAGGGCATTTCAGTGCTCTCATGCTTGCTGAACTTGAGCTCTGGGAAGTCCACGTAGGGCACCTTATCGAGCGCAACTGGTTGCTGTGAGTGAACTTGTATAGCATTGTCCGCCATGAGATAACAAACCTTTGTCTTGCACAACTATGCGAGTTACTCGCACGGCCGTGTCAGTGGTCATCTGCTTCGGCCCCAGCCTACGACCCTCGAAACCCTTCTTCCTCAACTCGGAAGTCCTGTCTGGAGAGCCGCGTCAACGAATTGTGAGACAGGAAGTTGTCATTGCCACCCACCTCGAGGAGGATCATCGCCTATCAAACACGTTAGCTACGGCCCCTGCTTCGCCAAGGGCATGGTCGCATACCCAAAATCCCCCCAAACAGGAAAGCATCAAACGTCTCGCCGTCCTCGGGAGACAGATCCTTGGCCGCGGATGGGTCGAGGAGACACACGCGCGCCTTTTGGCCTGCGTAAAGCTCCTCCACACCACGATTCTCAGCCGTGAACGCCGGGTTGCTCGCCAGGTCCGCCGGAACCTGGAACGTCGGCGGCAAGCTGGACAGGATGAAAGATCCTCCGGTGGCCTGTGTCTCAGAGGCGATGGCCAGGTACTCGAGCTCTGACCAGGGCCCCAGCTCGGGGTCGAGATGCTCGACAATGAAGGTCTTGCCAGCCATGATTTATTAGAACACTGCGTACAATGTACCTGTGTCTGCACAGCAGGCGGATCGTAGTAGGGGAGGGGCGCTGTTTACAGGGTCCGAGGACCTATGAACGGACGGTGCCTTTTTCGTGAGGGGTGGTTTGATTCGGGGATACTTTTGCGATGAGTGAGGTTTGGTGGAGGGAGGGTTTTGAAAATTCCCCAGTCTAGACTACATAGATACACTAGCGACGCTGCAGCGCAGGTGTGGGTGCGTGAGCCCAAAGCAAAAGGATCGCCAACCATCAGTTTCGGGCCATACCTAACCTAGGCTATTAGGTATCTAGTTACCTTGAAAGCTTAGCGTGGCGGCTTCATGCAGTGCACAGCTCGGCGAACAATGGAAGAGGGCAGTGAGCATGTAAGTACTACTGTAGATTAGGTAGTTGTCAATGCCACCGAAGCCAACTGGTCGCGCAGAGACAACCATGATGGATGGCCGGCCAACTCAACTGAGGCAGCCATTCCAGCGGAAGAACAAGGAACGGACTGCGAGGGGCTCTATTCAGCACCTATTCGATCCCCTGCACGGACCTGAACTGGTCCTTGTGATGCGGCACTGATGCTTTATTCTCCAGCCCCCGGGCCGTTCTTCAGGGAATGTTCCGCCGCTAACAGCGCCCCCAAACCAGCCGGGGGCGCCCCATGGCTACCTACCTAGGTTATGTTTCGCGTCCCAGGCTCCATTATTCTAAGGCCCCGTCCCGCCAACAAGGGGTCTCACTCCCTGGCTTGGTAGCTTACTTCCGGGCCACCTCACCCTTTCAGATCTCAACTTCCAATCTCCATCGCCCTACAACTCTATCTCCCTCGACTCATCCTATTCTCCTCCGATACATGACGACGAAATTGCTATAACTCTCGAGGCTCCCGTGCCGTCGTCATTCTCTTGCGTGTCTTTTCTCTTCGAATAGCCCGTCGCGGCGTCTCGTCCGCACCCATCATGGCCTTCCTCTCGCTGCTACCGGCCCCGAGGCGATGGCCGGCCTTGCTTTCGCTGGCGCTCTGGCAGGCCACGGGCTCTGCAGGAGACTCGGCCGCAGACTACTATGTTCGCGACCTTCCTGGGGTGCCCACTGATTCTACTCCCATCAAGATGCATGCTGGGTAAGTGATTCCGAGCTTCCGCTGCTCTCGCCGTTGCTGACGCGTCCTTGGATTGAAGCCATATTGAAATCACCCCCGAACACAACGGAAACCTCTTCTTCTGGCACTTCGAGAACCAGCACATCGCCGACAAGCAGCGCACCGTTATATGGATCAATGGCGGGCCTGGATGCAGCTCTGAAGATGGCGCGATGATGGAGATCGGCCCCTATCGAGTCCACGACGGAGATAACCTGGTCCTGAACAATGGCTCCTGGCACGAATTTGCCAACCTGCTGTTCGTTGACAACCCGGTCGGCACAGGCTTCAGCTATGTCGATACCGACAGCTTCGTGCACGAGTTGGACGATATGGCCAACCAGTTTGTCCAGTTTCTCGAGAAGTGGTTTGGCTTGTTCCCCGAGTATGACACCGATGATGTAGGCATTCCATTCATCCTCTGGACTGCTCTTTTGCTGACCTCGCTTAGATTTACATTGCCGGCGAGTCGTACGCCGGACAGCACATTCCTTATATCGCGAAAGCCATCCTCAACCGCAACAAGAAAAATCCCAAGACTCCTTGGAATCTCAAGGGACTGTTGATCGGAAACGGCTGGATCTCCCCGAAAGAGCAGTATCCGGCCTACATCACCTTTGCCTTGGAGAAAGGCATCATCAAGAAGGACTCAGATGAGCACCAGCAGCTAAAGAACGAGTTGAGGATCTGCGAAAAGCGAATGTCTACGGAGCCCGGCCTCGTCGACTACAGCGAATGCGAGGCCATCTTGTCGGACATCCTCAGGTTGACCAAGTCGGGCAAGGGCGACGACGCGTGCATCAATATGTACGATGTGCGACTGAAGGATTCCTACCCCAGCTGCGGCATGAACTGGCCCCCGGATTTGAAGAACGTTGGCCCTTACCTGAGAAGGAAAGACGTCGTTAGCGCTCTGCACGTCAGTGAACAAAAGAACACAGGGTGGCAGGAGTGCAACGGTGCTGTCGGCTCGGCATTCTCTACGAAGAACTCGAAGCCTTCCGTCGACTATCTCCCTGATCTTCTCGAGGAGGTTCCGATTCTCCTCTTTTCGGGAGCGGAAGATCTGATCTGCAACCATATCGGTACCGAAGAGATGCTCAACAAGTTGAAGTGGAACGGCGGCAAGGGTTTTGAGGTGACCCCTGGAAACTGGGCCCCTCGCCGAGATTGGACCTTTGAGGGCGAAGCTGCGGGCTTCTACCAAGAGGCTCGAAACCTGACCTATGTCTTGTTCTATAACTCTTCCCACATGGTCCCCTTCGATCTACCTCGTCGAAGCCGAGACATGTTGGACCGCTTCATGGGCATCAACATCGACAAGATTGGCGGCGACCCCGCTGACAGCCGCATCGATGGAGAAAAGGGACCCGAGACCACGGTCGGCGGCGCCTCCAACAAGACCCAGGAAGCTCAGGACGACCAGCAGAAGAAGCTGGACGACGCTAAGTGGGCTGCGTACCAGAAGTCCGGCGAGATAGTTCTTGTCATCGTCGCCGTCGCGGCCGTCGCCTGGGGCTACTTCATCTGGCGTGGGCGCCGCAAGGGCACAGCCTACTATGCCCTTGCTGACAGCGACTCCTCCGGACGATTGAACGGCCTTCGAGGGAAGCAGGGCCCCGGCGATTTGGAGGCCGCCGCTTTCGATGAGAGCGAGCTGGACGATCTACATGTCGAGACCCCGACTGTGGGTACGGGAGCAAAGTATTCTGTCGGTGACGATAGCGATGATGATTCGGACAACGAAAAGAACCAGAAGGCTTCGAGTTCGCGGTAATCTGGGTGTTATATAACATTACTTCCGCTTGGGTCGGGGAGAATATATGTATACTCTAGCATCCTGGGCTACTCTCATTGCAAAGTGTTGGAACATGTTACGGTTAGAGCGGCGTTTGGAGTTTCATAGATAATGCAAATGGATGTTTTTTTTGGTCATCTCAATGAGCTAAGCTACGCCAAGAACGCCAAATCTAAGTGTAAAGCGCTCCGTACAAACATCCCTTCCCCCCCTTGACCGTAATTTGTGTGTGCGGAAGCCTTTTCCAGTTCCTGGTCCCGCCACGTAATCCAACCCATCCCAAAAACAAGTGTATAAACGCCTGCATTGCTGCACATTGCTGCGTTCCCATGGTTCATTACAAGTGCCTTTCGTTACAGTTGGATATCATTGTTCAGCAGTCGGACCTCCTCGCCGAGCTTGAAGGGCGGAAGACCGATGTAGGGGCACCCGTCGCATCGGAATGCATCACCTAGGGCGCAGTTGCCGCAGGAGCCCACCTTACCCTGGACGGTGAAGTCGACCTCAGCCAGATCATCGGAGGCAAGCTTGACGCTCTCGAGTTTCTTATCGGCTTCGGCCCGCTTGGCGGCGTCTTCGGCCTCGATGCGTTCGGCGAGACCACAGGTGCAGTCCTTACAGGCGCGTCGTCGCTTGCCGGGTTTGGGCTGGCACTCCGTAGCTGTGGATAGATGTTAGCGTAAGTGGGAGGTGGGGAAGGGAGGGCAGGGGTTGGCAAGGATGGGGGGAGCGTACGGATGTTGATGGGGCGTTGGAGGTCTTCCTCGGTCATGAGGTCATCCTCGTCGATGAGGTCGTCGTCGTCGAGATCGTCACTCAGGTCGATGAAGCCCACGCCGAAGGGGACGACGGGCTGTGGCGGCTCAACCTTGGCGATATTCCTTTTGAGAGACACGGAACCATCCTGGTTCTTGTTCTTCTTGCTTCCAAACTTCAGGCTCACGACTCCCTCGTCGTCTCCGTAGTCGGGCTTCTCAAAGCCTCCTCGGGAGGCAACCAAGCCCGCCAAGACTGCCTCCTTCGACAGGGTCGACTCCTCCAAGTTGTTCCCATTCTGCCCTTGCAATCGACCGTTCGGCTTGAGCGCTTCGGCAACGGGGCCGAGGACGGTTCGGTTCATCAAGGCCAGGGACTCGCCCAGCAAGGAGGAGGCGTCGGCCAGGATCAGGACCAGGTCGTAGGAGGCAGGCGGCAGCTTGACCAAGCCCGCGGAGAGGCGGTCGAGCATCTGGAGGTCGGTGGTGGATCGGTCGTAGTCGGAAAGGACAGACGTGAGGGCGGACGAGTGGGAGGCGAGCGACGGAGGCGCCAGGAGGAGGGTGCGCTTGGGTGGCGAGAGGGACGGCGAGGACGAGACGAAGTCGTCGCTCGGGTCAATCATCAGGATCGCGGGGGCCATGGCGAAGGGCTTTGCGGGAGCTGTAGGGGAGGAGAGAGGAGAAGCGAGAACACGAACGAGAGGACGTGAGAGAGTTGGCGTTGGATTTGTAGGAAGCCCGAGGACTTTTCCGCCCGAGAGAGATATTGGATTGGTGTGAACTCGATTAGTCAATGGGGTGAACTAGATCTACAGTGTGTCCGGGCCCTGGAGACTGTGCGCTGGGCTGGTTAACATGTGGCGTGGACAGTGCCAACACAGCAAGAGGCGGACTGTATTGCATCGATGCTCAGGTTGCGGGGTTCTTTTCTACTTTTCACTCAGAACACGATACCGATAAGCAAACCCCTGGTTCCGACTGCGGAGGTGCGGAGCAAGCCACCATCGACCCTGCATCCAAAGGCCAAAGGCTAACGCGACAGAAATGATGACCACTTGCTTACTCGGGTTTGGGTACCAGTTCCTCAACTGTCCTCTTGCAGCCCTGACGTTCCAGTGCTGACCATCGACGTGGCCGCGACTCCTCGGAGATGTGCCGACCACAACCTCCCGAGTTCAATTACGGCAATGGTCGTTTACGAAGAAATGGGCTGCCAAACCGTACGATTCGGCAGCTTGCTCTCCCTGAGCCAGGCACCAGGGCTCGCCGACTGGCGGGCTGTCCATACAACCTCTTCCGATGACGCTGACCTATCGCCTAACAGTCCGTTAGAAGAAAGGGGGCTGCGGGCAAAGGGGTGGTGCGAACTCGGACCAATCCCCTCCGGGAGATTTGTCGGAGCATTCTGCACTTGGCCCTCGTGAGTGAGCACCTCCTCTCCTTGCCCTAGTTCATGCTTGGCTTCGACAGGCTGCATGTTTGTTTTTTTACCCCGTTCGCTGCGGGGAGGATTTCCGGGGCCGGGGCCAGTACTGTATGTACCTAGATACTCGCGCAGGTTGTTTGCGACGTGACGTTGACTTGGCTCAGCGCTGACGATGGCGCTGAGACATGTGGGTCTTTACTTCATGCGTGTGTCCGTCTCCGTTGTTTGCGTTCCACGTCCTTACCGTAAATACTATTTGTACCTATGCAGAGTGTAACTTTGGTCTGGAGCTTGACATTGTATTTAGAAGCAGGTCGTACCTCTTTAAACCTCTTCTGTAGCAACGACAGTCAGTACCTCCTAACAGTGCTCTCTATTGTACTTGCAGGTATGAGCAGTAGAAGCCGTAGAAGCGTAAGTGCTCTACACTAAAGTTTAGTGTTCAGTCATGTAAATGTTTTCTCTAAGCATTCATACTACTCATCAGAGAGATTTCTCAGTTGAAAGGCTATTGCTAAGTACTAGGTGTGTAGCAGGAACTCGGAAAGATATTGATATAACATACCCTTAAGTAGATACGCATGTACGATCCCGCGTGTACTCAATCAGCTGCACTGTTTGTTTGCCCAGAGTAGTCTTGTGGAGTGCTCGCTCCCTAAGAGCCTAAGGCAAAATGCATGAGAAGCCCGTGCCTTCCAGCGTTTAACAGGTACTACTTACCTAGTACCTATTAGTAGTAGGTAAGTAAGTAAGTAGTAGTGAATGAAATGTGGTCACCTCTCACCAGGTGTCCCCAGCTGGTGAATGATGTTCGCAACTGGTCGGAGAGTGTTTGCTGCCTGACAGCTGCGCGCCCTTAGGGAAGGCATAAACCCGTCACTTTCGATCCCTGGCTTTCTGCTTCCTTCCTCTCCAAATCATCATCTCGCCGAACTTGTGCACCAACTGAGGCGCGCCTTCCTCAAGTCTGCGTTCTCATTCAGGCACAACAGCATCAGGCATCTCCCCTTTGAGGCCCTCTTCACTGCGAAAACTCCTGTCTTCTTTCATCCCCCATCCGGTAAAGACGCTTTACTCTTGGGACTGCTTTCTCGCTTCCTCGCACTGCCAAGAAACAGCTTTCCCTCATCCGAACCATTGTTGAGAAAATACTGGTAAGCACCGACTGATTTTCTTTCTTCATAAAAGCGGACTCTTCTTTTCGTCTCTTTGGACTGGATCTTCGTCACGCGGTGGGAAGACTCATCTCCTTCCAATTCGCGAGTTGCTTGTCCTTTTCCAGCCACCACATAGCACTGCGTTAGGGTCATAAACTCCCGCTTTACCCATTTCTACTCCTTATCTCAAAGCTTTCATTAAATCCAAACTCGACCTTCAACATTCCTTGCAGCGACTCGAGAAAACAGGGACGGACATGCAAGCAGCGGTTTCCCCAGCCTGTGTTGTTCCTGTTGATCTGGCTTATCCCTTTCGCCCTTTACATTCAGTCTTTGAAAACCACTGACTGTTCGGATACAGAGGCCTACCATCACGCTCGATATTTTCGGAACGACCTAAGATGGCTGACTGGGGAACGGATCCTCGCGGCGGCGATGTTTGGACCTCGGCGTCCGCGTCCGCAGCCATGCCTGGCGAGTCTTCCAAGATGGGATACGGCATTGGCGCTGCTGTGTCTGGTTCCAATGAAGTAGGTGCTGGAGCAGGCGGTTGGGACGGAGACGAACAAGGAGGGTATGCCATCCTGAGAACCTGGAAGGCCACGCCAGCTTGAGAAATTATGTTGACGTACAAATATAGTGCCGACTTGGGCCAGGGTAACGGCGCCGACGATGACAAGTGTTTCGGCTGCGGCGAAACAGGGTATGATCAATTTTCAGCAAGTAAACCCTTGGGTACTGACGTTTATCCAGTCATCGCAGAGCCGAGTGTCCTACCGCCGAAGAGATGTCTTGCCGCTACTGCAAGCAGCCGGGACACATGATTCGGGACTGTCCTGATAAACCACCCATGGTTTGCGAAAACTGCGGAGAAGAAGGTTTGTTGATTCAATCCGGCATGTTATGTGTGCTGACTTAGACAAGGGCACATGCGCAAGAACTGCGAGAACGCCCGCAAGATCAACCGTGATCATGTTGCCAGCGTCACTCCTGACGAGGCTTGGGAGAAGCTCAAGAAGGCAGTCTCAGAGCGTGACGTTGATGATGCCAAGGAGGCCGTTCAGGAGTATATCAAAGCTCTTGAAGGCAATGTCACCTATCGAGAGCTTCAGGAGGCTCTCATTGATCAAGGAATTGGCCTTTGGCTAATTGCAACTGAGAAACCCCTCATCAACATCTTCACCAACATGGATCTCCAGGGAACCATGGGGAAGAAATACACAGTCTCCTATCGGTTCTCTGACAAGGCAGACCGCCCTCGTGAGCTTGAGGGCTGGCCAAAGGATCAGGCCGAGATTCTCTCTCGTTTGGATGATGCCGGTGACGTTGTGGACAAGGGTGTTCCACTGTGTCGTAACTGCAATGAGCTCGGTCACATTTCCAAGTGGTGCACTCAGGAAAAGGCTGAGAGATCAGATGGCCCCAAGATCTCTTGCCACAACTGTGGTGGTGACGGTCATCGCATCAGAGACTGTACGTATTGACCTAACTCTATCACGATGTCTGTTTTGCTAACCTAGCAGGTCCGGAACCTCGTGTTGACAAGTTCGCGTGCAAGAACTGCGGGTCAGTTCGATAATATAATCTCTCAGCAATGCTTAATACTAAATAACATTTAGGAAATCTGGTCACAAGGTGGCTGAGTGCGAAGAGCCCCCAAACCCGGAGAATGTCGAATGCCGCAAGTGCAACGAGAGCAAGTCTTCTCAATACATCTCTTCCTACCACGCAACTAATTGGTATAGTGGGTCACTTCGCAAAGGATTGCCCTCAGGGTGGAAGCCGTGCATGCCGCAACTGTGGCCAGGAGGGTCACATTTCCAAAGAATGTGACCAGCCCCGAAACATGGAGACAGTTACTTGCAGAAACTGCGAGAAGACGGGACACTACAGCAAGGAGTGCCCCGAGCCCCGAGACTGTAAGTTACTGTGAGGGTCGATATTATGATCGCACCATTCTAACCACCTTACAGACAGCAAGGTTCAGTGCAGCAACTGTCAAGAGTTCGGACACACCAAGGTCCGATGCAAGGTTCCTCCTGTTGAGTCTCAGGATTTCAACGACAATGGTTTCCCAGGAACCTCCAATGAAGGTTTCGACAACAACAACAACAACAACAACAACAACAACAACAACACCACCACCAAGGCCGGTGGCGACGCTGGCTGGAGTGGCGGTGGCTCTGGAGGCGATACGTATGAGGGAGACGGCGGCTGGTAGTGAACTCGGTTCACCGCGAAAAACTTCGGGAGTTGAGCCAAAGTGCCTTGCGCTTTTGCCTGGGCTACGTCGGTTGCGCTCGGTGGTAGTTCTAGGGGTTACGAGCCACGGGTATAACTGACAGCTTGGGAGAACTTTGAAGACAAGTTAAGTGGGAAAATGGCGACAACTAGCAGAAAGGAGATAATCAATGAAGCTCGTCCGGCCTTATCGCGTGCCTTGAGGGTCTAGCTAATTGCTGCATTTCGTATGTGTGCTTCCAACTCCTGACACTTGTGTTGAAGTGTAACACGCTATTGGCCAAACCAGCCGAAAACGTGCATGCTCACCGAAGCGCCATGCACTCCACAAATACACATCAGCCGAGGCTCGGCGTAAGACACTGACTTACTTGTGAGCCATCCCAGCTCTGCCAGAATCCATGATTGGAATTTCGGTTCGTGTGTGACTGACTGACTGTTTAATCCGTGCAAAGTAGACACTTCCCTACCAAACCCATATTTCCATCAATTCTGCAGTAGTACCTGGACAAGGTCGAAATGGCGAATCCTAGCATCATCTTATACCACTACCCGTACTCGCCATACGCTAGGCGAGTTGTCTGGTATCTGGCTCTCCGTGGGATCCCATACAGCCAATGTGTGAGTTTCGTGCTGCGAATACAGCCCCATGGAGGCGGTCTCTAACGTTCGAGCAGATGCAACCTCCCATGATGCCCCGGCCGGACGTGTCGCGGCTTGGAATATCGTACCGTCGCATTCCGATCCTGTCGATTGACCGCGATGTCTACCTCGACACCCGGCTACAAATACCCAAGCTTGAGGCGCTCTTCCCAGAGCTCCCCCGCCTCAGCGCCACGGAGCCCGACCAGCTTGCCATCGAGCGCCTCTTGTCGTCCTTTACCATCGACAGCGGCCTCTTCGGCATGGCAGTCCAGCTCATCCCGACGGACTTGCCCCTACTCCAAAACCCGGCGTACTTCCGTGACCGGTCAGACTTCATCGGAGGCCGTCTCAGCCCCGAGGGCATGAACGCCGCGCGGCCCGAGGCGCTGGGCGAGGTGAGCCAAGCGTTCGAGCTCCTCGAGACAACGCTGCTGGCCGACGGGCGCGACTGGATCCTCAAGACTGCCCGGCCGAGCCTCGCAGATATCGAGGCCGTGTGGCCGTTCCACTGGCTGATGGGGATACCTGGCGCGCTGCCGGAGGATCGCTTCTCGGCCGCGAAGTACCCGCGTGTGTACGCCTGGGTCCAGCGGTTCCAGGCCGCCGTGTCCGCGGGCGGGAAGCAGGCGGGCAAGCCGGCGACGCTGACGGGCGAGGCGGCCGCGCAGGCGATCGTGCAGGCGCCCTTCAGCGAGGGCGAAGGGGCGGTGGATTTAGAGGACGCCGTGGTCGTTGCAGGCGGGCTTCGGAGGGGCGATCGCGTTCGTGTGTGGCCGACCGACACGGGGTCGTCGGGGAGGGACGAGGGAACGTTGGTCGGGATGGATGCGCGGGAGGTGGTGTACGAAACTGGGGAGGGAGATCTGTCGGTGAGGGTGCATGCGCCGAGACATGGATTCAGGGTCAAGAAGACGACTGTCGATGGAGATCCGAAGTTGTGATCTATTTAGCACTAAGTCGTTATACGATACTATATGTTTACTACTAATACCTCATACAGTAGATGAATGCATAATACGGGCTGACATGCGTCGGACACCCGTCTATTCGTACAACAGATACTTGCGCTACTCGACCTGACTCGCTTGCCACATCTCTCTAAAGTATCACCACTTCGTCAGTGCTACCCCTCGAGTGCTTGGTGTTTTCCACCAAATTATCCGGCTGCTGTCTAGGGTAGGCGACATGCGACAGAACTGACGTAACCCCCCATACAGGCTTGTTGACATCAAACTTATTAGTAACCTCGAAATAGAGATGCAAGGGATATGATTCCAAGGTCGCGGCCATGGACTGGGCCCAAGCGCCCCCCCGTGGTGGCACCCGGAAGACGGCAATCTGTCGTGCTGATTGACAGGAGATGAAGGCTACGACTGCTAAGGAGGGTGCCGAGTGGCCTCGAGCCTGCATGGATTTACTGTACGAAGTAGTTTACGGCTGCTAAACATAAACATTAAAGCTGCATGCCGGTGAACGAAGAGCGTCCTTGTCCAAATCGATAGCATCATCGACCGACGCCTGCCATGTTTTGATGGAGGGTGGAGGCGCTGTCCTCCTTGCCTGAACCTGGGTCAAAAGACCCGTGTGGGAAGAGGCCCCGGGCGGCTTTAATAGGGCCGGCGGAGATGTCAAGGCAATCTACGGATGGCGGTTTGTGGGGATAGAATTTACCCTCGATGAGCTTGCATCCGAACGATGCACACAGCCTTGAGGAAGCTGTTCTGGCCTTCCTTATTGGGGATTGTCTTGTCCTGTCTTTGTCTTGTTCTCGTTCTTGGATTGCTCGTGTGTTTCATGTGTCGCCGAATCAATCAATCACGGGCGGGGACATTCTTGTCGCGTCAACAAAGACATCCTTGCAAGTCTGGGACGGTACGAATACTGTACGAAAGACTTGCGTCATAATATGACGGAGGCGGGTCTCGAGGTGGGTCTCGTGAAGGTTGCCACGAGTCTTAGAGGCTTCTTAGAGGGAGGCTTGTCCTTGTCGGAGTGTCTAGGAACGTCTCTGAAGCTCCTGGACTTTGCGTTGCGCTACAACTGGGGTGGTCGGGGGCACGCGCCGACGGGTGGGAAAAGGAAGGGAATTGGACATCGCTGGCTGTACAGTTGATCGAAAAAAGGCCATTTGGCTTGGGACAAGTGGGAAGACATTCCTCCGTCAACGAGGAAGAGGCTTTGTTAGTCAATGTGTCTCACGCTCCGGTGTTGTCGACTTGCACGAATTGACGTCATGGCTCGGTCATATTGCACCTGCTTAAGCGCAGACTCAAGTACGAGGTACCAGCACAGTGTCCGGTATAGTAATAGAGCGCGACACTGTCTGTGTTCGATTTGGTTCGTTTGGGTCGAGAACAAGCCATCACGTTTCCTTCTTTTGGCTCAAAGTTTGGATAGCACTAGTCCACCATTTCGGGTCGAGATATGGGTGGTTACACTAAGGTTGAGTGAGGCTGGAGGGCTGCACGCGTGTTGAGGTTTCTTAGGTCGGTTGAAGCCCCCACCAAGTATGACGTGGAGGAGCAAATGCGACGGAGAAGGACTGCGTTGTCCAAAGGCGTTCCGGGGGTTTTTTTTTTTGGACTTACTGGACACGCTCACTAAACTGCACACGCCATCTTTCGCCTGTGATGACCAGCCGGGGAATGGCCAAATTGGGTGACGCTGACGAGGATCCCGATAAGGTCCGGGGGCAAGGCTAGCGCACCGTCCAGCGTGCTTTCGCGATTTGTAAGACGAAGCCGCCTACCACTTAAGAACGAGCAAGACCACACAGTGAGAACTGCGAACGAACGACGGAGACGGGTTGACGGGTTGCCTTTGCCGCTAGCAAAAGGGGGGAGGGAGGACTTTGCCGCAATTTTGGCAGAGGAGCAGAAAAAGGTTGCCATCCGTGGTAGGTATACGACAGCCGGTGAAGTCAGGGGACGCTTCCGTGTGGGTGGTTGCAGAAGGGGTCGACGACCGGTGCATGCTTCGGACTAATAAGGGGCCCGGACAAAGGAGGACGCGTCGACAGGTCAACCAGTCAAAAAGAAGGGTCGGAAATAGTTGGAAGAGGGTATCTCTGTGCGGAGCGATGCTTTCTCAGCACGCACCCTTGGGCAAGTCGGTTCACGGAACTACTCTATTTCGGTGTGCTCCAACATTCCAAGAGAGGTGAAGAAGCGCGGAAGCATCGGATCTCGCGTTTTCGCCTCCAATACCTGTTCTTCCCACCACGGGGATCACGCAATCAGAGCGGTGGGAGAAGAGAGAGACTGTGGGAGATACTCGATGAGAAACGGGAAATGGGCAGATGAGGGTCGCAAAGGAGCAGAGGAAACCAACCACGACAGGGCAGGTCGCGCCTCTAAGGCCCTGCGTCATCACGATGTGGGCGGCCCATTGGTTCAGGGGGGAATGACGGCGATGGACCGGCTTCGGGCCCCGCTCTGATGCGTCTCACGTCTCTGGGTTCTTGGGTGTGGAGAAGGGAAAAATCCCTGGTCGCCGGTACCCGCACCGTGTGGGAGCGAAGCCCATTTGCTTCTGTTTCCTCAATCACTTGGAAGCTTGAATGGGTGGGTGTATGGACGCCACCGGGGGGGAACGAGTGGTCCCAAGCGGAACCCCACTTACAACCTCCCTCTCTGCAGCCACGCACTGTATTTCGGCTCCGAGACCTCTCTCTCTGGAGTAAAAGAGTGAGTGTCCACCAACATCAGTATCAAAATACGTTCGGCGGGACTTTTCTATTATCGAGGGACGACGTGGAGGTAAGCTACTGACTGATAATACTGGGAACTCCTCCGAGACCCCGGCAAGATCTCTTGCCCGAACACCGAACAACAAAGGCACGAAGCACAGTACATAGCTTGCAGCTGGAGCAGTGATCGTCCTTGTACTGTGCTGGACGTGAAGAGCCAGTTGGATAATCGAGGGGGGAATCGGACGATGCCATCAACAGCACGGTGCGAGCTTAGCCCACGCGCCCCCCGAGTGACATTTTGGCATTTGGGCATTTGGGCATTTTGTCAGCGACGGCCCCCCCCGGTCCTCCCTTCCCTGTCTCTGCCGGGCTGGCCACACAAGACCTTCTAGGAGCCCAGAAGCCCGCCTTCTTTTTTTTGCGCCTTCTTTTTCGCTGCTTCACAACGTCATCTCTGACGTCTTTTCCAACCTGATCCTTTCACAAACCCTCGCCTGTCGACGCAGTCCCGCAACACCGCCCGTCTCTGCTCCTTGACGCCTCGACGCAATCATTGACTGCTTAGGATAGCCGCCACTCCCCACTGACTCGGCCGTCCCTCTCATTTTTCTTTCTCTTTCCGTTGGCCGGTCGCTGCAGCGCGCCGCTGTCTCTTTTCTCGCTCCCATTTTCTGCACCTGCGCGCCGCTGTGCTGACGCTGCAATCTGCAATCGCCGCCCCCGTAGTAGCGGCTGGTTTTCTGCCATTGTTCGCCTCTGACCTCATTTTTGGCTTTTTTGTCTTCCTCTATCCTCGTTCTGTCACTCCCACCCCCCCCCCACACGACCAACTTCCAACAACCTTGCCGCCCCAAGCTTTAATACATTGTCGTCATCATGGGGACTTCAACAGCCGACGCCTCTGTCAGAGGTGAGTCGAAGTCCCCAAAGCAAGCAAAGAATCCCCCCCCGAGACCAGGTGAGCGAACCCCCCAACCCCCCTCTGCCCAATCCTGCCCTCCTGTTTTCTCCGCCATGACGCATCATCTTCGTTGCACTCCGTCATCGCCATCCGCCTCCCGTTGCCGTCTCGTCCCCCGTCCCCGTCCCCCGTCGTCCCCCGTCCCCGTCTCCGTCCCCGCCCTTGTGCCTCCGTCCTCCTCAGTGCCGACTCCGTCATCATCAACATCGTCGTCGCCGTTCATCCTACTCACACCTGACCTCTCGCAGACGATCCGACCGACGCAAAAGCCGACCCGCCCGTGAAACCGGAGGTCGCGTCCAATGCCGAAGCCGCCAAACCCCTCGCGCCTCCCCCTCGACCCGGACAACAACAACAACAGCAACAAGGTGCAGACACTCCCGACTACTTCGCGGCTACGGTCGGTGGATCTCTCAGTCTGGAGCCCAATCCCTTCGAGCAGTCCTTCGGGGGTGCCCCAGAGACTCCAGGAGGTACCAAGCTGCCCTCTGTCGCTTCCTTGACGTCCCCGTCATCCCTCCTACCCGGTCCCAACGCGACGCCTTTCAACTGGGGAGGAGGATCGTTACGAACTGGCCCTCTCAGTCCAGCCATGCTTTCGGGTCCTGCCAATGATTATTTTGGTGACACCCATCATCTGCGCGGCGGCTTCCCTACACCCAACGAATCCTCGTTGAGGTCGGGACTGACTCCGGGCGGCAGCGGTTCTATGTTCCCTGCCCCCAGTCCCAACTCTCAAGCTTTGTTTGCCCAGCTTGCCAGTGGCGGGGCTACGCCCAGCACCATTGATTTCCATCGCACTGCCATGAGCGCAGCTGCAAAAAGAGATCAAACCAACGGTGCTCAGCGACCGCCGGCACAATCCCAACCTCCCCCGCCACAGCAGCAACCGCCCTCCGTCACGTCCCAACCTCAGGAGATACCTAACGGCAACGCTGCAGTCAAGCCCGAAGCGAAGCCCGCGTCCGGCCCCTTTGATCCACACGACAACGACGCTGCCAACGGTTTGTTTATGCTCGCTCAGGGGAGGAACGGGACCCAATCGACGAACCAATTTGCTGTCTCCTCGGGCGCAACTAGCCACGCGCACCCAGCCCCCGTTATACCTCAGAATATGAACACGTCGCCGCAAATGTCGAGCGCAAATGGCGGCTCAATCGGTTCTGCCCGCGGCGTGAGCGAAGGTAGTATGGTCTCGGACGATAGCGAAGCCCGGCCCATTACACGGGGCAAGGGCAAGAAGAACCCACCCGCCACGAATGGTAGAAGAAAGGCAGAAGAGGCTCCCGCCAAGGGACCTCCAAGTAAGAAGTCTAAGGCGAGTAGCATACCCATCCATGATGAAATGGATATGTCCGACGACGAGTCCAACATGAAGTACGATGAAAATGGAACCAAAACCAAGATGACGGACGAGGAAAAGCGCAAGAATTTCCTCGAGCGAAATCGGTATGTCTCGCGCAAAGAACCTCTATACCCCTTGCACCATTACGTTTACTGACTTGTCACAGCGTGGCCGCTCTCAAGTGCCGCCAGAGGAAGAAGCAGTGGCTTGCAAACCTGCAGACCAAGGTGGAGATGTTTAGCACTGAGAATGATGCTTTGACTTCGCAGATCACTCAGCTGAGGGAAGAAGTCGTTAACCTGAAAACTCTTCTTCTCGCTCATAAGGACTGCCCAGTCACGCAGCAGCAAGGTCTCCATAGCGCCTATATGTCGCAAGTTGTTGAACCCTTCAACCCGCAGATGAATCCCTATGGCATGGCTGCACCTATGCCCAACCAAGGTGTCATGGCTGGCCAGGGTGTCCAAAGACGTTTCTCATAGAACGAGTTGCGATCCGTCAACGACCAAGATAAGGCGGTTCCCTTGGACGGGAAAATGACTTCCATGGATGATCCTTTCTTTCCGCAATGATGGGATGACGGCGTCTCTGTAATGGAGGTGACACCCAATGGCTCAGACCACTACACATATATACAGGGGCCCATGGTTTCGAGCTTTTGGGGGCTTGCCCATTCTTTCCCGGATTCTAATTTCCACCTCTTTTTTTCGGCCTGTACAACAATTCACGACGAGTGGAACATCCGGACGGAGCCGATGTCTGGGGTTCGTGTTAGTAGGCGAGCCTTACGGGACTTGTCTACGAGGTTCTTAGGGTGATGCGACTCTCGGAGGGTGAAGTTTTGAACGAGAGAAGCGAACCCGAATTTTCACTTGTACGTAAATTTTGTGTAAGGCACACGGACGTACATCAAAAGGTGTTCGGCCAGGTAGCATTTCCGCTGCCTGGGGCGTTTTGGGACTCTGGACCATGGGATGAAGCCTCTGGTGGTGTTGGGTTTTTGGTTTGTGAAGGTAGCTGTAGGTAACAAAAAGCTACATGGTCGAACGATAGTTGCGCAATCGAACATGACGAGAATATATGGATCTTTGAGTTAAGACCCGGGTGGCATCAGAGTAACGAGGATGATAAATCCGTCAACATGTGAGGTTATAGACTCAGGTTGGGGGGATGGACGATGAGTTGAAAGCTGGCTGGAGGATTCTCAAAAGGTTCGTTAAGAACGCCTATTATGCAGTGTTAGGAGCGAAGTGTTTCCAGAGTTGCCGCAAATAGTCCCTTCTTTCGAAGTATTGATGAACGCGGCGGCTGAAGATTGTTCGGAAGTTGGCGGCAAGGCGGCAAAGCGGGTGGAGGTGGGACCGCGTGAGGCTGTCCTAGAAAGGCTTAGCGCCAGGTGCAGTAAATCATCCCTCATGTAAACAAGGCGATGCGCCTCAACCATCACAACCTCATCGCGACTCGCAGACCACCAACGTTACCCGGAACACGCCCGAACCATCGCGAATTGAGCCAGGACACAGATTGCGCGAATTTTACGGCATAAACGCCCCCCCGCTGCACGGATATCGCGAAGCGACGCGACTTTCCAGCCCGCGCGACACCAAACCCGCTACGGGCCCAACCTTCGACTACCGAAGCTCCCCCTCCAGACCACTACCCAGAACCTCGGAGTCCATGCGGTCCCGAATGCGCCACTCATGACGACTCTGGTGACGACTCGGCGGCCGCTACAACTTATTAGCATGAGCAACCAGACGGGGCGACGGACGAGCAAGCGTCTTGCCGGTACGTTGCACCGTGAGGACGACGCCCGGCGGGAACGAGGAGGCGCTAATCGCTTAGCAGCTGTGGCCGATTATGAGCAGGATGACGACTTTCAGTTTGTGCGGAAGTCGAAGAGGGTCAAGACGGAGAAGGCGGACGAGCCTGAGCCCGTCAAGAAGCCCGCGCGGGGGAGAGGGCGGCCGGCCGCGAAGGAACGCGTCACAAAGGACTCAGCACCGGCGAGTACCGTGATCGAGGAGGTGGTGGAAGAGGAGGAGGAGGAAGCGTCTGTAGCGCCGGTGACGGAAAAGGCGACGACCAAGGCGACGACCAAATCTACGAGGAAATCTTCGCGGCGGAAACCCAGCGTCGACGTGTCAAACGAGGAGCCGGTGCTCAAGGTCGCCAAGAGAGCAACTAGGAGGAGCGCGCGAGTATCTGGGGAGAAGCTGGACGAGGAGCCGCCGCAGACAAATGGCGTATCCCAAAAACGCGGCCGTAAGGCAGAACCGCCAAAACACGCGGTACCGGACTGGGACGAGTCACCACAGCGCGCGGAGCCGATGCCAGCGGCCAAGATCGCGCTCCCAATGAGCGACACGCCAGTTATTAACCGGAACAAGGAGATGCGGAAGAAGAACAACGGAAACAGGCGGAGCAGCCTGGGCATGCGAGGGCGACGGGCAAGCTCCCTCATGGACAGCGGCCAAACGGCAATCCCGCATCGGGACGTCGATCCTGCTGGTTTCTTCAAACACATCGAGGCCGATGGCGTGACGGAGCCGCGGAGAATGAAGCAGCTTTTGACGTGGTGCGGCGAACGCGCCCTGGCTGAGAAGCCTCCCCATGGGACGCCTAACTCGAGTGCCATTCTTGGTGGTGAGTGAAATGGGAACATCTGAATTGACACCAAAAGACTGGGAATGGAGGTGCTGACTTGTTTCTTCGAGTAGCTCGCGCGATTCAGGACCAATTACTGAAGGACTTCGCAGCGCGATCGGAGTTCTCAGACTGGTTCAGTAGAGATGACGACGTGCCCAAGGCGCCCGTGGTCCTAGTACCCAACCCCAGGAATAATGAGCTCGACGAGAAGATGGCACAGCTGGAAATTAATATCAAGAGGTTAGTTTATTCTCAAGGAACAGCTTGTGCTTGCGATTCCTAACTTGCATGGTCAGATTACAACAAGAAAAGAAGGCCTGGCAAGCAATACGGAAACCACCCCCAGAGCTGCCGCCTCTCTTTGCCGAGAACGAAACAGAGCCTATTGCCTTGCCCGACTTTGATCTTCTGGACCCGGAGGAGGGCAAGATCAGGGGGTACTTTGCCGACGAGGCGCTGTCTTTCGAGACTGTTCGAGCGCAGACCGAATCACGGTTGCGGACCATCCAGTCCTCCCTCGAATTCCAAGTCGACCAGCTCTCCGACAACGTCCACAAGCTCGAGCAGCGCGTGCTAGTCGCTGGGAAAGAGGCGGAAAAGGTCCTCAGCATCAGCGCCCTCCGCCTCCGCCAGCGGGATGAGCGCGAGAAGGCCAGCGCGGGCACCAAGGAAATGCCCGTCATGGAGGTGCTGAGGAGTCTGGGGAACATCCTCCCCGAAGGAGGCGGGTGAAGGCGGGAAATTAGGACTCGACCTAGAAGTTTGGTCGATTACTTTACGGACCACGAGATTTGATGACGAGACGACTTTCCTGTGATTTTTTTTTCTGGCCACGCTCCTCCGGTTCTTGATACTCCTCGCCTCAGACTCAGGATTGGTCAGGCTGGCTGCCTTGTGGGTTATATATGTTTGGTTTGCGGCGGTGGCTTCTTTCTTTTTTTACAACTTGGACCTTGGGTTTAAGGAGTTGGCATCCTGTGGAGTTTGGGAGGCAGCCCCCCGTTGTCCTCCGTTGGGACCGGGCAAATGGACAGGAAGGGAGGGAGGTTATCATGTGTGTGAAAGGAGACGCATTGTGCAAGCGGTCTACAGATTCCAAAGAGTTGAACGTTTCCCCCCCCCCAAACCTTTTCGATTTCATATGCGCATCTTACATGGCCATTACTGCCGCCCGATCTATCAGCTTCGTGCGAGGCCGTATCTAGGTCTAAAAACATAAACTGTACACTTATGCTAACACATATTACCGGTTGCAATCCCCCCCTTTCAACATTCCTTCCAGTCTCCCGTCGACACTATTCTACCGAGCATCCAGCTCCGGCATGAACTGCATCCCCGTGCCCTCGCCATCGACGCTCCGACTCCGCACATGGGCGCGGATCATGTCGAGGATCTCGCTGTCCCTCCACCGCGCCGGCACGGGCCGGTACGCGGGCTTGAAGTTGCCGACCGTCTGCGCCCACTCGCCGGTGGGCGGGGGCCGGGTGACCTGGTCGGCGGCGGGCTCGGCGCCCTCCTGGGTGGACGGGTTCGTCGACGACAGCTCCTCCTTCTGCGTGGCCCAGTAGTAGATGTCCCAGTCGTTCTCGTCGAGCAGCAGGTCGTACTGGTCCAGCAGCGCGGGCGGCAGCGTGGCGAGGTGCGCCGAGGCGAAGGTGGAGAGGAGGAGGTCGGACTCGAGGGTGCCACGCTTGCGGGACTGGTCTAGACATTGGGACGAGTTGCATGGTCAGAAACATGGAGCAGTAAATTTTTTTTAAAAAAATTGAAGACGTCATGGAAGTTGGGCAGGACGTACAGACGAGTCGGGCTCGCTTCGTGGCGTCGTCTTCGCCCACGCGGCGCAGCGGTTCGATCTTGAACTTGGCGCCCTCGAGCTCGCCGACGCCCAGCTCAGCAGACGAAGCGTCGTTGGCGCGGCGTGACGCCGTCGTGGAGAGCGGGCGGACGGGCAGGGCGAGGAGACGGCGCACAACGGCGGGCCGTCGGAGGGCGCGCGAGGCGAGGGATGCCATCGTTATGGAGGAGATGATGGATAGGCGGCTGGATGGAGCTGGTCTGGATGTGGTGTAGGGTTCGCGGCTATATGTTGCTATTGGCGGAGCGGTGAATTGGGGATTATGAATTGGCGGTGTTGAGGGAGGTAAGAAGGAGAGATGGAGAGCGGGTGTTGGTGGCGTTGGCGTTGGGAAATCCGGGGCCGCCAGCCGAGGCCGAAGATTTGAATTGCTAAGTAATCCCGGAGATCGGGTGGGTCCGGGGTTGACATGATGATGCCCCGCCATGGACCATCTCGCTTTGTCCTGAAACGGTGCGTGCCAAAGCAGAGTGTTGCTAGGCGCACAAACAACTTTTACGAAGAGTTGTGCTATTCGGGCTGTATGATATTTCTAGTCGGGCTGTATATCACATTCTACATGCTTATTTGGGGTTTCACTCTTATCTTCTCTAGGATAGTGTCGCTATTAATAATGATAGAGCAGTTGGGTCACTGGGGCATCAGGGAGTCAGGGCATTAAATAAAGCATTAGGGAATCAGGACTGCGATAAGGCGAATAGCGTAGATAGGCCCACCTAGTAAGAAGTGTGAGTTTACAGCCTGGATAGATATATAGTACAGCCTGAATAGCATATCTTATTAGAGTATATTATCCTTAGTGTATTACTTTCTTTTTATCTAATAAGATATTAAGAAAGGCTTATTTAGAATTAAATAAGACAATAAATATTAAGAACTATATCCTAATTATATAAGGTTTTCTCATTGTAAAAGTTAAGAGCTCTTTCTCTATCGCGCTTATAGTGCTCGCCGCTCTTCTAGCCACTGGACTTAGCACGATCAGCTATGAGCGCCGAGTTTCTCTATTAGAGAGGCATCGTTCATGAATAATAAAGATGGATGGGACATGGGAAAATCCATAGCGCCGGTACCTGGGATACACACGCATTTTGACAGTTGAATGGCCGCGCATCGTTATTCGTGTCGTGCCTGTCATCTTGTCTGTGTTTTAATTTTTGAAATGTGAATGTTGGTTCAAGATGCAGCGCTCACCAGCACAGGCCATCCTGGGGGAGCCAAATCTGTATTTTCCTTCTAGTCATGAGGGTTTGAACTTGTCTATCAGAAAGTCCAAAGGACGCCATTCCACGGTCAATTGTTTTTGGACGTGAAGGATATCGTCAACGACCAGGGCTACAAACCCATCGACCTCGAGGATAACCATTCCGTCAAGGCCTAGGTAGACTAAAATAAAGCCCCGTCAAGAAAGGCTGCTTTCCCATTGCTCCATGGCTCGTTGTCTTCATTCGCGAATCGGCAGTTCGGTGGTCTCGCCAGTCTTGGCCGCGGGCTTCTTCTTTTCTTCCTTCTTGACCTCCTCCTTAGGCAACGGGTTCTGGTTTCCCTTCCACTCCAGCCTTCGGGGCTTCATAAAAGACTCTAGGACCTCGTCCGTGACAAGCTTTCGCTTCTCCTGGAACTCTTGGACAAACGGCTGCAGCGACTCAATGGCCATCTTCTTCAGCTCTCCAGTCAATAGCTCGCCGCTCTTGTAGTCCTTGTAGATCTTGTCCAGCTTCTCATCATCCTCCTCAAAGTATGTCAGGTAGATGTAAGACACATCGACATCCGGGTTACCTCCGAGTCTTCGGTGCTCCTCGATGTTGACTTGGCCACCGCTGAACGCATAGCGATTGATCTTGGTCTATACCGGTAAAACAGTGTTAGCAGTCATTCCTAGGCTTTGCATGCGCTTGTGTGGGATATATACCTTGATCTGCTTAGCTGTATCAGTCATAAAAATGGCCGAGTTGGGATTCGACGACGACATCTTGCCGCCAGCACCCTGCAAGGCAGTGAGGAACTTGGAATGAATGAGAGAAGGCTTTGGCGAAGGGTATCGCATGCGGTGTGCGTTGTCTCGAACAAGACGGAAGTACGGGTCCTGGTCAATGCCCATGGGAATGAGGCAGGGGATCTTGGCAATGGCCTTTGTTCGCACAGCGGAGGGCTGATCCGCCCAGATTTCGGGGTACGAGGTGGCAAAGGCGGCAACGCACTGCACCGATGGGAAGAAGATCTTGCCGACGTTGGTGCTGAGAATCTGTCAGTGAGATATATTGAGAGAGGCACTGGGCATCCGAACCTTCCGTCGAAGCCAAAGGCACCGCGAACCTGATTGAAGGTGACGAGCTTAGAGAACTCCCAGGCGTTCATGAGGAAGTGGTTGCTCAGGTACTTCAGATCGCTGTACAGGAACGTCTTCTTTACGTCGAACCCGAGAGCAATGATGTCCCGCGCATTCTCCATGGCATACGTCAGGGTGTCCTCGAACGTCAGAGTGTCCTTGAAGAGGGCCTTCTCGTCATCCGTCAACATGAAGACCAGCGGCACGTCGAACACATCCTGCAGCCACTTGGTGAACTTGAGGGGGATCGTGTGGCCCAGGTGCAGGCTGCCGGTGCTGGGCCCGCGGCCGGTGTACAGGAAGAAGGGCTCGCCGCGCTCGTGTCGGGTCAGGATCTTGTCGAAGTCGCGGTGGCTGAAGAAGAGGCCGCGTCGGAGCCAGCGGTGCGGCTTGTGGCCCGTGACCTTCTCGAAGCGCTCGAGGAGGGCGGTGTCGATCTTGGACGTTTTCCACTTGCTGGAGGAAGGGAAGTCAGTCAGCATCTCCACGAAGTGTCTACCAAAATAATCTGGTACGATTTTGGGCGTTTGGCAGTACACACTCGCAAATGGCGTCGTAGTCGATGGCAGCGACCTCGCCATCTTCGGTCTGGGCGCCCCCCACGGACCATGGGTTGATGTCCTGTTCCAGGGCAGCCGCAGGAGGGTTTTCCGCCATGATTCTGTAGTTTTCCGGGTTGCGCTCGTAGATTTTAGACGATGCTGTTGGCGATGAGTATCTATGCGATCGCGGGGTTGTTCTTGTGGAGGGGCACGTTCCGAGAGCTATCTTGATCCACCGCGCCAATCAAATTTGGCAGGTCTGTTGATCCACCCACAAGCCACACCACTATGCTTGCTCCAGCCACAGATCCCATCTAGGAGGTTCACGCCACACGTCGAGGACATATTCCCATGATGGATGAACATCCTTGGTGCTAAGCCGCATAGCTGCGTTTGCTTGGTAATTCGCCAACAAGACTAAACATGGACGGACATATTATATTGCATCCTCATGACTTTTGTTACACTCTAGCTCGTCGGTGCATCTCGGCGACGACAGGCTCTGCCTTGTTTTCCCATCCCGATCATGTATTTGCAACGATTTCCAACGCCAGCATGCCCGGAAAGCACTTCCACAATTAGACCAGAGGCCGGCAACAGCACCACAGGCTGCAATGCCGCCCGGTCCTCCCAAAACAATTGCATCTCTCCACCCGAATATACGCTCATGACGTGACGCAGGGCCGTCTAACGGAACAAGAGACAACGCACTTCATTAAAAACAGCCGCCATCCTTTAGATCAGGTGCTTCGATCGGAAGTATGCGCGGAGGTACATGATCTGCCAGGCCCAGAGGCCAACCAGCAGCCACGTGGTGGCGATGCCGAACCACTTGACTCGGTTGTTGGTGCTCTCGTTGGTGTCCCGCAGCTTCTGCTCTCGGGTGCGGAGGTACTCCATCTCGGTGACGATCTCGCCGGTAATCTCCTCGATGCGACGGAGCTCAGCCTCGACGGGCTTGAGCTTCTCCGTAGCCTGGATGGCAGACCAATCCTTGGCGTCGGCGCCGATATCAATGTCGAGCTCGACGTGGCGGTTGGGGTTGTTGAGTCGCTTGGCTAGGAAGGCGTTAGTTCAATGGTGTCCAAGAGGTAATCGCATGTGATGGCGTCGTTCGGGAGGAATTGGTGCTCTAAGAGAGCGTCCGGGGCGGTGTCACATACCACCAGTGAAGATGTTCTCGAAGCAAACGTCGAAGGCGGCGTCGGTGTGGGAGGTGAAGACAGTCCTCGACTCCCCCACGACATCCCTGGGGCGGCCATACTCGTTACCAACGGCATCTCGAATCTGCAAAAAGAACAAAACCACCGTTAGAGCTTCTCGCGCCTCTCAAACTGTCCCATCGCAACTCACGTAGATGTTCACCAGCATGCCATCGCCCTTGTATCCATCGACGGTCGCCGTGACCACAACGAGCGTGTCCTTGGCAACAAAGTTGCGGACGCAGCGCTCCCTCTTGGCAGACTCGGCCTGCGCAGTCAGGTCGAACTTGAGGGCGTGTGCGATGCCGACAAAGAGCAGTACGCTGCAGAGGCACTGCAGCAGCGAGCGTTGGGGCGCCATGGTGTTTCTCGGGACGGGCGGAGAGGGCGTGGGAATTGGGTTGCTGCTTTCTCGGCGTCGTCGTGAAGGGGAGAAGGAGAAGGGAGTTGTACAAGCTGTCCAGCCAGCGAACAGGGGGCTCCGTTCTAAACTGAAAGGTGTCCCGGTCGCGCTGCGGACCCACGCCGGCGCGAGGCGCTGGTCGCCCGTGCGCCAATCAGGCGACGTCTTGGCGCTGGCCTTGTCGGGGCCATCACGTGTGGGGTCAGCCTTGTCGACTTTTGGAACCTTTGCAGCCTGAGAGCACCGCGGAGAGCATCGCATCACCACCACCCAGAAACGACCATTCTCGAGATCCGCCATCGCGCAACAGCTTCCAACATGCCCAAGTGTAAGTCCCGCAACCTCGCGGCCCCGCTGCTTCTCTGACCTGTTGCTAACGCTGTCCCAGTCTTCTGTAGGTCCCAACCAGAAACTCCCCGTGCGCGCGTCGCGAAACTCCTCCAGCTGACCTCCCGCCACCTACCTAGGCGACTACTGTGATGTGTACCTCACGCACGACTCAATGAGCGTGCGCAAGGCGCACAACAGCGGCCGAAACCACCTGCGAAATGTAGTGGACTACTACCAGCGTCCGTTACCCCCTTACAATTCTCCTCCCCCGCAAAACCCGGTCGGAGCTGACAGGCGTCTACAGAGATCGGTCACGAGAAGGCCCAGTCCGTCATCGACTCCATCACCTCCTCTTACGCCGCCGAGGGCCAGGCCCACGCGAACCCTATGCTCCCTCACAACCAGCCGGGCCAGGGCTTCCACCCGCCCCCGTTCCCGTTCCCCGGAGGCGTCCCTCCCCCGTTCCCCGGAATGCCTGGCGCACCTCCCGGCCAGTTCCCTCGTACGTGCAGTCCCTTCTTCCCCGGAAACCCATATGTCTAACACCTGTTCAGCACCTCCGGGCGGCGGTCGTGGCATGCCCATGCCTCCTTTCCCTCCCGGTCCTGGCGGAATGCCGATCCCCCCTAACGGCCTGCCCTTCCCGCCGCCGGGCGGCCTTCCTTTCCCACCTCCCGGTGTTGGCGGAGCTCCTGGCCAGCTCCCGGCCTTCCCCGGTATACCCGGCATGCCTCCGCCAGGCCAATTCCCCCCCGGTGCTGGCCCTCCTCCGGGATTCGGTGCACCTGGAGCTCCGGGTGCCCCTGGCCATGAGAAGCGATAAGTGATTGAGATGGCAATGGGGGATGGGTGATGGGTTTCAGCTGGTTGTATCTGTAGCATCGTGGGCGTACTAGGCGTTCTATTGTGGAACATGGCAAAAAAATAATGTTGAATTGGCACATTGACAATCAACCACTTGGATATGAGCGTGGGACAGAAACTAGCGTCACGGAACGGAGGCTAGAACTGAATCGCAGCCAGTCAAAAAGATGACCATGTATGATCGTTTCCATTTTTTAGGCCTGTTAACAATATTTGTGGTATCTCGAAGTAGATCAACTCAGCCTATACTTTACAAGTCGTACGAAGCCTCCCACTGCACGGTGTGACATCGAGGAAAACCAGCATCCTATAACATATCATCATCCTTCAGCCCTCCCTTACTTAAAAGCAAATTCCAGATACTTCATCACGCTCAGGTCACGGATAATCCCGCAGCCCGAAATCTCAGTCGTTAAGCATAAAATCGTATCGATCGTGAATCTCCATCTCATCTAGTTCTCGTAACATCTGCCGGTATCGATTGCTTGGTGTCGGCGTTGTATTTGTGCATGTTCGTTTCATCAGCAACTGCGGTCTGCAAACTCCGATAGCTCGGGCTGTCCTAGAATCGCCCATTAGGGCTGTGCTGGTCTCGGAACGTGTTCGACCTGATGACCTCTCCTACTCCATCGCGCACCTCCCGCGGTCCGCTGATCTTTTCTCGAAGCTCCCGTGTTCGCTTTTCGCGTCTCCTCTCACTCATTTTTCGTGGAATGTTCTGGATCTCCTCCAACCTGCTCCCAAGGGAAAGTCGATGGCTCTCCTTGCTAGCTCGCCTGTGCATACTGGTTCGATGCCAAAATGATCTCCTGTCTTCGCCGTCTGACACGGAATGATCCTCCTCGTCGTGCTTGTAATTTCGTCGCAAGGAATCCAAGCTTGCCCGATGTCGCATCACTCGGAGGTTCCCACTAGGAGTCCGTCGAATTGTGCGCCGCTCAGGGCCTTGCCCATCATGGGTATAGTAGTGCTCTTCATCGCGGGGTGGCAGAATAGCAAATGTGCGCTTCATCTTGGCGCTGAGCTTTCTCTGGGGCTGGGGCCGGTTGTTGATACGAGGGTATCTATATACAACCTCGTCATCGGGCTCAGTCAGGTCACGACAACAGTCGCCATCACACCCGTCTGTGTCCTCGATGGCCCATTGGGGACGCCAGAAAGGATGTAGCTTTCCCTCTTCTGCTGGAGTGTCTTCGGAACTCGGGTACGGTGGCTCACGCTCCATGTCCGCGGGTCTCTTGTCTCGAGATAGACTCCCACGGCTATTGCGAATGCGCTGAGATAGAGAGAATGTCCGCGTCAAAAGCCCCGGTGTCCTAGGTGCAGTCGGCGGATAGTCGATAGAGTGACGACGTCGACGGTTGAGGGCTCGGCGCACGATGGAGGGGCGGCGTAAGGGTTTCTCAGCCGTAGTTTCGAAATAGTTGCCCATGTGTATCATCTTTTCGTTAGCTGGCGTCATACCGGAGGGTGTGGCAGGAATGAGGTTGATGGCCGGTGGGTGAGCGGGTGGCTCGGGAGGCGCCCGTGGGTTTCGCAGCGGAGAATCAACATCATCAAGCGAGAATTGTGGCTGAGGGGGAGTAACAGGACCCTCGCCCGTTGGATCAGTCAGTGTGACCTTTGGTCTGTCTGGGATCTCTCGAGCTTCCGTTTCCTTTGGTAGCTCGATGGAGGACTCGGATGGTTTGGCCGAATGGTCGACCATTAGCACGGATGAGTTTTGATGAGGGTACATCTGAACTGCGAACGCCTCTGAAACAAATGGAGCAGTTCCGTTCGTCTCCACTGAAGCCAGAGAGAATGGTGTTTTCAGGGACGTATAACTCTTTACCTGGAGAAAGTCGGAGTGAGGATCACTGTTTAGTCGACGCTGTGTCCCGTCTTTGTCGGACGGAGTCGAGATGATGGGACGAGCAGCTGCATCTTCCTGAAGGCGAACGGTTGGTACCTGCGGCTTTTCTTCCGGTTTCTTCAAAAGGGACTCCTGGAGAGCGTTGTGTATTTTCATGCTCTCCGAAGTCAATGACCCAGCTCGTGAGGTATTGCGACTAGTTGGGGCTGACAGAGACGACGAGCGAGCCGGCACAGTAGGCGGAAAGTCCATAGTCCGTTGATCTGAGCCATCTGATTCGGAACAGGCCCGGCCTCGTTGAGAGTGTCTTGGGAACGTCGGGCCCACCTCTTTGACATCCGTAGCCTCCTTGGGTTTTGACCCATCCAGAGGGATGGAGCTGACACTGGTCGTCTTGTTCGAGCGCCTGCTGGAGGTGGATCGCAGAGAAGGCTCCCGTGATCTCGGCTTATTAGACGATCGCCGGTCAGGAACAACAATTACGGGAATGCCACCGTTCTTCCAGACCTCGCGTCGAGCTTTGCCGCTCGAGACGGACCGAACAGTTGAGTTTGAAAGATAGCTCTCATGTTTCCCATCTTGAGGCCGTGTCCTAGCACGTGATTCTCTCGAAAATGTGTCCAGTTTCAGAGAGTTGGTGGTGGAGCTCGGGGAGCTATCTTCGGGCCCTCTCAGGGCGACTTGCTTTCGTACATGCCGTAGGATTCGTTGCCTTTGCGGAGGCGCGTCCACGAGAATTGCTTCCACCACGGTAGATATCGTCGACTTGGTGGAGATTGCAGAAGCTCGCCGGGCGTCTGAGCTGATGGAGGTGCCCGTGCTTGAGGGTGCGGTTGATGTCGCTCCACGATCCGAGACACCCTTTGTGGAGATAGCGTCGGGTTTCCTGTGCAAAGGCATCTGTCGCACAGCCTTGGTTGCTTGTGTCGGCATTATGGCGTCTGGCTCAACAATAATAGCTGCTTGCGAAATCGGTCGTGCAGTGTCCTGGATCTGGGGTCTCTTCTTGATCGTAACCATCCGCAGTAAATTTCCATCCCATTCTTGTTCGACCTCGCTCACCGAACTCCAGTCGCCGTCAAAAGTACTAAAATCCCCTCCTGATCGGGAGGCGTTGCTATCCTCAGGAGGGTCAAGGCTAGCAAGGGCCAAGCCCAGGCCGTTGAGCTTGGGAGCGCGGATGCTCCTGTTATCAGGTACTTGGCGGACAGTTGAGAGAGAAGTTTTCGTGGCCGCGGACTTTTTATCCTCGTCCTCGGAAGAGAAAGGTTCTTCTCGGGCAGTCTTGAAGGAGTTGGACGAACCACCTGCCGTCGTGGCCTTGGACCCTGTACGATCGGTAAGGGTCGGGCGCAAAAGCGCCGGGCGGCTGACAGGCTGGGGCGGTGTCACGTCCGGGGTCGGTGGGCTTCTTTGGTTAGGAGGAGTCGCCGGTGGTCGTGGAGGCGCATTGCGTGGTGTCTGAAAAGCAGGGTCTGCGATGGTAGGGCTAGAGGGCAAGCCAGCTGAGTTGCCAGATGACTTGCGCGAGTGCCGTGGGGGAGTAGGTGGCAGGTCAGGGCCACTCCCTATCCTTCGAGGCTGGTGTTTAAGGGTTCGGGGGCTGGATGGTTGGGCGGTGCGGCGTCTGCTCGATTCATCCCTCGCGGTCGGACGCGAGGTATCAATCCTTAAATCGTGGGTTTTCGATTCAGCCCGTGGGGCGCGTGCGGTTTCGCTCCCCCTTTCGTTGTGGGGACGAGGTAGAACTTTGTGCTTTTTGAACTGGCGCTGCCCCACGAGGCTGTCGTTGTGCGGCAGGTCGCGGGAGTAGTCGGGGGGGGAGGCCGTCATGATGGGTTGAGGAATGGGGGTCTCAGCTACCGGCATTCTCAAGTGTTCGGGATGCCGAGTCCGCTCAGCAAGAAAAGCTTGCGACAATGTCGTGGTTACCGCGAGTGGTCGTGGGCATGCTGAGAGTCTGGTGGTTGGATCGAGAAGCGAGGCTGGCGGGATTGGCGCAGAGGAATGAATGAGGATAGCCAAATAGCGAACAATGGATACGAGGGGGCTAGATAGCGATCTGAGACATTCGAGGCAAGCTAAGGACGCTATTTGGCGATGGCAAAAAGTGGCGACCAACAGGAGAGAGGACGACTCGTATTGCGAGGGTGTCCTCAGCGGCTGGGATGGGCTGGATTACGCCGAGATCACGATGTTGGCGAGCGCAGGGATAGCACACATAGTCGAGGTCGGTACGGTCGCGAGAGAGATTGAAACCTCGAATGGTCGCGGGGAGGTTGTACTGGAAAATGGTAAGGCCAGGCGACGATGGTTCTCGGGTTCAGCAAAGGGAGAAGGCAGGTGTTGAGGCAGGTGGAGGAAGTGCAAGGTTGAGGTGAGAAGAGACGATGGCGAGAGCAAGTTGAACCACGAAGAATGGATGGTGACGGGGGCGATGGGAAGAGGTCCGTAGAAAGACTTGACATAAGGAGGTACGGAGCAGATGGAGCCTCGGGCGCGCTAGAACCCAGACTCCCGTTCAGCGGCCTCAGTGGCCTCAAGTGGCCCCAGCGGACTCAGCAGTCCCAGCGAGGTGCATTTCGCATTGGATTCCCTGGATCCAATCCCACCACGGTGCAGCGCAGCGCGGGCAGTGCGCAGTGGCCACCTCCTGTGAGCGCATTGCACCTATGTATGGAATACGTCGTCACAGCCCCCCTATGGAGTCCAATAGCTTAGGGTAACGGTAATCCAGCGCGCTGCCCGGTGAGGTGGTCCAGATCCAGTGGCGACGGGACGGGAACCACGGGCAGCGATAGCCCCAGCGGAGTTTCACAGCACTGACGCAACCCCAGCAGGGGGGATCCCTTGATCCTCTCTATCCATCCCCCATCCACTCGAACCAGGGCGACATCTGGGTCTTGCTTGCATCGGATGCGTAAGTACAATGCAGTCGGTCTATGGATAGATGCACGAATGGAGGCCCGGACGCTTTATTCAGCTGGGAAGAGGGGTCATCCGTGTCGCACTCCCCGTCTCGAAACGTACTCGGACGGCCTGCACAGGCTGCATTGCGTTGCGTTGTGTTGCGTTGCGTTGCGCTGCTGCGCTGCGTCGACAAGCGAGGAGTCTTGGTCTATGCAATGGATTCATTGGCATGTTCCGCGGCCCACAGGTCTGTATACTTGCCATCCCTGGCAGCGGAAAGATACTTTTTACATAGCAGAGGTACGGACCACGCAGCAGATACGAAGTAGATTCGGCTGTATGTTTCCTTGTTTTTTCTTCAATGTCGAAGACTGATGAGACTGACTTGACGACTCTGGAACACGGCCTGGATATTGGCTGCCCGGTAGTTATGCTTGGGGACGAGAGAAGGTAGTTAACGTTAACTAGACTCTAGATAACCAGAAATGTATCGTTTCTTAATTAGGCAATAGAGGTTAACTACTTTGTGTATCCTTTTGCCGTTGAGCGGCTTGCGACCGTGGCCATGAACAACCCCGCTCCATCTCTGACGTTGGTGAAGCACAGTATGGTTGGACAAATGGAGGGGTGAGTGGGTGACGATGTTATGCCGTTCCCTCGACGAGCTTTGCCCCTCCCTCCGATCCCATCACATCACCCAGATCGGTAAATCTGTGCGAGGTGAGAGAGGGAGAAAAAAACTCCATCCCACCTCGTGCTTCTTAGAGCGGCGCTACATGAAGCATCCTAGACCAACCCCCGGACGAATAGGCCGTGTTGGAGACACAACCTGCGAGGATGCCGCTTGCAAGAGACCTGCATTCTGCAGCTCGCTCGCTGCAGGCTTGGACGTCATGACAGGCCACTCACAAGACGTCCCTGGCTCGCCCTTCCTCGCGGCCCTCATCCCTCTTCCTCTTGCAGGGTTACGAGCCCAATCAGAACAGGCTTGCTGCAGGTCTGCGAGCCATCCAAGGCGGCGCAAGCCAGAACTCTGGCATGAGATAGGCAGGTCCTTCGCCCCCCCGGGTCGTTAGACTTGTCGTCCCCTACACCCGGTGGCTGGCTGTCTCCCCCCCGTTCCCCTCCAGGCGGCATCTAGCACTCCAGGCTCGGATGGATTCCATCCATTGTCAAGGTTTGCCGGCCCGCGTCTGGAGCCGTCTTGCCGTCCTGTCCCGTTGCGCGTTATCCTCGTTTTATTATGGCAGATATGAGATAAGGCAAAGTGGCGAGTTGCAAACACAAGGTGAGACAAAGCATGGCCTCGTGTGTCCCGAATCCCGCATTGCAGCCACATCCTCGAGTCCCTGATTTGTTCAGCTTGCCGGTTGTCTCTCCGTCCTTACATACCACTTACTCGTTTGATGAGCCCCTGCGTCTTGGTTTTTTTTTGGTTTTTGGTTGTTTGATGTTAGCCTCTGTCATATTCTCAGTTTCATGCACGAGTACGGATACGGGGATGTTCAGCCGACTAGTCAAATATGAGCAGACAAGCGATACCAAAGATCCATCTACGAAGTACCCTATTAACTATGTACATTTTGACGTCACCCTTGTGCGTCGATGGATTTACTTGAGTTGGCCGATATCCCTTTTCCATAATCTAGACGGAGGTCCCCCACACTTCCTTGCTGCCTGTGGTGGGTGAACGAGTGTGGTAGTCTCTTGTAGGTATTTAGCAGCCCATCGCAATTCCCTCTTTATTTCGCACAAAGTGCGAGGTCATGTTATTTGTTCAATTTTGTTGGTTTTCATTGTTTGCTACTTGCCTACCCACTTAGACTGGAAATCCCAAACAATGGCATTGTTATACAACCTAGCTTATTACTATGTACTACGCCGTGAAAATGCGCGGCTGGATAGGGTAGGTTTGAGTCGAGTGAATGAACACTAAGCACCTACCGAAGCATCCGCAGGTAGAAGGACACCTTCTGGATCATAGGTATGCAACTTCAACATGTTACATACACTTCTCCTCATCAAAGTGGCTTCTGTATTTTAATCCCTCGCCATCCCCGACGACATATCTGCATGCACCTGGAGGCGTCGAGGGTCACTTATGTGCACTACAACTAGTACGCATGCCCCACCAAACGTCGAATATCACTTCGCTATCGCAATTAGCGTCGACGACGTTGGACTGGATCACAAAGTCGATCGTGTTCGAGCTTCATTTACTGATAGGTACGGACAACGGTACCAGAAACCCCAAACAGCACTCGAATGAACAGTGACCTCTCCAACAACCTGCATCAATCAGCACCTAGGCTGCCTTGTTATCAAGGACGTTGGGATGTTCGTTTTCTAGGTGCATTGGGGGAATCCCTATCCTAGATTCTGGGTTGATGATCCCCTGCAGAATCCAGAATCCTCGAACTGAAATGCATCACTCGGTCCAATGCTATCGCGAGGACGATTGGTGGTGCGGGGAACATGATCGCTTGGGTACCGATATACGAGCCTCCCGCCCGCACATTTCCACGTCTTTGTCATGCTTACCAGGCTGATAGGAAGACCCAACTCCTCCGGGCAAGTGCTCACTACTCGTATCCGTTGTTGGGTGAGTCGCTGCCGTGCGGAGTCGTCTCTGTCGGGTGCGGGGGCGGGTTGGCACTGGAGACGAGTCCAAGTCGGAGAAGAGGTTTCCTCGAGACTTGGTATCATCTGTGTGCGGGAGCGAGAGTAAGAGCTAGAGCTGACGACTCCAGCTTAGGCGGAGGCCTGCTCGATATTTAACAATTGGTGAGTATCCAGCGCGAAGCAAGACAGTGCTGTTTTTAGTAGGGTGGAAGCGAGTACGCTCGTTGGTGGGGCGGAGTAAGACAGTAAGCGAGTGGCTGGGGCTGAGAAACAGTCAGTCGAGGCTGAAGTCAAGCCACCGCCCGGGCCTACTGTAAGGTTGTCACGCAACGTTGCGCTGGGTGGCTGCTATGATTGGAAAATCTTCACCAGTCATTGCCATTGGATCTCCGGCCGCGAACTGGTGATTCTCCTATTTTGGGCGAGGAGTCTACACGAGCCTTTCCGATGAACTTGCTTTCACAGGTCCGAGACAAAGGCGCGGATGACCGACCCGTGACGAGCTACGACACAGCGACGAGCGCTGCTGACTGGAAGAGGGCCGAAGATTCTGGGCGCAGACTCGAGTCACCCGCTGAGGCTTTGCGCGGCAACATGGACCTGGATTGTACAATGTACCGTTGTCGACCTTATCAGCGATCTACACTTTAGGCCCGAGGATCCATGAACCGGGGTCTTGATGCAAAATACATCCCCGATGAGGTCAGTCACCCCGAGGTTCGCCCTTTACATTGTACCATCGTTGGGCGTTCGGATGATTCCACGGTGATTCTGGAGCACCGTAGGGCTTTGCACCATTGCGGTGAGCTGTGGGCCCGGTGGCGGCACCGGCCGAATCGGGGCCCGGCCACCCCGGCACATGGCACTTTGGCTAACCCGAAATAACGAAGGCTCATGCACCAAGAATAGCCCTGTCAACACCGCCTCCGCCCATCAGCAAACACACCAGCGGCGTTGTTTCTACAGAGTAGTTTCGAGCAGTGCCCCAAGGGAGTTGCCGTCAAATATGCCAATTCCGATCAAAGGCCTCCCGGCCGCCGGTACCTGGCAAGTTCCGACACTTCGCTATGCAGCCTAGGTTGACTACTGTGTGGCTCACCGAAGCCAAGTGCAGGGCCCTGACCAAAGTACTCCGTCGATGATGACATGGGCGGGGACCAGAGGCCGCATATGATGCGACTCTAGGCTCTGGCGGATCGCCAACATGGGAAGGGCGACCAGGTTGTCAACGACGGAAAGGTCCATTATACGACTTCTGCTTTGGTCCGATTCCGTTTTGGGAACTGAGTGGGAGGGTTGGCAGTGGTTGTCAGCATCACGGCGGCCCACGTTCGATATCCCGCACCTCGTATCGGATTCGCCATTTTCTCCAGCCACCAGGCCATGCATAGGCTTATCAGCCTAGAAACTCGGTCGGCCGCCCCATTGGTGTCGGCCGCCTTCCTTCGATATGGTAACTTTGGCCCTGGCGAGGACGTCTTGCTTACCGAACTAAGAGAACCGGGGGGGTGGCCGGCAGAGCCTTCAGAATATAAGGACCGCCCTGGCCTGATCTTCATCTGGCCTCTCACCATCTCAACACACCATCGTCTATCGCTTAGTACTGTCTTGACCTCGTCAATCTATACCTTCGTTTGATAACTTCAACTACACAACACCAAGACTCACTATGAGGACCACCAGCCTCTTGATCGTCGCTTCTGCGGCCGTTGCCAACGCCGGGTTCTACCACACTCCCCCTCCCGGGCACGCCAACACCCCCAGCTCTGTCGAGACGCCTTCGTCGGTCTACACTCGTCCCCCTACCGCGTACACCAACACTGTCTTTAGCAACTCGACCGTGCCTGGACAGCCCGGACAGCCTGGATACCCTGGAAAGCCTGGAAAGCCCACCACCGTGACTGAGGTTTTCACCAGCTTCACCACCAAGTGTGCCACCTACACCTATCCCAACCCTACCAAGTCTGGCGAGTCGGTGACGAAGACATACACCTACACTGTGCCAGTGACCGAGGTCGTCACCACCAAGTGTGCCACATACACCTATCCCAACCCTACCAAGCCCGGCGAGTCGGTGACGAAGACATACACCTACACTGTGCCAGTGACCGAGGTTCTCACCACCAAGTGTGCTACTTACACCTATCCCAACCCTACCAACCCCGGCGAATCGGTGACCAAGACATATACCTATACGGTGCCAGTGACCGAAGTTGTCACTAAGCTCACTACCGAGTGTGCTACTTACACCTATCCCAATCCCACCAAGCCTGGCGAGTCGGTGACTAAGACCATCACATATACGGTGCCGGCCTATCCTACCGGGAATTCCACGGCTACTGAGGTCCCTGGCAACCCTGGCATCCCTGGCAAGCCGCCTCACACTACTCTCTACCCCGTTCCGCCTCACACTACTGTGTATCCCGTCCCGCCTCACACTACTCTCTACCCCGTCCCGCCTCAAGGCAACGGTACGACCGGTGGCAATGGTGGAAGTGGAGGCTCCGGCGGCGGTGGTGGCGGTAGCGGTGGCGGAGATGAGGGTAGCAGCGGAAGCAGCAGCGAAGGCAGCAGCGGAGGCGCTTCCGGATTCTCCACCCGGGTTCCTGTCGGCCCCACTTCCACTCCCACCTCCACCTCCACCTCCGTCCCCGAAACCGTCCCCACCGGCGGCGCTACAGCCAACGCCGTCAGCGGCCTCCTCGCCGTCGTCGGCATTGCGGCCGCCTATCTCGTCTAAAGCACCACGGACAATACCAAGCAGCACTTTATGAATACCTTTACACTCCTTTAACGCGAAATGATAGCGAAGCACTTGGGATTCAGGGTTTTATTTTATTTTACTTTCGGGTCGCACAAGCGACTGGCGTTGGGATATTATTGGCCACGGGTAAATGGAACGGGCTCAATGGATGAGGAACGTCCATGCTTGGTGCGAAATCAAACGCCTATCCTATATATATGCCTATATGCATTCTTTAACATTAATAGTAGTACAACAAAAACAAATCACTCCTTTATTCTGATCAAGTCTCCTCCTGATGTTTCTTCCCAATGTGAAGCTATTGGTGCTTGGCTCGCTGTGTCTACGTCTAGCCTTGGGTCGTTGGCTACTTTAGAACCCCCTGCGTCCCGGTGCAGCAGAAAATCAAACACCCACGCATGTGGTGGAACGGCGTCATCCCGAGACAAGTAGCTCAAATAGAGCGCATATCGAAACAGCGTCTCCTGCAGCACGCCCTCCGTCGCATCATCCCTGCCAGCGCCCTTCTGCAGCGCCGCGACAGTCAAGCGCCGGTCCGCACCCGAGGGGAGCCACGGCTCGCCGCGCAGGCCGGCCCAGAGGGCGAGCAGGAAGGACTCGGGGACGGGCAGACCCTTGGGCACGGCGCAATCCGGGGACCAGATGGAGCGGCGGCGGCGGCGGCGGAGGTCCTTGGCGAGGGTCGCGACTGTGGCCTGGGCGGCGCGCGGGTCGGTGAAGGAGACGAGCACGCCGAAGGTGCGCTTGCAGAGGATGGCGTTGATGGTGCGGGACGTGAGGCGGACGGTTTTGCAGTTTTGGAGAGGGAGGTGGCGGAGGATGTCCACGAGGACTTCGAGCGGGAGCTTGTCCATGATGTTAGGTGCCAGGGAATGCTTAAGAGATGGACCAGATCAGTCAAAGCAAATGAGCTTGGTGTAATAGATCAAGTAGAGATATTTTCTGAAGTTGAGAAGTTGAAAGGAATAGATCCGTGAATTGTGGTGCTGTTGGCTGTTGGCTCTGGTAGCTAGTAGATATGGGTTCGCTGCTAAGACGCATCAATCAAACACTACAAAGTGAAATGATTGATTGGAAGAACCTGGTAGTAATATGCAGGTTGATGCTTTGGGACCTGTGAGTCTGTTCGTGACTCATTTCCTAATTCACGCGTGAGACGTGAGCTAGATTGGTATGAACCTATCTACGGCGTCGGTCTGGCGCTCACGTAAGACCTCTAGGTCTCACCTCCACGCTGACGGATTGCTCCGCTCACTAGTATTCCTCTACCTTGATGGACGTTCATATTGATTACCCCTCCCCTCGCTAGGCATCTAGTCTATGCTTTTGGAGATGGTCCTCCTCTGTATCTCTGTGAATTTCCCAGTCTTCTAGATCATCCATCCCCTTGTAGATCGCGTCCCATCTTCACACAACGCCGTCCTCGCTCGTCTCCGCATCCCACCACTGCTTCATTAGCCGCAACCGCTCCGTGCGCTCCTTGGCCAGTCGGCGCCCCTCCTCCGTCTTCATCATGCCCTCGAGCAGCAGCAGCTTCTCGTCAAAGTGCTGGACGGTGTTCTCCAGAGTGCGGCCCCTGGCGCCGCCAAAGGCAAAGGTCCGCGCGACGCCCACGGCGCCGATGGCGTCCAGGCGGTCCGCGTCCTGCACCACCGCCAGCTCCGGGTGCGCGGCGACGAGGGCGCGCACGCGGGCCGGGTCTTCGATCTCGGACGAGTAGCTGACGCCCAGGCAGATGGTCTGCACCGTCGACGCGAGCGCCTCGGACACGCCCAGAGAGCGCAGGTACGCGAAGACCATGTGCGAGGCGTCCTCGCCCGGCCTCAGGTACTTCTTGTCGCCGACATCGTGGAGCAGCGCGGCGAGGGTGACGAGAGGGCGGTGGGTGTTGGGCGTGCGGGCTTGGATGTGGTGCGAGAGGCGCAAGACGCGCTGGATGTGGTTGAAGTCGTGCGAGGCGTCGTAGTTGGCCATGTAGCCCTCGACGTAGGCCGTCACCTGGGCGATGAGGGCGTCATCCACAACGAACTCTTGCGATGCCATGGTGATGCTTGTTGCGATCTGGTGTCTGACGAAAGCTTGGCTTTAGGAGAGAGAACTGCTTAAACTTTCCAAGTTCTTGTTGACAGGCTAACAATGCTAATGGTATGTGGATTTGCCCGATTCTGCCAACATGATACGATACGCGACCAAGGTAAGTAAGTGAGGGGGAAAGACACCTAGCTGAAGTCTCACAAGTCTGGAGTTCTTATAAGGAACCAAGACAACAAACAACAAACACCAACCACTCATGCTCCATTCAACAGCTCTGCATTTCTAAGCAGCTCGCATCTTGGACAAAACAAGCTAACATCAGCATAAGAGTCATCTCATTAAACATGCCAGCATGGCGTCTCAAAAAGGCAAGTCGATTGGGCAAGCGCCGCTGCTGCCTATTCACGATGCTCTATTGTAAATTCGCTGCTATACCGTGAAAAACACAGCAGTGCCCAGCAGGGCAAAAATTGAAATCAAATCAAAAAGTAATTCAATGACCTGTGTTTCACAGGTGGCCGGATCTCTCCCGCCGGGAATTGAACCCGGGTCTCAAGCGTGACAAGCTTGCATACTGACCACTATACTACGGAAGATGTCAGGCGTTTTACGCCTGAGTAGGTGGCTTGTGGCGGTGAGGCTCAATATTATAGACTATATTGGTCCAATCCTTTCCACGTGATACAGTCCATCTGCACTCAAGCCGTGATACTTAGACCTCGCTGCTTGAATTTGCACCTCCGACTTCCGTTATTTTCACGATATCTCATTTGTTGTAATTGATTCAACTATTCAATCTCTTTTTCCATCATAAGTGATTACCGCTGCTCTCAGTACAACGTTCAATGTTCCATTACAGAGGCTGAATTAGTGAGGAGCTGGTAGCCTTTGCCTAGAAAACTTACACCCGTGGCAAGGAAGGACTCTAAAGACCCTCGGAGACTTGTCAGCAAATGATCAGTTTGGACCATCTATTGTGGGATCAGCCATTGACCCCTTTTCTGAATGTGTTATGACTCAGCAATTGCAATATGAGATGTAGGAACCATAGACGGCAACCGAGATAGAGATCACATCACCCAGCGCCTACTGCTCCCCCTCATTGATCGAGGGCACTGCCATTGGCACCTTCGCATTGCAAGACCTAATGGCCAAATGGGGGTGTGTTGCAGTCACAATCAATGAGGTTGCTTAATCACGCAAGGGGCAAGGGGGCTCGGGTAACTGGATTCACCGATGATAGATCTACGCGAGTGGGCGAGTGACATGCTCGTGAGGAGTCCTTAGCTGGAGGCGGTGATGGTCTAGAGCAGCATGCCCATGGCGTCAACTTCCCGACCACCCCCTCCACAGTCAGTCACCATCAAATTTTCAGCTTCGAGTTCCCACCGGGGGATCTTTGCTCCTTCGGCTCGGCAAGACCAAGACGTTCTAGGAACGATGCCCGTGAAGCCCACCCCCCATGAAGTCAGATATCACGAAGGATGGATCAAGGTTATTAACACGAGCGGTGGGAAATGGATAGTGTGTGACTGTCCTCACATACCCGCCGGGGCTAGAAACGCACGGAGCCAGAGGAAGGCGACTGCTACTAGACCTAGAGCGATTCGGAGCTCGGCGAAGCGAGGGTTGATGGCGGGCGAGGATTGTGGAACGCGGTCAGCTTGAGGGAACACGCGGACGGGCCGCAGAAACGAAGACCGTAGCTTGCATGTCCGAGCATGGTTTAAACATGATTTCTCTCGACATGTTCTTTCAGCTAGATCAGGAAAAGACAAGGAGCGAGGGACTAGGGCATCGGTGTGGAGAGATGGCTCTGCAGCAGAGGGAATTTTGCAAAGCTCCAGGACTTTCGATAGTGCCTCTTATGACAGAGCAGCCGTCGAATCATGGGGGCTGGTTAGCGCTGGGCAGGCTCGTGTACCCTTGGAACTTGGCACAGATGGGTACAGGATCCTGGGAGATCGCGGACATGGGAGCATCCAAGGGCAGCATCAGCAGAATAGCACTACCGATGGTGGGGATGGATGGCATCGGAACCGTGGGAGGCGTGTGAGCCATCGCTGGTGTTGTGATATGCTGTGATGGTAGACGCCGTGATGCCCTCTGCAGTCTCGATTTAATTGCCCTCTGCCCCCAACGGCGTCATTGATTGATGTGCCGGCAGGTGAGCAGACAGCAGCATGAACCGAAGCGTGGCACTGGAGGCAGCGTGTATGCTCCGACTCGCCCGATCCTCAAATGACTGCATGTGCATCCGGCAGCGGTGCGTCGAGGGCGAGTGCCAATAGGGAAGCTAAACAGGGCATGACGGGCATATCGTGAGGTCGTAGGCAGCGTGCATGATCCATGATTTTGCGACTAGCAACTAGCGGCAGAAGGGAAGGAAAAGGAGGGCAAGGTGCAAGGCAAGAGGCAAGGCAACCCCCCATCGCATCAAGCGATACGGGAATGCTGGGCAGGCATTGGAGGGCATCGTTAGCCATGACGACCAAGTGCAGTCAGATGGGATGTCGGATCGCCCATTGGCCGCGATTGGCCGAGCTGCGGAGTGACGGAGGGATCCAGCCCCGCGGTGCCACAGGCCAATCAACCGCGAAGAATAGACGCCCACCCGCCTGCGGCAGCCGAGCCTGGGGGGCAGGGGGGGGGGGGGCACGGGGGCTAGTGGGCAGCACGACCCCCGCTGAATGGCTGCTAATTTTTGCAACCTTTTGGTGAGTTGGATGGAGGCGGAAGCGGGCCTCGCGGCTGGGAGGGGCACGACGTCCTGTGAGTGGATCGAGTGGGTGATGCTTAACCGCCGACCTTCATCGCCGGACGTGTGATGAGCGACGGCATCGCTGCCGGGCACCCACACCGCGAGCTCGGTGTTTCCCTGCGCCGGGGTTGTGATTGGCGGGAGCGTAGGGAAACATCGGCATGGTGCGCTGCCTGCACCGTTGCATTGCTGCGTAGCTGCTGCAGAGAGACGCACGCACGCACGCACGCACTTAGACCCGTGCCGACGTGATGCTGCTGCCCGCCGCCCCCCTCCCTCGTCCGGGCATGGCATTTGCTGCTAGCAGCGGCACCTGCGAATAGCGAGCTGGCAGCGCGGAAAGGTTCCTGTAGGTACGGATGCCGCAGTTCAGTGCAGCGCAGCGCAGCGCAGCACAGCTCACCCGCAGCGCCGTCGCATGGCCCGCGGCCTCGCACTTGGGCCGCCGTCTGCGTCTTCCAGGTTTGTCTGGTGGGCTTCGGTATCCCGAGTTCCACTCGCATTGGATATTGACACGGGTACTGGCCTCGCATTGGACGAGAGTCCAGGTTTGCCAGGGAAAGGGAGCGAGGCCCTCCGCGCCTTTCCAAGTTCCCGCCTTCCCGCCGCCGGGCCGCGATAGTCGGCCGCGTCCATATAACATCCAGCCAACTCCCACCCCCAAGCTTTCTTTTTTTCCCTTTTCTCTTTCTTCTTCTTCAGCAAGCTTCTCAATCCCCAATTCGCCCTTTCGGTTTCTAGTGTGCCTTTTTCCTCTTTTTTTGTTCCTTGTTCCTTTTTGAGCTGGTCTCTTTTTTCACCTTCTAATCTTTTTGTCTATCAATCAAATCTTCGAGTTGCCGGTCAACTTCACAGACAAAATCACTTTTACACTCTAATAACAGAAATCGCGGATTTCACTTGCTCGCCCAAACTTTCAACCCACCAGCATATCCTGCAACTACATCCAAAAAAACAAAAGCAATAATGTCGGCTATCCAACTCTCTTTCTCCCTTCGCGTCTCCTCCGGCGTCAAGTCCGTCCACCTCCTCGGCTCTTGGGACAACTACACCGGTCAGCTTCCTCTCTCCAAGGACAAGACCTCCTCCAAGTCCGGCTCGTGGAAGGGAACCTTCCGATTCCAGAACTCCACCCTCGAGGCTGGCCAGCGATACTGGTACTACTACATCATTGATGGCTACCACGTTGCCCACAACCCTTCCGTCACCTCGACCGTCGAGCCCACCACCGGCCGTGAGCTGAACATCCTCGATGTCCCCACGGATTCGCACAAGAAGTCCTCCTCCAAGTCTTCTTCCAAGTCTTCCTCCAAGTCGTCCTCCAAGTCTTCCTCCAAGTCGTCCTCCAAGTCGTCCTCCAAGTCGCTGTCCGTCGAGATCCCCAAAGGCCGCCCCCTGTCCGTTTCCCAGATCAAGGCCCCCAAGCCCATGTCTCCCCACGCCACCAAGAACATCCTGAACGCCGACTACTACGACAACGAGTCCATTGAGGAGCTCACCGCCCGCTTCGGCTCCGCCGGTCTCGATGAGGACGTCATCGCCGACTTCAGCTCGTCGCCCGTGTCCTCCGTCGGCTCTGCCCTGTCCTACCGCTCCGACTCTAGCTCCTCGCTCTCCGGCTACAGCACCCCCGGATCCGAGTGCTCTACCTGCACCTGCGAGCGCTACGGAATCACCCGAAAGGGCGACCGCGTTCTCCTCGACTGTGGCGGGGCTCGCTGCGGCTCTGAGGACGACTCCGACTGCGACTCTGAGGACGAGTACGAGCCCGTCTCCTCCCGCCGCAACGGCATGGTTGTCGCTTAAAGACTTCGCCAACCCACTTAGAAGATGCTCGAAAGAGGCTGAGACACGTATCAGCCGTTCACTCTTTGCTTCGAGCAGCCCCTGGCCGCGACTCCGCGCCGGGCTGACTCGCCCCATGTTGTTGTAGTACACCAGCACAACTCCTTTACGGCGCGGGACGGCAATCCAAGCTGGCCTTGGTATAATGCCTCCGTGTCCGACGCGTGCGATCCCCAATGGGTCGATGCTGCGGCCCTCCCACAGACGCGGCGGCTCCTGTCCCGCCTGTGTGGATAATCTATTTTTTGGGTCCTGAGTGAGCTGGGAGGCTGCGAAAGCCCCTCCCACAGGACCGGCGCCAACATCTGGAAGATCTCATCCTGCCTCTCAACGGATGGGATTCCCAACTCTAGGATAGTCAAGCCGTGGATGTACTGGACCCGACGATGAAGGTCGGTCTAGGCGAGCCACAACAACGAGGCAGAACCACAGGTCAATAATTTGGTTGCTGCCAGTGTATAGACGACGATTGAATCTATTCATTGAAACCCGAGACTCCCATGAGTGCCTTGAAAGTGAAGTGCTGTGTTCCTCGTATCGTGTGTTTTAAAATGTCAAGCACTCATAGGTCAATCGACGTCGCTTTACACAACCCATGTGGAGGATGGTGGATGTAGATAATTCCAGATAGCCTTAAATATCCACTTGGAATTGAGCTGCTCGCTATTTCGGGGTATTTATCAATCTAGATGAATTAGCCACAGCGGCGGCGGGGGCGGCGGGGGGCACATTAGCGGGGTAAGTTACAGCGGGCAGCAGCTTCCATAATATACCATCCAAGCTGTTTCACACCGACTTCCAACGGCCTCGAGCAACTTGACTTCTTCATCCAACCGCCCATTGTGAATCCAGGATCGACATTGACCGGACGCCTGAAAAGTACACGACTGCTGTATCCATCTCAGGCCTTGATTCCATCTTGACCCGTTTCCACCAACGGTCCAATCGAAACCCAATCAATCTCGACCCTCCGACAAGCCGCAACCATGGCGGACGAACAGCTCATCCTCCCCATCATCGACTCCCACATCCACCTGTACCCAGCCTCCGAGGTCGACTCCCTCGCCTGGTGCACCCCCGACCATCCGCTCGCCGGCCAGCACTCGGTCGACGAATACCGCAAGGCTGCCGGCTCCGCGCCCTCCCTCCTCGGCTTCGTCTTCGTCGAGACGGACCGCAAGAACGACCTCGAGACGGGTGCCGCCGACGGCTCCGGGTGGGAGGGCCCCCTCGCCGAGCTCGCCTGGATCAGGCGCGTTGCCCTCGGCCAGCCCCGCGACGGCGAGGGCCATTCCGCCGACGATGCGAAGCTGTGCCTGGCCATCATCCCTTGGGCGCCCCTCCCCAGCGGCGTCGCCGTCACGGAGAAGTATCTCGAGCGTGTGCAAGAGGAGGCTGGCGAGGCGTGGTCCAAGGTCAAGGGATTCCGGTATCTGGTGCAGGACAAGCCCCACGGAACCATGCTGGAGGATGACTTCGTCGAGAGCGTCAAGCTGCTCGGCCGCAAGGGCTTGGTCTTTGAGGTCGGTGTCGACCAACACCGCCGGGGCAAGAAGCAGCTCGACGAGCTCATTGCCTTTGTCGACCGCGTCCACGATGGTGTCCCGGAAGAGGAAAAGGTCACTTTGGTTCTAAGTAAGAATGTCCCGTGTGCTCACTCTGCCCCGACGCCCCCATAACTGACTACATCGTCTTTCCAGACCATCTCTGCAAGCCCGACTTCAGCATCTACAACCTCGTTTCGGACTCCAACTTTGCCGCCTGGCGTACTGCCATGTACACCCTTAGCAAGGACCCCCACACCTACATGAAGCTCTCGGGCGGCTTCTCCGAGATGCCCGACTCCCTCAAGAACCAGACCGCCAACCACATCTTCGAGTCTACCCTCGGTTGGCTCGGCATCGTCCTTGCCACCTTTGGCCCCAGCCGCATCATGTTTGGCAGCGACTGGCCCGTCTGCACTGTCGGCGTCGAGGACGCCTGGCCCCGATGGCACAGCGTTGTTGAGCGCATGTGCTGGATGGCCACGCTGGACGACGAGGAGCGTGCTATGATCTTTGGCGGAACTGCTAAAAAGGCGTACAGGCTGTGAAGGAGTAGGCAGATAATTGCAGAAAGGAAAAGATATGGGATTTGAAGGATGACATGAAAATAATGGACGCGAAGCATCATGTCCTCATCACGGATTGGAACAAGGCTTCTAACAAACATCCGTCAAAATGCTGTTGCTGGGCAATGTGCTATATATCTGATAAATTACTCAGAAGTTAGGTAGTTGAATGAACTATATATACCCCGTTAGTTTACACAAGTTTACTTTGCTCGCTCCCGCGAATCACCCAACACATGAACGATCAATGGTTCGAACTCGGGCCGAGGCCGCGTACCCTTAAGGTCCAAACATCATCATTAATTTAAATAAAAAAAGCCAACGGAAGATCTCATGATTCACACAAGTCCGTCGCCCAATCCCCTACGCCGCAAGACAAGGCATGACCAAAGGCATGCCCTTCAACGCTCGCAACCAGGTGGCCGATGCCTGTCGCCACCTGGACCCAATGCTCGCAAACAAGCCAAACAAAAAACCCCCGTCACACAATTTTTCTCGTCATGATTGCCCGTTGCCATCTTTACTCGGCCCCTCGCCCACGGTAGCTGCCCATCTTCTCGATGGAGCTCATGATGCCACTGCGAGGGACGCCCCCGGGACGCGGAAGGCCGCCGGCGCTCTTGGTTCGCTCGTGGGGAGCGCGGAGGCTGGAGCCGGGAGCCCTCAGGCCGGAGCCGCGGGCGCTTCGGAGCTGGTCCATGGTCCGCTTGGGCGTCTTGGACTCCGGCTGCCTCTCCTGGGGCATCTGGGGCATCTGGGGCATTTGAGGCTTGGCCGGGGTCGGCTGGGCCACGATGCTCTGCATGTTCATCATCTCCTCGGCCAGCTGCACCAGCTCGCCCTTCTCCACGCGCTCCCGCTCCAGCATGCTCCGCAGTCCCTCGTTGTCTTGCTGGACCGTCTGCACGACGGCCTCGAGGCGCTGGATGTCGGCGGTGAGTCCCTTCATGGCTGCGCTGTCGCGCACCGCCTTGGCTTTGAGCTCGTCCGTCTCGGCGCTTCCGGGCTCGACCTTGGTCATAGTCGCGTCGCGGCCCATGCGGAGCCGATCGTTCTCTTCGCCGAGCTCCTCGATGCAGTTCTCCAGCTCCCGAACGCGCTTTTCCCATCGTGATTCGTATGACTTCTTCAGCGCCGTGACTTTAGCCTCGTGCTTGCCTTTGTACAGGGCGTGAAGCTCGCGGGCAACACGCTCGACGGCGATTTCGACTTCGTGGGTGGATCCGGCGCTGTTGTTCTTGGCCCTTTCAGGCGAAGACTTGTCCATCTCCTTTCCAGCTCGCATGCCAGCCATCTTGCTCTCGGCCTCCTGGTGCATCATCTCCGCGGCTTCCCTCCTCTTTTCACTCTCCTCTAGTTTCTGCTCGAGCTCCTCCCGTTCTCTCTGGGTGTGAACGATCTCCCCCTTGACCTTTCTCAGGACGCTCTCCATCTCTCGTCCGCGGGTTTCCCAGTCCTCCTTCTCCTCGGCATATTGCTCCTTCAGGGCACGCTCTTCGCGGAGCTGCTCCATTGACTCGCCAACTCGCTTCTCGGCGTCCCCTACGGCAGCCTTCAGAGACATGGCCTCAGCCTCCTTTCCACTTAAAGAAGCCTTGAGCGAGCTGATCTCGGAGAGGAAATTTGACTTGAGGGACTCGAGCTCACGAGGGGTGATGCTTGGGACGCTCCGCGGGGTTGGCATGGGAGGGATGTCAAAGTCGATAAGATTGGTCATCTGTCGTGACGGAGTGCCAGTGGCGAACGTGTTTACTCGTAACGGCGAGGCGTTCCCCCTCGATGGCGTCTTCTGAGGGAACCTCATCGATTCCGTAAAGTCCAGCAAGTTCGTCGTGTTACCACTCTCATACATGGACATCGGTCGAGGTGTTCGGGCCGGCGACGGGTTCGCTGTGCCGGCAGTCGAGAGCTTGTCCGGGCTCTGGCGTAGTTTCGCGAACATGGTCATGTCGGGGATGGCGGAGAATGTGCTGAAGGTGCTGATCATGGTATCCTCGGGGCAGGCCGACTCATCCATCTCCGTTTGCGCGGGAGGCGTGACGTTGACCGTGCCAGTAGAGATGTCATGTTCGTCCTCGGCATCGCTCTCGTCCTCGAAGATCTCAATGGCACGCTTGAGGCCCACACTCTGGCGCACTGCGTCCTCGAGGCTCATGGTTCGTTCGGGGGTAGCGCGTGGCGCCTCGATCGGGTTGCTGACCTTAATAGGAAACCGTTTCTCGGCCGCCACCTTGCGCGGACTGCGAAGCGACGCGAAGTCGGCTGCTCTCGCGTCCATCGGGTCCCTTTGGTCGGACAGGATCTTGAAGGGGGAGAGAGTCAACCCCGACAGGACGCGAGAGTGTCGCGACTTTGGGGGAGACACGTTTTCGTTTGCAGAGACCGTGGTCTCGTGGATCGTTGACACAAAGGGCGAAGACCCTTCTGACGGCTCGCTGTTCGCGTCGGATCGGGAAGAGACGGCGCGCACCTCGTACGCGTCGTAGCGCCGTGCGGTCGGAGGTGTCTGGATGTTGAGAGTTGAGCTGGTAGTAGGAGAGAGGGGTGAAGCCATAGTGACAGTCGCCGAAATCAAACCGCAGAGGCAATGCAAAGGGCAATCGATGCAAAGGTTGTCTTCTGGTCTGCAAAGCTGCAAGGTGGGAGGGGAGGAAGCTTCTGGTTCTCGTTTGCTTGTCCTGAGATAATCTTAGCCGCCGTTTCAGAATCTTGGACGGACTTAAGGGGCAGTTGTTTACTCGTTGGCTTGGCAACAGGTCTCCATTCACCATTCCATCGCCACGTGATTTGACAGCTCACCACCAACCCGCCTGCAGGTGTGTCTGTGGAATCTCACCTCATCGCCCGTGGCAACATCTTGACTTTCATCTTGATTTCTGTCTAGTGCCTCGGCGGCGGCGTCCGACGGGCAGCTGAGAGAACCCCGAGGGATTGCCTCAGCGTCACGAGGAGCCTATTTCGAGGTCATCTTTAATTCACACGGACTAATGACGTAGTTGCTACTGTGCCGCCGTGAAGGACTACTATCGATGGCCCTGCGGGCGGAGATTTGTGAGCGACTCCCACGTTAAGATGCCCGATCCAAGAAATTGCACCTATGTACTTTTAAAGCCCAACGCCTTCGTTCGTATGTCGTTTGCCATTTGTCTACAAGTCAAGCTTCTCATGCTTCCATCTCCGCTTGCCCTCACCATCGCCGTAACTCGCGGTCGCCTGGTAGTCGCCGCGAATCTTGTACTTGTAAATGGTCAGACCTTCGAGACCGACGGGACCGCGAGCATGGATCTTGTTGGTGCTGATGCCGACCTCGGTGCCAAAGCCGTAGCGCATGCCGTCGGCGAGGCGGGTAGCGGCGTTCCAGTACACACCGGCGGAGTCGACTTCGTTCATGAAGCGCTCGGCGTCGGCGGCATTGGAGGTGAGGATGGCGTCGGTGTGGTGGGAGCCGTGAGTGTTGATATGTGTGATGGCGGTGTCGATGTCGGGGACGGTCTTGACGCCGAGGGTCAAGGAGAGGTGCTCGGTGTCGTAGTCCTCCGGGGTCGCGTCCTGGACGCCCTCGAGTGACAGAGATGCAATGGCGGCCTTGCTTGCTGAGTCGCACCGCAGGGAGACGCCCTTGGCAGCGAGGCCAGCGGCGACGCCGGGGAAGATAGTGGTGAGAGCGGATTCCTGGACGAGGAGAGTCTCTACGGCGTTACAGGCTGCGGGGTAGCTGGTCTTGGAGTCGACGATGGCGGTGACGGCCTTGTCCTTATCTGCGGAGTCGGTGAGGTAGACATGGCAGAGACCGTCGGCGTGGCCAAGAACGGGGATCTTGGTGGATTCCTTGATGTATCGGACAAGCTCGTTGGAGCCACGGGGGATGACGAGGTCGATGTAGCGGTCTTGGGCGAGGAGTTGGGCGATGACGTCGCGCGTAGTGACAAGCTGGATGGCTGAGTTGGGAACCTGGGACTTTTCAAGGGCCGATGAGATGACTTGAGAGATGGCGACGAAGGACTCGGTCGACTCCTTTCCACCTGTAGATATGTGAGCTTGAGTCTTTCGGGGAGAGAGAGAGGCATCGTCGGACTGACCTTTGAGGATTGCGGCGTTTCCAGACTTGATAGCTAGAGAGGCGATATTTGCGATGACTTCGGGACGAGCCTCGAAAATGATGAGGAGGACGCCGATGGGACATGAGACACGCTCCATGATGAGATCATCATCGAGCTTGGTCCGCATCTGGACTTGGCCAACTAGGGAGATGGTTAGTTATCAGATGCAGAGTAGAATATTCAGAAGGAGGCGGCTATCGAGACATACCGGGATCATCGAGGTCCCTTACATCCAAGATGCCCTTGAGCATATCCTCCCACTTGCCCTTCTTGCCCAGGTCAAGCCTCGACACGAGAGCCTGGCCGAGGCTGCCGTCGGCGGCAGCCTTGCGGGCGAGATGGAGATCGCGGGCGTTGGCAGCGAGGATGGCGTCCTTGGCTTCCGAGAGGGCGGCGTGGATGGCCTCGAGCGCCTCGTTGCGGGCTGAGACGGGAAGGGTCGCGAGGGCAAAGGACGCCGTCTTTGCGGCGCTGGCGGCGGCCTCCGGGGAGGCGTTGGTGAGGGACATGGCTCGAGAGGTGCGGTGACGGATTGGCGACGGCAGACAGCCAATCAGATGAGATTCTGTGTCCGAGAGCGAGGTGGATGAAGTCTCTTGTCGTTGTTGATCTGATGACCCAAGATTTGCGACGAGTAAGTCTTTTGGTTCGCCCCGCCATGGCACACGCCCTTTGCTACATACTCAAACTGGGTTTTTACGTGGGGTTCATGCACCCCGCCTGCCGGTGAGACTTTCGATTCCATTGAGTTGTCTACAGCTCATGTCAATACGACTCGAAGGGGAGGGAGCTGGAAATAAAACCTTACACCAACAACTACAAAATAAGTATTATAATGTAACTTACTTCAAGTCTGCTTCTTTGTTTCCCACTCAAGGTTTCCTCAGCTCCCCACCAATCCATCTAGCTTTCAACATATCTAGATGGTAACTGATTGTTGCCGTTCTAAGCCCGAGCGATGTCGGCTCCGAGCTGCGATTGAGCAGTAGCAGCTTTACGGAGTGTTCAAGTGCTCTCCTGACCGCTGCGAACCTAGGGAAACCATCGTGAAGGGGCAGAAAAAGGTAGATAATTAGGTAGATAAATTACTGCCCGGAAACTCTTTTTCCACGGGTAGATTAGGCAGGCAGAAAGGCCCGGCTAGGCTACGGCAGATGCACGCCCATGCAAAAGTACACATCTGCTGTGGAGCTCTGATGCGATTACACTTGAAAGGTTGAAAGATTCACACAAAAGGCAATCTATTCTGGCTCTCGGAAGTTATTTTAAACAGTCACAATACCATAGTGCGCACAAAGTCAATTCCGTATAACCAAACCTCTAGACATGTATTTGTGGTCCTCGAAAAACAGCTTTTATTGTCCTTCATAACTCGTTACCTACTAACGCAACTTTCCAAAAACACTCCCGTCTTTGGCGCTTTTGAGGAGCATCAGAAGGGTGGGGGGAGAAAAAACCGTCAAGTAAAAAATGTCATAAGTCGTCATAAAGTGTGTCCCCGAATGCCTCTTTCGTTCCCAATGATTCACTCCAGTTAGAAAGTTCGAAAGGCAGTTGAATGGGAAAGCATATCGCGCGGGTCCGCCCCGAGCTCATCATTCCCGCCTGAAGATCATTACAGGCAGTGCTGTCTCTCATCCCGTGCACTCGTATCGTTTCTCGGAACACTCCGTGGTAAGGGAAAAGGTTGCAGTGGCTCTCTTAGAAAAAATTAAGACCTCCATGCAAAGCGTGACTCATCAGCCATGTACATCCATGACAAGGCATCTTAGGTAACATAGAAGTCGTATCGTAACTCGTCAGCGTATCCTGTAATCGACAGTGGTGCCGACGAGTCGACTGCAAGTAGCAGAAAAACAAAGCAAGAGCTTAAGAAAGATTCAAGGAATGTGTGGTTGCACTGTGGAAAAAAGGAAAGGACAGCGCAAAATCTGAATTATTCGCAGGAGACAAACACAGATTGTGTCTCTCAGCGCCCAGAATGCTGCGACGCCCCCAGTGATGAGACGTGACAGTTCAACGTGTTGAGGGTTGCGCCGTAGCCAGACACTATCGCCGCCTGGGGGCAGCAATGGCGGAGGTAGGTCGGTTCATGGCGTCGTAGGTGGGTGCCGGTACAGTCGACTCCATCATTGTCTTACGTCGTTTGAGGTCGAGGTTTCCCATGGAGCCAGGGCCATCGCTAGGAGGCCGAGAGATGTCGTCGTCGTCCTCACGTCCTCGCTTCAGCACACCGCCAGATCCGTTCATGATAGGAGGCTGAGCAGCATAACCATTGGGCAAGCCAGACATGTCAGCCGGGGGAGCGTAAACGTCGTTACCGGGTGCGCCGTTTACTGCTCCACGGTCGTTGCTCATTACATTATAGAGGTTGCTGGTGGTCTGCTGCACGCGAGGGGGTGTGTTGTATCCGGCGTGCTGAGAGTAGTAAGGCTGAGGAGGTGCAGCACTTCTAGGAGTAGCTCGTCCTGAAGGGGCGGGGTGGCTGGGCGAGCCGGTCATCTCAGGTGATAGGTTAGTCTCGTTAGCGAGCGCTCCGACGCCGGGGGCGGTGTAGTTGTAGTTGTTGCGGCTACCGTCATAGGCGCTGCTATCATGGGTGTACTCGGCATCGTGCTCATGCTCGTTCTCGTCGTCGCCGTTCTGAGGCTGGGGCGCCTGGTCAGAATGAAGCAATCCGTTGGGAGGCTTGGCATCGTGCTGCTCTCCGGACGGTCCCGAAGCCGAAGGCCTGCTTGACGGGGGTCCCATCTCGTTCTTGGGGTACGGGTTGGGCTGGCCATACATCCTGTCCTGAGGGGCCGAGTTTGGAGTCTGGTAGGGAGACTGCTGAGTCGATTGGGTGTTGTACATTGGCCGAGAGTTGTCATACTGTTGTTGCGGTCCAGAGGGGTAGGGATGCATGCTCTGGAGGGAGGGACCGGGTGGGGTGGTAGCTGGTGTTGTTGGCATTGAGCGCGCGTTGCTTAGACCAGTGTCTATGGTCATTGGGTTGTTACCTTGAGGTCCACTCATTCCTTGTCCCTGCCAATTGAAGCTCTCGGAGGTTCCCATGCTTCCCATGACGCTGGAGGCGCTTGTTGGCGGGGTGGGAAAGGTGTGCGCGCGGTCTAGCGATGGGCGGCCCATATTGTTATGAGAAGGCAGAGAAGGTTGGGGGCCGGGAAGGCCCATCGAGGGATGGTGCTGGCCTATCGAGGGGAGTCCTGGTGGTGCAGGGTTTCGCATTTGGTTCTGCTCGGCCTTGCGGCGCTCGGCAGCGGCCATTACCTGGGTGGTCCGGCTCGAATTCGTCGGGTGGTAAAGGAGGGCTCCAATGTTGTGGACGAACAGCGGGTAAAGCATCTCAGTAATTTTCTCCTTGTTGGCAAAGTCCAGAGCTCTATCGTAAGGGATCCTTGTCTCGGTTAGCTGTGCGCTCCATGTCTCGGGCGTTGAGAGGGAACATACCAGACGCCCTTCAAATGCATGGGGCCGATCTTGACAACGTGTCGGACTTTTTCACTCTTCAAAATACCATCTCGCCGACCACGAGTCATACCAGCTACATTCAACAGCTTTGTTCCGTTAATCATGTGGTTGTCTGCAATGTGTCAGCTGAGTGTCGGTTCGTGCCTTGGCCGAGAATCCTTACCCTCACGTCGAGCGACGCAAATACCTCGAGCCTCAACCTGGAAGCACAAGCTTCCCTCGTCCTCCCAGAGCGTAGCCGTAACGCGGGGTTTCATGCCCGGAGGAGGCTGCTGGCCAGTAGTGTCAAAGCCCTGGTAGCCGCTCTGCATAGTGCCCTGCGCGCCAACGCCGGGCAGAGGAAGCACGTTCTGGCCGCCCATTGGGTTTGACACGGGAGGGACCGTGGGAGGCGAGGTGAGGCCATTGGCATAGCCGTACTGGCTGTACGGGGCCGGGGCAGAGTACTGCGCAGGACCCGGCTGCAACAGAGGCGGCTGGTGTTGGGAGTAGTGGTTCATTCCTCCAGAGGTGACAGTTTGAGGCGCAGGAGCCTGCCCCGCAGACATGTGCTGGGGGTAGTACATCTCATTAGTAGGCTGATTCATGGCGTCGTAGCTGGTGATGGAGGTGGAAGGACCGGTGATGGCGTTGACGGGCAGAGTGGGAGAAGGGGTCTTGGGGCCGATGGACGACGTGGCCGAAGTGAAGGACGACTGGGAACCCGAGTGGGAACCGTTGAAAGACCCGATGGAGCTGACCCGGGGCGACGAAGTACCTGATGAGTAGGCCTGGCCCGGCGGAGGAAGCGGTAGAGATGGCAATCTCTCGCTACTCATATACGACAAGCGCTGGGCGTGTGGGATATAGCACGGTACGTCGGATGGACCCCGGGTCTGCACTTGTGAGATCGACGGCAAATCCAGCTTTTCGGTGTTTCCTTGTTCCTGGAGAGGACGGATCTTTTCCGACCTCGAGGACAGGCTGCACAACCAAACGGGTTGGAAGGGCGAGCGCTTCGGTTCGTGTCCGATCGAGGACCCGATCGAGGCGGCTAAGGCAATTGGGCAGGCGAGAGGCTCGCGGGAGGTGGAAGGCAAACAACCCGAGATATGGTGAGACCTGGGGTAACCACTGCTAGTCGTCGAAGGGAGACGTCTCGACGTGGAAACTGGCTGCAAGACGGACTCGTTCAGAGGCGTGCTAATCGTAACAGGACATAAAATAATCAATCGTCTCAAATCGTGACATCCAACGGACGCTGGGTAGAAGGGCCAATGCCAAAACGAATGCCAGCGCGACAGCCAACTGCAACGAGGATTGCTGGCAGAGGCGGAGGGCGAGAATGGGAAGAGGACGCCGAATGTCGAGCGTGGGTGCGAGCGAAGACGGCGGTAGCGTCGATGCCGGCGAAAGAGGCAGGGCAAGAATATGAAGAGAAGAAGAAGTAGGAGGGGTTGAGTCGTTACGAATGGAAGCTCAGGATGGACTTTCGCATGCAAGCAGTTGCCAATGTTTTCGGGGCTTCTCTCGACTTCTCTGGCGGAGGGGGGGGGGGGGTTCACCCGCTACTGCAATGCAGAAGGATTAGCTGCGTTGGAGATCGGGGCGGCGGAGGGGGACAAGGGGCGTTGAATGTTGCGCAGAAGCAGAGAGGGGAAGGTTCTTCAATCAAGGAAGTGAGAGATAGAAGACGAGGACGCACAGGCACGACACTACTTACCTTTCCTCAAGGTCGGGGATAAGAAAAATGAGGAGGTCGGTGGAGTCGTGGAGTCGTGAAGACGGAGGAAAAGCGAGAAACCGCCTTCTGGGGAAGGTTTTGTTTTTGGGGCGGTGGTGGTCCGGAGGTCGGTGGTGGTGGTGGACTGGGTAGTGGTGGTGGTGGTGGTGAGAGGAGGCAGGTAAGTACGGGTACGGTACGTAGTAAGTCAACGGGTCCCGCAGTTGCAGGGAACGACTGGTAGGGTGAGGCTAGGCAGGGTCGGGAGTGGGAGTGGAGGATGGGGGAGCATAGAGGAGTAGGAGTAGTAGCTTCAGCAGTATCCGTACCTTTAACAGTGTCGGTAAGGGGCGTCGCTCGGCCACGCTCCACGCTCCACGCTCCACGCTCCACGCTCCACGCTCCACGCTCCACGCTCCACGACCCACGACCCACGACCCACGACCCAAGGCAGGGGAAGGGGATGGGCATGGGCGTGGAAGTGACAAGGGGAAGTCGGAAAGGGAAGGGGAAAAGGACTTGTCGAGGTACTTCGTCCTTGGACTTGCAAGGCTGGTTTGCACCTTAGACCTTGGCTGTGTGGTTGTCTTTACAGTACCAAGCCCTCGACGCCTCTTATTCCCTTCTACTATGTAGACTTCCGATTCAGAGCAGATAGGTTGATGTCCAAAGACCGCGGCCGAGGGTTCGTTCTGATCTCGGACGGCTTGGATTTTTTAGCTTCGGCCGGGGACAAAGACAAAGCAATCAACAGACGCGAGAAGAGGCGAATGGCCACTCCCGCCAGTCCCAATTGACTCCGCGTTCGTGTCCATGCCGAATGATGCTTTCATTCTTCTTTGTCTTTCGTCTTTAGTAGAGTTGTCGCATTTCCTCTCCCTGGCTGACGACTGGGCTGGGCTGGCTACCATAGTACGTAGACGCTTGGTTGAGCCCGGCAAGGATACAGTAGTGCTGTGCTGTTCTTCGTACCCACGCTTGTTTCTTGTCGCTCGCTCTGTCTCTTGTCTCTGTTCTAGCGTATCGCGGGATGGAGTCGAGCAAACGCCCGGGACTGACCAAGACGGCCAGGAGGACCTTTAGCTTCCTCGTTGTGCTTCTCTCTGCCGTCCCCGTCCCCGGCAAGAGCCCCGCAGTTGGGCGCGCACTGGTCGCTCTCTTGTCAGCGCATGAGCCAGGGCCGGCTGGCGCTCACTCTCGGTGGGAAAGGGAGGGTCTAGAGGATCTGGAAGAGCCAAAGAGCTTTCGGATATGCATTGGTGGGTGGTGCGAGGGGCGTGTCTACAGGGATGACTTTGAGCGGGGTGCGTAGAACAGAGTCGTACCAGAGGTGCAGAGGCGATCATGGGGGGTTGATGGCGCTTGTCGGATGGATGCTGGAGCTCGCTGCTGGCCGGCCGGCGAGGGCGGCGTGGCCCCTGGGGTGCAGGCCTGTCGGGGCCCGTTAGGGGATCCCGTCTGCTTGTCCGGGTGCCAGGTCACTCACAAGGCGCTCCAGAGACTCACTGAACCACCCGCTGGACCACCTGGGCCACAGGGGGGGGGGGGGGGGGAGGGGGCGGGGGGGGCTGGGGGGGTTGAATTGGGGGCCCCTTTTCGGACCGGGGGGGGGAGGGGAAGAAGGAATGCTGCCCTCCTGGACCCCCCCCCCCCCCCGCTACATAGTACTCCGCTCACTCGCGCCAGCACTACAGCGCACCCAGTGCATGCCACGCGCTAATTACTCTGCTTCTGCTTCTTGCTTCCAGGTTGTGTGTGCGGTGGGCTGGGCTGGAAGCTGGGGCTGGGGCTGGCGGTTGGCGACCCTTTTTGCTTTTTTTTTTCTGGTTGGCCCATGGCGGGCCCTGCTTTTCGGCGTCTCGCGGGTGCGGGAGGTTGCGTTGCGTTTCGCTGCGCTGCGCTGCGCTGCACTGCACTGTGTGTCGTAGTGGGTTGGGATGGATGCTGTGTGTCGTGTCGTGTGCGCGCATGTATGTGTGTGTGTTGTTGTTGTTGTCCTGTTGTGTCGTGTGGCATCGTGTTGTGTGCTGGTGTTGTGCCTTCACGCCTTTGTTTCCCCTCACTCCGAGGTAGGCTGGACGTCTTGAGGTTGCGGCACGGCACTGTGCTAGTTTATGGGAGGAGTCAAGGCTGGGGGGTAAGTACCTGGTACGCCTCTCTAGGCTCATTGACCACCTCCTCCACGAACCGTCACGAAGACTTTTATGTACCACGTACTGCGGCTCTACACGAGCCAGCCCAGACGGCGACAAGGTTTTGCACCTGGGTTTCGTTGGTTTCCCTCCAAGTTTACAAGCTCCAGGGGCCAACAAGCGTATCCAAGCCGTGATAACCATTGCTTTGAGTTGCGGGTACGGCGCAGCAGTGTGGTGTATAGTCTCCGTACATATTCGCAGACAGCTACATGTAGCTTCTCCCTCGCATTGATAGCAGATATCATTCATGTCGTTGCAGAGATGCTCCCTGATTAGTGCAACTACGAAGTACTGTACCTAGACTTTGCAGAAAGAAAGACTGGGGGGGCTTGCTTGTTCGGCTGGACTACTTAGGGCTTGGGTTTCCAGAACTGGCCGGCGGGAAGCGCCTTTCCTAGGTCTATATTCGCTGCGAGAAGACTCAGAGGAGAGGGCTCAAAGGACGGGAGGGGCTGTGCCCTGGCTTGGTTTGCCGACAACTTGGTACCGAACCGAGAACGGAGGACCGTGGCGCTTTGCTCCCGGAACCAGGCCAGGATAAAGTCAATGGGTGCGTGCTCTCCCATCTCCAGACATCCCCCTTGTCTTGCTCGTCACCGCCAGCCTCCTCTTGCTCGAGGCAGATGACAATGACTGAGCGAATATCAAACACCCCCGGTCGTTGGATCTCGGGCGCAATCGTGCGAGCCGGCGCCCGCTGGTGCGGAGTGTCCTTGGCCCTTTAGCCCATGGGCCCATGGGATGGATGTCCTCTCGACTTTTCTCGCCTCCCGAGGACACCGGGTTTCCTCGACTGGGATGATGCGGGATCAGAGCGCCGCTGATGGCGCTCGCGCTGGTACCGTTCTTGCTGGTGTTGTTGTCGCTATGAGCGCGTGTGGTCTTTGCCACCCAACCTTTTTTTGTTTTTCTTCCTTACTTTCCCTTGCACTCCCTCTAATTACCTTCCTCTCTCTCTGTCCCCTCCCCCGCCTATCGCCGCCGTGGCTGGACCGGCCCTTGAACAAAACCTCGCACTACGCGACTAAGTGGACACAGTGCCCAACGCGCCAGAAACTAGCTCACGGAAGGGCTGCTATTTCCGATGCCCATGGTCCTTGGGTTTTGGCGGTGGGCTGTGGCGGGTTCGATGAGCCACTCGCGGCGAGCCATGTCTCACTTCTTCCCGCCAGCGGTTTTCTGTACCATCGCCATTGTTGTGTCCCCTCACAGACCTCACAGAGACTCGATCGACCCTTCATGCACCTCCAGCAGTAAGGGGAGGATCGTCGGTGCCCAGAGCTACTGCCCTGTAACCCGACATCTCTCTATCCTTTTTCTGTTCTTGGCCTGGTCTGGTCTGTCTTCAGAGCCTCAGCGTGTTGCTTCAACCGCAGCTGGCTTTAGCAGAGATATGATCAAGGTCAAGCCTGTCTCTGTCTAGCTGCCAGTACTCGGTCCCCATCAGCCAATTCGATTCTAAGACATGATGTGACAAGTATCCCATCCGTACCTTTGGACAAAGAACCGCGGGCGCCTCAAGTTTGCTCTCCCCCTGTCCTGGCTATCTCCATCATCACCCTGAATTTGCATCCCGTCATCTTGGCCAGCCTCCCACGTCAGCCATGTCAGATCCCGTACGTACTCTGTAGTGTAGTCACTTGTAATCTGCACCCTCCGCGTCTTTGCAGATTGGAAGGGGGCGACTGCATTCACCGTTTTGCTTCGTCCTGTCTCTGCCCCATCTTCGGCTGGCTGCATTCCCTGCCTTCCCTGCCTTCCCTGCCTTCAAGTATACATGAGATTGCTGGAATCTCCTGTCTGCTTGACCGATCTATGAGAGCAAAACAAATCCGGACATGATGGGGGACAATGGACAATCCAATGCGCGCAGTTGATTTCGGAGAGAAGGCCCCTTTCCAGTGGGCGGCCGTCCTTCGGCTGGTACGGCTTTACTGGCCGACTTTGCTCCTCTGCCGAGTGTTGAGAGACGCGGAAGGGCCCATGGGATAGTGATAGTTGTTGATAAATAATTCGACACACGTTAACCTTTGGTCGTTCCCCGGTACGATCGAACTCCAGGTACAGAATACCGCAGATAAATATAATTATAAACTTTGGCAGATAGATCTAATGCCGCCCATCTAGCATGGCATGGCATACCTCCGCTGCCCTGCCCTGCGGACGCACCGTTGGCCGGGTATGCAAGGTGCATAAGGTGCCACTGGGCTAGGCGACAGGGCCAGCCTCGTGTGCATGTGCAATGCATAGGCAAGTAGACGGCGCCAATGTGCATGAAAGTGTGTCGGATGCCCTACAGTACAACCAAAGGAGGGACGGCGCGGATGGTGCACATCCATCTAAGCCACGGGGTTGAGGGCTTTAACAGCCTACCTAAGGTCGGTATTTGCTAGTACACGACTAAAATATCGTTTCAGCAATTGGCCTTCTTAGACATGCCGCGAGACACTCTAAAACAAATAGACCAAGATGGAACTCTGGGGAACAATAGACGGACGCCAAAAACTCATCAATGAAACCTCGGACCACGGCGCTAATACTTATGAACTCATGTCTCCACCTCCCGAAGCCTCGGCGACCTTAACCCACCTACCTATTCCGTGCTCGGCCCGACAGAATTTCCTGCAACCCCAGACCCCTAGGATCTGATATATCCGAGCATCTAACAAGGTGTTCATGTGGTGCAAGATGGATCGCTGGTGCATCAAGGGCTACGGTACGCGGAACATGGGGTTTACAATCCGACCCTGAATCATGGCTGTCGTCATTTTTATGAACTCCTTTCCTTGAAGCATGTCGCAGCCCAGGCGGAAGAGTGAAGACCAGCAAGAGGTGTGCTTCATGCTCCGTAATTAATCTGTGGACATACGGATACCTAGTTAACATGTGAAGAGAGGTTGGTGGTCAAAGGTCCCCGCAAGTATCCCAGCATCACAACCAACAAACATCCCCAACGTCCTGCCACTTCCTGATCAAGCTCGAAGCCCATCCAGAGCTGCGAGATTACGACTCCATCCTAACCTGTCAATCTCGGCCGACCGGATCCTCCGATCCTCCCTCGAGTGCTCATTCTTGCCCAGCCCCCAGGTTTTATCCGCGACCGAGGGTGCGCTGGATGTGACGAGTTGAACATTACCTGCCTAACATCGTCAAGGCGGGAGCTAACGCGACACCGTGATTCTCTAGTCAATGGCGGGAGCTCGGCGACGTTGCAAACTTGCATTCAAAGGCACGGCGACTACGAATACTCCGTTCCCAGCAGACCAACAGCTAAAGTCCCGGCTGGGTGCGAAAGAAAGTCACATCGCTCCAGCCCGAGGTAGCATGGACTGTGGGATCGTGGGCAGTGCCACCCCGGTGCCATGCTCAACGAGGCGGCATGGGAACATTCAGATCTGGCATTGTGCATGTCTTTGAAGGGCGACCAGCTTCAGTCGCATATTCGCTTATCACAGGCAAGGACACCGGGCAAGGAATTCGGATCCGCCGCCGTCAACTGTCAACACCGGGGGCGGGGGTCCTGGGCTCCCATCGCGGCTCCGTGTCATTCCAGTACAGTATGCACAAAGTGCAGGTGGCCCTTGGCCAAGCGTGCAGACGCTCCGCCGTGGGGATCATGTGCCATGTACATACATAGCATGGAGCCCAATGCAAGATTCCGCTGCAACTAAAAGGCACCCCTTCGTCATCCGGCCGAGTGCTACCCCGGGAAAGGAAGAAGAAAAAGAAAAAAAGCTGGAAGTACAAAGTGCAAAGTCACAAGGCCAGGGGAAAGGATCGAAATAGCAAGGACGACAAGTTCCACTGAGAAGCAGGCGGCGGCTTTTCCGCTGCGAACAAGCAGCAGCGAATTAACGCATTCTTGCCATCAAGTCGGGATTTGACGGGGTGTTGAGTCTTCGATAACAGAAAAAGTAACCAACTCTTACGATGACTCCACAGCCAAAGAGTCACACATCCCGTCGGCAGGGCGGTTAGTCAGTATTAATTAGGTCATTGTTCTTGGTTAACGCAGGTACCCATCCAGGCCAGCTCCAAAAGAGGAACAATTCGTGCCCCCGTCCGCACCTCAGTCCCTGATAGATTGTTCGACGACGCTTGGACGCTGGGCTGGGATACTACTTAGTATTGCGTGCTGTGCGTCGTGCGGCGCCTGGAAGCCTCCGAGCTTGCCTTTTTTTCTACTAAGAGTACCTACTGTACTTAGAATGTACGAAGTACCGGGATCTGTACGGAGTAAGCTTCTCTAGTATTCCCCCCCCACACTACGAATACAGAGAGTCGTCCAGTCCAAGTGGGAACTGATCCTCTTCAGCTGAATCTCGCAAGTCTGTCCAGGAATGGCCAGTCCCGTTGCGCTGCGCTGCGCTGACGGGGGGTGAAGCAAGGAACACGCGCATTGTGGCAGGCAAGCGCCGCCCAAGTACCGATACTTCGCAAGTTCGCACCGAAAAGCCGGACTCTCTCTGTTGTCACTTCACCCTTCTCCCTCCGCTTTCTCAACCATCAACTAATTGGTGACCCCAGGGATCGCGATGCTGAATGCTAGCCACCGGCGGTTGACAAGCTGGTTACCTACCTAGACAAGGATGTGGATCAAGAGCGGTTTTTTCTTTCTTTCTCTCTTCCCCGAAGCGCCAGGCGGGTTGATGTGGCTGACTTTCCGCGGCGTAGGATGGGATGGATTCGTGAACGACGGAGCAGTGGCACAATTGCAGATCAGAGTCTGACCATCAGCCCAGCCAACTAGAGCGCCCACCGTGTCTTGCGCGTCGGAAGGGCTTGACAGCTGGCTGGCCCCGACTGGCTGCGGTCGGTCACCCAGCACGTTTCAACTGGAGACACATGGCCAGCCACATTGTCGACCCGAGCCCCCCAACCCTCGACAGGCCTCCTTCTGTCCTCGATGTATGTACGAAGTGGGCGTCTTGTCTCACCCAGAGAGTCCATCATGACACAGACGTCTTGTCTTGGAGCGAGACAAGGGCCCGACTCGGGCCCAGCCCAGCGTCTTTCCTTGCCGTCAATGATGAATGATGGGTGTCCAGTTGCCCCGCTTCGTCGGGCCTGCGTTTGCCTGTCCGCTTCATCCCATGGTGGCCGGATATGCCCGCCTAGTTCTCCATCTACTTCGTACCGACCGGAGGAAACAATTGCTTTTTCTTGAACCGCCATCGTATCATGAGATTCAACCTGGCCGCCGCTAGCCCGTGACCGTGACACCCAGCCTCGTCATTTGTACAGTGTGAAGACTCGGCCCGTGCGCCTCGGACGAACAAGCAACCACCCGGATCCCCGAGATATCGTTGCCGCGCGCCCTTTGCCGTCTGTCTTCGTCTTCAATGAGGGTCTCGTATGTTCAGATGCCCAGTCTCAAAGGAAATTCCAAGAGAACTCATATATTCCGCATGGCTTACGCAGCGAGCTGGGTAGCAGGGCCATGGCCATTGAACCAATTGTTGGCTTTCATCTCTGGGGCTTCAACCCTTGTAAGTTTGCTTGTCCGTGTGTTCCCGCCCTTCGACTTCGCTTGCCCCCAGACCCGATTTACGAGCCTATTGGCTGAGCAATAACCACCGGTCAGGCGGCTCGGTTCTCTCATTGCTGGGTTGGACTATCAACACCAAATTATCTCGCTCAACGACGCCACTTCATTAAGGACGTCAGCTCGCTACCTAGCCAAGCAAATTTCCTTGTTTGTTAATGAAAGAGAGCATTGGCCGTATACAGAGAGTTGGCCTGCTGCGATATTTTCTCCAACTTTGAGGCACGGATACGAATGGCCTTGCTCAAAAGCCAGTGCAACAGAGCACAAGACAACCAAGTCCCGGGGGGGGGAGCTCTACTAAAAAAAAAACAGTGAGCCTTCAAGAAGCGCTTGCCAGTGAACTGTAACACGTGACAACAGGGAAACGTCTTCACTTCCACATCAACCTTGGCTTTGACTTGAAGCCTCCCGTGCAATGCAACTCTGCAACCTCGGATGGAATTTCTATTTTCTCTCGACAACTCGACTTGTCTCAGCCATCAAAGCGACAACCCGGATACGAAACGCTCATTCACCTAACCCGCCGGGATTCGGGCACAAGTTTACTCGTCACTTCGCTTTCCTCTCGTGGCGTGAGAGATGCATATCCCCCCGGTCCTCATCCGTTGTTCCCATGTCCATGTCTTCTGCAAGCCCCCGGGAGGGCTGAGCTTCGATTGCTCGTCAGCACCCTTCTTCCCTTGAGTCCCTGCAGCCGTCTGACCTAGGACAGGGGTAGTGAGGGGATCATGTTGGCTTGAAGCACTTGCATGTCCTGCACAGCGGCTATGTAGTGCATGTCTAGAACATGGCCAATAAGAGGTGCATATGGATCGGGAAGAGTGGACAGAGACCCCTGCTGGGGCGTTTCAGCGACCCCAGCCGTCCATCGCCAGCCCTTTGTTTTCTGAGCCGGCCAACCACCAGGTCGCCTCCGGTCGATTTCATTGTCCGGTCTGCCGTGGGGGATCGGAAGGCTAGGATTAACACGCCCAGTTGCCACTTTCTTCTTGCAGGGCCTCCACTCCCTCGCACGCCGGCGCCAGCTTACGCTCTTGGTGGGGGATGCTGGCGTTAGTCTACCCGTTCGTCTTGCTGTCAGATGCGAGATGGCCATGTCGTTGAGCCGGGGTTGCAAAAGTCCCACTCGGCACGGAATCAGCACCAGCACCAGCACCAGCACCAGCGCTGGGCAAAGATGTTCGGTTTTCGAGTTTGCTGACCGGCCGAAATCTTTCTCGTTGAAGGCAGCTTCGCCTGTCTCGGTACACCCATCCGCCCACCAGTCAGCAGGAATTGTTCATCTTCCCGCAGCACAACATCCGAGGCATATCATCTAGCTTCAGAGCTAGGGAAGCAATGTGCCGGCCGGTGGTTTCTCGCTCTAAGCGACAAGGCAACGAGGGCCATCGACCAGCGCATCGAAGACGAGGGCGACCAAAGAGAAGCCGCGTACCTCCGGACTGGAGTTTATCAGCGCGTCGTCTGAGGCCCGGTCTGGCTTGTTGGTATCGATACTAGACTGGCCGCTGACTTTGGACCAACCCAATGAGCGCCCACCACGTCTCTGGCACACACCACCACTTCCACCCTGCCACCACTACCATGACCGCCAGCGCAACCCACCCTAACAAGCACACAAGGCCGCCAGATGCTCGTTTCCCAATTGGCTCCTCGGTCATCAGATCGATGAGCCTGCCGAGCTTATTGGGGTGTTAAAGTCTTCATCGTTTTCTGTGCATTGTCAACCTGCTACCTACTTCGTGATCAGACAACCAACATCAAGCGGTCAATTGGAGTCAACATCACAAGCCAGACAAGGCCCCCGTTGGCGTTCCAAAGTCGAAGCCCGCGTCAGGTGATTACTTGGGCTCGCCTCGCTTTGACAGTTGGGGGCCGTCAAGGACCGAACCCATAGCTCTTTGCCAACACACAACGGGCAAGCAAAGAAGCTCACTTGTTCGACACCCATCCGCTGGCTCGAGCTGCATGTGCGTTGCATGTGTGGATAACGGTCCGCTTCACATGGGACGCTGGTGGTCCAAGCCGTTGCCCAACAGGGAATGGCGTTGCACTGGCTCCAGACGGCGGGTAGCCGCCCCCTGTTTCCTACTGCCCACACGGCGTGGCGTCTCGCGAAGCCGAAGTCGAGGACGGCGGGCAGCCCTTCGCCGCAGGTCCATATTTCGTCAGCGACAGCGCGAGCTTTCGGGACATTTCGCCCAGTGGCCTCCAGCAGCCCGCTCCACACCCCGGTCCCCCCGAAGACGGCTCTGTCCACAGACTGCCGCTGCCTCCTCGACCCCCAGATGCGATCTGGCAGCGCTTAGTGCGCTCCTGTGCTCTGTCCTCCATCCGGGCCTGGTGCGCTTGTCCTAGATCTGACCTGTGCTTGCATGCACATCCCGCTGTTCCAACCTCACTTTGGTTTATGGGTGTCTTGACTGACAACTTCGGGACTTGCTCTCGCCTTCCTCCCAAATTTAGCCCAAGGAAACACAAAATGGCTAGTAGTCGCTCGGAAAGTGGTTTTTCTTCTTCTCCCTCTTTACGCTCCGAGGAGCTCTCGTTGGGGCTTAGTGTTTCTCTCACCGCTACTCCCTCTCCTCAAGGTACCTATGGGTGTGAGAGAAGGCGGTCTTAGAGCACCCCCCTGCCTTGTATCCATGCGCGGGGGTCGTGATAACGGCACCGACTTCCTTGCCAACTCACCTGGTGGCCCCGCCGGGCGACAACGAAACAGATCTCAAAGGAACTAGCCAAAAACGATATGTATCGGCGGTTGTCGCTCCCTGTCAACATCCCGGGGCCGTCGACCGTATCATGTACTCCGCACTGGGACCGGTACGAGACCACGAGGGAATCAAAGGCCAAGGGTGACTTTGAACTGTGTAACCTGGACCACTTCCGTTGATATTACAGGACTCATCATCATCACACAATTAGACAGAGGGTGGTGAGGCGGACGAACTTATGGCAACGGGGACCGTGTCCACGACCTCGAGGGTTCCAGACCGTATTATGTCGTATACTTTGGTACACGAGAACATAAAGAGGGAAATGCACCTGGACCACTTCCGTTGATATTACAGGACTCATCATCATCACACAAT
>WPDH01000213.1:0-10419 GCA_019137255.1 Corinectria fuckeliana | reverse complement strand
ATTAAAATAGTTATTAGTAAGTATATTATAACTATAGTAAAAAAGAAGAAGTTACTACTCTTAGAGCAAATAGGTAATAAGCTTAGAAAGTTAATAGAGCTAGCTCTAGCTATAGTTATTAAAGTAGTATATATAGTATAAGCTTAATATAGTCTTACCTCTCTCTTCTAGCTTAACTTTATAAGAGCTTTTAATAGTATTAACTATAAATAACTTATTACTATTTTATAACTAAAAGAATTCTTTAGATAGCTCTTAGTATAGCTTACTAGCTATCTTATATTATAAATAGTATAGCTTTAATTTAATAGCTAAACTTTTAACCTAATTAAAGTTAAAATAAGAGTCCCCTAAGAATTCTTTCTATTACTTATTCTATTTATTCTTTTTATTTCTAGCCTTTATAAAGCTCTTAATAATACTCTTAAGATATTAGTTATTAGATTTACAAATAATATAAACCTGCTAGTATTTAGCTATAATATAAAAAAGACCTAAACCTAGCTTAAGGCTATATAAGAAATATATAATAATTAGGCCTAAATAAATAGTATAACTTAGAAACTAAATAAAGTATAACTTTTCTACTTTACTTATAAATATATAGCAGACTAGATATAAATCTAACTTAGAGACTTAATAGTATAGCCTACCTAAACCTATAAGTTTCTTAGACTCTTTTTTTATTATAAACTACTATAAGGCTTATATATAAACTATCTTAAAGAGAAACTTAAGTACTAATACTAGGCTCTTATTATAATTACTATAAGTATATAAGAGGTTAGTCTTAAAAAAGTAAGATTAATTTATATATAAGTTATTTATTTTATTATAGTCTATAATATAAGAGCCTATTACACCTTAACAGCCTCTAGTAGTAAGCCTTAAGGTATTATATAAGTACTTATATTAGAATAAACTTAAAACTTATATATAGTAATAAAAGCTTATAAAGCTATACTTACTTACCTACTAAAGATAAAGCTAGCTATCCCCTCTCTTAATATTTACCTTAATAAACTAGCTGCTTAATTTTATAGCTATACTAAGAGATAAAATACTACTTAGCTTATTAGGGCTACTACTACTATAGCTTTAAGGTAGATTTACTATAAGTAGTAATAAGAACTATAATAGTAACTATAGTAAGAAGTTAGAAATTAGCTTAAAAGCTAGCTCTCTTATAAAAGGTGTAAACTAATATTAGTAGTAATAAAAGCTTATACTCTTTCTAAATAGACTATATAATAAACTTAACTCTAAGATAAAGTAAGAGAGTACTAAAAGACTAATTAACTTAAACTAGCTAAAGCTTATTCTCTTACTAATAATAAAAAAGTATTATACTTATACTAAGATCTTAATAAATATTAAAGCTTAATACTTATATAGTTATAAATAGGAAAAATTAGTCTTAAAAGCTTTCTCTTCTAAAGGTATATACCTAATATACTTTTACTATAATACCTATATAAGACTAGTAAAAAAACACCTAAATATATTATTATCTTTTACTCTAAGTATACTAAATAATAAGAATACCTAATAAACCTACTATAAAACTAATATAAGTTTAAGCTCTAACTATCTAAGTATAAAACTACTTAACTACTTACCTAATAGTTTCTAAGCTAATATATTATCTTATACTATAAACTAGCCTTATAAATTTATAGTAACTATAATTAAGTTTATAGTCTTATAATAAGAATAGTATATTATTACACTAAGTGCTTTTTACCCCTCTTATAAAAAGTATAAAATATACTTAGAAAAAGCTATAAAAGGTAAAAAACTAGCCTAATTATAATAGCTACTAATTCTAATTAAATCTTTTAACCTCCTATTAAAATCCTCTAAGCTTATAATACTAACTTATAGACTTAACCTAAACCTACACTTTTACTACTTACTATCTAACCCTATATATTTATATTACTCTTTTTTATATTTTTACTAGTAATAGTATTATTACTAGTCTTACTAGCCTTATTATTACTATTACTATCCTTCTTACTAGTTCCCTTAGGGGCTAATAACCTAATTACTATAAAGATAAAAACACTTCTTAGACAGGTAAGAGCTAAGACTATAATATATTTAAGATACTTAAGTATCTTAGTAATATAATTAATCTTACTAACTAGTATATTAAACTAGTTAGATATTAAGCTTATAGTTACTACTATAAGTATAATATATATATACTTAAGAGCTTAACTTTTTGCCTAAAAGGCTATATTTTTAAGCCTCTTAAGCTTCTCCTCTTATATACTATTAGCTTATATATATACTATAAAACTAACTTACACTTATATTATTAGCACCCCTCTCTTACTAAAGAGCTTTTATTAGGGCTTAAATAGTAGTAATAGTAGTAAATAGTAAAGCTTTATATATTTTATATATATAAGTATAAACTATATAGCTACCTACTATAGTATTTACCTAGTCTTAGTAGAGACTTATTATACTATTCTTACCTATCTATATTAATATTTTTCTTACTTACCTAGTTTCTGCTTACTATAGCCCTAATCTGCCTCTAAAATACATTTTAACACTAGAATCTAAATTCTTATATGTATATTACCCTAGGGATAATAGCGTATTAGGACTATAGCAATAGTGCTAATATGCTTCTAATAGCTATTAATTTAAGAGTGTGTAAACTTAACTAAAGTTAATATAACCCTCTCGCAGAAATCAGCTAGTATATACTAAGTAAAAATAATAAACCTGCTGCGAAACTGAGTAGAATACTAGTAGATAACCTAGAAAACAAAGCATATAGTACTATTACTAAAATTATTCCTACTATATCTCTTAAATAAGTTTAGTATATTATCTAAACTTATATGTCTATACGTAAGGTGCAGGCCTATATCTTATGCAAAAAGAATATAATATATAACTATAAAACAGCCCTTAAGGACTAAATCACTATAAATATTATTATAGCTCTCACCTCTATTATTAATATAGCTCTTATTATGCCCTTAGATTATAAGAGAGGCTAACCCTCTTATATATTAATCACAGTATAAAACCTAATACCCCTAAACTAGGGAAACACAAAGTAAACAACCTAAAGCCGTATTAAACATAAAGTTATAATCTAAACAAGAAATATACCCTCTAATATTAACAGCTAAACCCTAAAAGACACTATTAAGAAAGCAAACTAAGCCTATAGCAACTCTAGTGTTATTATAGTAAGAAAGCTGCTAAGTAGTAATACTATTCTTATATTCTATATAGTAAATAAGATATAAGCTATTTACACTAAAGATTAGGTTACTAAAGCCTTTAGTAATAGTATAGCTCTCTCCCCCCTAATATTTATAGTAATAGCAAAGAGAATCTAACTTATATCTGTCTTAAACAACACTAATAAGCTTATTAAAGAAATTAACAGATCTAATTAACTAAAGATCCTCTAAGTTAAAAAGTAAAAGACTAGCTAACCTAGCTCTAGAGTAAAGATAAATCTTATCTTATATATTAGCTCTATTAAAAAGGCTAACCGCCTATATAATAACAGCCTACTACTTAATATATAACTATACAACTGTGAGCCCTTTAATAAGAGGCTCTAACCCACCTAATATTATAACTACTTTAAGTTTAGATATCTAGCTTAGAACTACAAATCAGCCCTAACCTGCAGACATTATAAAGGCGTTATACACACTAACAAAAAAGAATACCTAACTAAACATAAAGAAATCCCCCTAAACTATATCCTTTATAAGAGTAAACACCTAGCTTAGAGCTGTGACTGCCCTGTTACAGCCTTATACTAGGCCTAGGCTAAGAAAGAATACTTAGATAGACCTTTTTGCTTCTAAGAACACATAGTAACTAAACCTCTAACTTAGGGGCTCTTACCTTTACTGCTCTTACTATTAGCTTAGCTTATTTAGTTCTTATTAAGAAAACCTAGAAGGCTCTCTAGCTTAATAAACAGATTATATATAGTATCTACCAGCCTAGCCTTAATATAAGCCTAAGCTGTCTATATACTATCCTCTCTTTTAATAATTATCTTAGCCTTATTACTATTATTATCCCCCCCCTAGACTACTAATTAATACTAGTACTATATTAGAATACTAATTGTTAAGCTATCCTAACCTATATTATGTTATAAGCCTATAGTAAATATAATATAATTACACTTTTTAAGCCTAATAAGAACCCTAAGATAAGAGCCCTAGCCTGCCTAAAATATTATAACTACTATATAGTTTATTATAGTAGGCATATAATAATCTATATAAATAAACAGTATAAGCCTAAATTGTAAATATTATAAGCAGAAAAAGACTAGGTTAGTATTACCTTTATAAAAACCTAATACTAAATTATTACTCTATATAATCCCCTAAATAGCAGAGGCGACTTACTTATACTATAAGCTCTTACTAGCACCACTCTAAACAATTATACACTTCTTATAGGCAACTTTAACTTTTACTACCTACTTTAGGACTATTATAGCCGCTTAGACTAAGATAGTAACAGCCTTATAAAGAAGGTGCTATAACTCTATATTAGTCTTCTCACCTCTTATAAAATAGTCACTAGGTTAGCTTAAAGCTACTAAAATAGCACTCTAGACCTTACCTAAGCTACTAAAACTATTAATACCTCTTATATAGAAACTAACTATAACCTAAAAGAGTCTAATTATATCCTCTAGTATGTTTATATTATAAACACTTATAAAGAGATAGCTTTTAAGCTAGACCCTAAATTTAACTAGAAGAAAACCCACTAGCAAAAAGCAGCTAATAAAGTAGTAGTCTGTTTTTATTATATATCTAGTAGTATAATAACTACCCTAGAGGCCCTAAATATAAAAGTTAAATAGCTTCTTAAGCAACTTACTATAATTATAAAATATATAACCTTAAAGCAGAAGAAACCTAAACCTTATTATAACTCTTAGTAGAATAGTAAAATAGCTAAAGTAACTTCTAAACTTAAGTGAGTATACTATATAGCTTAATAAACTAGCTACTTAGCAGACTAGTATACACACTCTAAGGTGTATATAGTATAAGATTAGTATATATAGAATATATAGTATACCCTCTAGAGAAAACTTCTAATTAAGCTCTTACAGTATAATATAATATAATTCTAGAATATAAAAAGATAAGCTAGATTATATAGCAGAACTATTATAACTCTTTCACAGCTTTTACCTCTTATCCGCTAAGACTAACTTAAGCTAGTAACACTCTACACAGATAAAGCTAAGATCTTAGTAAGAAAATTCTTCTCTAAACCTTAGGCAGATAACTCTAACCTCCCTCTCTTCTTACCCCCTAAGATACTTAAACCTAAGTCAGGCTATATATACCTAATAATAAACCCTAAAGAGGTCTAAGAAGCTCTACACTAAATCAAGTTATAAAAGGCCCTAAAGAAGAATAAAATCCCTATAGGATTTCTTAAAGTATATAGTAAACTACTTATTCTTATAATTACTAAAATAGCAAATATAAGCTTTACTATTAGTTACTTTTTAATATACTTTCACACTATAATTACTATAATTATCCTAAAAGCTAATAANNAAAAGCTAATAAGACTAAAAAATAATAGTAAACAGTATTAGGCTAGCACTTAATATCACTACTTAATATAATTAGTAAGATTATTAAAACAGTTATTAGTAAGTATATTATAACTATAGTAAAAGAGAAGGGGCTACTACTCTTAGGGCAAATAGGTAATAGGCCTAGAAAGTTAATAAAGCTAGCCCTAGCTATAGTTGTTAAAGTAGTATATATAGTGTAGGCCTAATATAGCCTTACCTCTCTCCTCTAGCTTAACTTTATAAGAGCCTTTAATAGTATTAACTATAGATAACTTATTACTATCTTATAACTAAAAGAATTCCCTAGATAGCTCTTAGTATAGCTTACTAGCTACCTTATATTATAAATAATACAGCTCTAATTTAATAGCTAAACTTTTAACCTAATTAAAGTTAAAGTAAGAGTCCTCTAAGAATCTCTTTTATCACCTATTCTATTTATCCTCTTTATTTCTAGCCTTTATAAAGCTCTTAATAACACCCCTAGGATATTAGTTATTAGATTTATAGATAATATAAACCTGCTAGTATTTAGCTATAATATAAAAAAGACCTAAACCTAGCTTAAGACTATATAGGAAATATATAACAATTAGGCCTAAACAAACAGTATAACCTAGAAACTAGATAAAGTATAGCTCCTCTACTTTACTTATAAACATATAGTAGACTAAATATAAATCTAACTTAAAGACTTAATAGTATAGCTTACTTAAACTTATAGGTTTCTTAGACTCTTCCTCTATTATAAACTACTATAAGGCCTATATATAGACTACCTTAAAAGGAAACTTAAGTACTAATACTAGGCTCTTACTATAATCACTATAAGTATATAAGGGGTTAGCCTTAAAGAAGTAAGATTAATCTATATATAAGTTATCTATTTTACTATAGTTTATAATATAAAAGCCTACTATACCCTAATAGCCCCTAGTAGTAAGCCTTAAGATATTATATAAGCACTTATATTAGAACAGACTTAGAACCTATATATAGTAGTAAAGGCCTATAAAGCTACACCTGCTTACCTACTAGAGATAGAGCTAGCTATCTCCCCTCTTAATATCTACCTTAATAAACTAGCCGCCTAATTTTATAGCCACACTAAGAGATAGAATACCACTTAGCTTATTAGGGCTACTATTACTATAGCTTTAAGGTGGATTTACTATAAGTAGTAGTAGAGACTATAGTAGTAACTATAGTAAGAAGTTAGAGATTAGCTTAAAAGCTAGCTCCCTTATAAAGAGTGTAAACTAATATTAGTAGTAATAAAAGCCTACACTCTTTCTAAATAGACTATATAGTAAACCTAACTCTAAGATAAAGCGAGAGAGTGCTAAAAGACTAATTAACTTAAACTAGCTAAAGCTTATCCCCTTGCTAATAACAAAAGAGTATTATACTTACACTAAGACCTTAATAAATATTAAAGCTTAATACTTATATAGCTATAAACAGGAAAAATTAGTCTTAGAAGCTTTCTCTTCTAGAGGTATATACTTAATATGCCTTTACTATAATACTTATATAAGACTAGTAAAAAAACACCTAAACATATTATTATCTTTTACTCTAAGTATACTAAATAATAAGAATACCTAATAAACTTACTATAAAACTAATATAAGTTTAGGCTTTAACTATCTAAGTGTAAAACTACTTAACTGCTTACCTAGTAGTTTCTAAGCTAATATATTATCTTATACTATAAACTAGCCTTATAAATCTATAATAACTATAATTAAGTTTATAGCCTTATAATAGGAATAGTATACTACTATACTAAGTGCTTTTTACCCCTCTTATAAGGAGTATAAAATACACCTAGAAAAAGCTATAAAGAGTAAAAAACCAGCCTAATTATAACAGCTACTAATCCTAATTAAATCTTTTAACCCCCTATTAAAATCCTCTAAGCTTATAATACTAACTTGTAGACCTAACTTAAACTTATACTTCTACTACTTACTATCTAACCTTATATATTTATATTACTCTTCTCTATACCTTTACTAATAGTAGTATTATTACTAGCCTTACTAGCCTTATTATTACTATTACTATCCTTCTTACTAGTTCTCTTAGAGGCTAACAACCTAACTGCTATAAGAATAGAGACACTTCTTAGACAGATAAGAGCTAGGACTATAATATATTTAAGGCGCTTAAGCACCTTAGTGATATAGTTAATCCTGCTAACTAGTATGTTAAACTAGTTAGATATTAGGCTTATAGTTACTACTATAGGTGTAATATATATACGCTTAAGAGCCTAACTTTTTGCCTAAAGAGCCACATCTTTAAGCCTCTTAAGCTCCTCCCTCTATATACTATTAGCTTATATACACACTATAAAACTAACTCACACTTATATTATTAGCACCCCTCTCTTACTAGAGAGCCTCTACTAGGGCTTAGGTGGTAATAATAGTAGTAAATAGTAAGACTTTACATATTTTATATATATAAGTATAAGCTATATAGCCACCTGTTATAGTATTCACCTAGTCTTAGTAGAGACTTACTATACTATTCTTACTTATTTGTATAATATATATAGAATAAGAGATAGCTTATACCACTCTCTCTAGAGTAGCAGACTTCTCTCTTAAAGCTTTAGCACTTTTTATCTTAGCCTATCTCTTTCTCTTAGCTTATATAAGATTAGCTTAGATATATAGCAGATTTATAATAAAGAAACTTACTCTTATAGCTAGTATTATTATTATTANNTATTAGAATCTATATATAAACAAATTAGTATATATAACTATATCTCTCTCGCTAAGAGACTATACTAAGTTTATTATCTTTATTATTATTATTATTATTATTATTATTATTATTATTATTATTATTATAGTTATTATCTTTAGCTATATAAAGTTAGCTACTATAATAAGACTATAATAAAGCTATAGTATAAGCAGCTAGAAAACAAATATATTAATAAATCCTAAAAAGAATATATATTAGTATATATTTAAGACTTAAAGCTAATATAAGCCTAATAAAGAGCCTAAAGGGAAGCTACTTATAAAGGTATTAAAAAGAGAAGAAAAGAAGAAAGATATTATAACCTAAGAGACTAAATAATAAATAACAATAAAGATCTATATAGCTACTAATAGCTGCTAACAGCTGTTAAGTATTAAGTTTATACTAGCCTTTAGCTACTAATAACTACACTGCTAACTAACCTACTAATAGCTAGCTAACCTACTAGCAGCTAGTTCTACCCACTTAAAATCCTAAGCTCTTAGCTATAACTATAAAGTAACCTAGATATACCTAACTAGTATAATCCTAATACTTAACTGCTCTGCTCTTATAGTAAACTAGATGCTTAATATTTAGTTAACTATTTCTCCCTCTTTTACTCTTTTTTCCTTTTTTCCCTCTTTTCTTTTTCTCTTTTTCCCCTTCTCTCTCTTTAATTTTTTCCTAGCCCTCTAGGAAATAAAATAACTCTAGTCCTAGTAAAAGGACTATTTACTTACGCGTAGTAATAGTATAAGAGGCCTAACCTGAGCCTGCTATATAAAGGATACAGGTTTTTATCTAATTTTATAGTTTTTCCTATATCTATATAGAATAAAAGCACTATTTACCTTTTAGGTCTATAAAGTATAAATAAATAAATACCTATCTGTATAATATATATAAAATAAGAGATAGCTTATACTACTCTCTTTAGAGTAGTAAACTTCTCTCTTAAAGTAGTAGCACTCTCTGTTTTAGTTTATCTTTTTCTCTTAGCCTATATAAGATTAGCTTAGATATATAGTAGATTTATAGTAAAAAAACTTANNTATAGCTAGTATTATTATTATTATTATTATTAGAATCTATATATAAATAAATTAGTATATATAACTATATCTTTCTTACTAAGAGACTATACTAGGTTTATTATCTTTATTATTATTATTATTATTATTATTATTATTATTATTATTATTATTATTATAGTTATTATTCTTAGTTATATAAAGTTAGCTACTATAATAAGACTATAATAAAGCTATAATATAAGCAGCTAGAAAATAAACATATTAATAAATCCTAAAAAGAATATATATTAGTATATATTTAAGACCTAAAGCTAATATAAGCTTAATAAAAAGCCTAGAGGGAAGCTACTTATAAAGATATTAAAAAGAAAAGAAAAAAAGAAAAATATTATAACTTAAGAGACTAAATAATAAATAATAATAAAAATCTATATAGCTACTAATAGCTACTAACAGCTGTTAAGTATTAGGTTTATACTAGCTTTTAGCTACTAATAACTATATTACTAGCTAACTTACTAATAGCTAGCTAACCTACTAGCAGCTAGTTTTATCTACTTAAAATCTTAAGCTCTTAGTTATAACTGTAAAGTAACTTAAATATACCTAGCTAGTATAATCCTAATACTTAACTGCTCTACTCTTATAGTAGATTAGGCGCTTAATATTTAGTTAACTATTTCTCCCTCTTTTACTTTTTTTTTCTTTTTTCTCTCTTTTTCTTTTTCTTTTTTCTCTTTTCCTCTTTTTAATTTTTTTCTAGCCCTTTAGGAAATAAGATAACTCTAGTCCTAGTAAAAGGACTATTTACTTATATATAGTAATAGTATAAGAGGCTTAACCTAAGCCTACTATATAAAAAATATAGGTTTTTATCTAATTTTATAGTTTTTTTTATATTTATATAAAATAAAAGTATTATTTACCTTTTAGGTTTATAAAGTATAAATAAATAATATTATAATACTTATACTAATTAGCTAGAGTAATTAAATTTAATTATAT
>WPDH01000208.1:2676-89723 GCA_019137255.1 Corinectria fuckeliana | reverse complement strand
AGCTTTATAATAGTTTTATAGTATATATTTTAATACTATTTGCTTATTAAATATCTACTATAAAGTCCTTAAGTAAGCCTCTTATATAGCTAGTTAAGACTCTCTTAGTAACTACTATAAACTACCTTAAGACCTAATATATACTTATACTAAAAACAGTAGAGATCTAAGTATTATCTTTTAGAAGATTTATAATTAGTTTATAAAAGAGGATTATAATATTCCTGCTAAGAAGATAGTATAAGACTACTATAAGTAAAAGGTGATCTCTTAGGAGGGTATAATTAATAATTATTATAATATCTAATAGTATATAAGATATAATATTAGGAGCTATACTAGGCGACCTAATAATAATCTCTCTGCCTAAGTAAGAAGAGATTACTTTTAATAGTAGTACTATTAAAAATAAAAGCATCCTCTTATTATAAGTAACTTAGGCCTAGGTTAAGATCTTAATAAGTGTTTTCTAAAGGGTAGCTAATACTACTTTTTTAATAGTAGTTATAATTATTTTTATAAGAGATAGTAAGATTAGAATCTTACTACTTATATATTAAGTATAGCTTATAGTAGTATTAGCTAGAGTTACTACTATTCTTTAAACTAAGAGAAAAGTAGCTACTAGAATAATTACTTTAAGTTTATATTTAGTCTTAATAATAAGATCTTTAAATTAATCACAGGTTGTTTTTATACTTAGCTTAGCCTGTAGTAAGAGTAGGTTTTATAGTGAAAAATTTTCCTTAAGGAGAGGAGGAGGATAGTTTATAACCTTAATATCTTTTATTTTGTCTAGCCTGCCTGTTATATATAATATAGTAATAATATAAGAGTAGAAAGAGGGTAAAAAAGGTCTATAAAGAAAGTTAGTTAGGTTAGAATAGATTTTAGGGGTATAACTAAGGTATAGTAGAGGTAACTATTAAATATTCATAAAAGGTTATAGTATCTTACTAGTTTATTAATACTAAGTAGATATAAATAAGCTTTATATACTAAACTTTTATATTTAAGTAACTACTAGAAGTTAAAGCTACCTTCTTAAAAGAAAATACTATACTTTAATAAGAAATTAAGCTAGTATAACCTCTTAAAAACCTAAGATAATATACTCTTAAGCACTATATAGTAATATAACTAGTATAATACTATAAATAAAAAATAATAAGACTTTTATCTTATAATAAAATAACTATTAATAAGAATATATATATATACTTTTACTTACTCTCTTAAAAGTATAAAACTTTAGCTTAATACTAACTTAAAACTAGGTAAAGTTTATATTACTTTTACTATTAAGAAATATAATATTAACTATTAGAGTCTTAGCTTAAAATATAACCTTACTTTTAGTATTAGCTTTTTATCTTATTACTTTATTTTATAAGCTTTTCTTAATATCTTAATAAAAAAAGATAAGAAAAATATGTTAAAATATAATAAAATCATTTAGAGCTTATTCTCTTATTTACAATTTTTTCTATTTATTAGGCGTCTCTATATAAGTATCAGCGATTTTCCCTTCCTAAGCGCCTATATCGCTAGTTTAACAGCATCCAGTTTCAGGGGTTTAAGACTCTGCTTCTAGAGGCACACACCTCAGAAAATGGAGGCAGATGGTCCGCAGATAAGAACTTGACGGGATCCCGTATTTTCTAAGAGCTATGGTCGTATGTGATGTTCCATGGCGACGATGGAGACTATGAGCTTGACTGTGAGCTTGACTGTGAGTGAGGCTTGCATCCTCAACAACTTGCTCCAGTCCAGCAGTGACTGTCCTCCTCGCTTCGGCCGCCATGGTGAATAATAGCTCGCTTGATGAAATTGTCGCCTGGGGTTTTTCCGAAATGGTCGCTACTGAAAGATTCGTCTGCGGACTCACCCCAGTCCGGTAATACAGGCCGTCGCTCTATCTGCGCCGGGCCCGTCTGGTGCCCCGTGGTTGAGATTCTGACCCAAATGTGATGCATACGGAAGCAAGTAGGCCTAGGTAGTTGTTTATTACAATTCTAACAAACAGTCGATTCGACCGGGCGCGGCTCGTAGAGCGGTTGCTCATGTAGACAATTGGAACACTCTATGTCCGTTCCATCGTTGCAGTGGCATTGCCATCCACTCCATCCTACCTACCACCAAGGCCAAATTTTTCCCAAGCCAGATTGTCCATCGTACAATAATCTTACAAATTGCGCGTCATTTCAGCCCACCTAAGCTGGATTCCACACGCATCGCATGCGCTTCCATCAAGCATCAAATGATGGATGGATCATCCCTTCCCGCCAGATTCTGTAGCTTGCTCGATGAGGATCATTTGCCTCCCTCCTTCTGAAGCCTGTTGGTCATTCGAAGATCGGACGTCGACTTGTTTCCAGTAGTTCCAAGAAATGAAACCATTTTGATGCCTGGCGTGTTCGCAATCCGTTCCGCCATAGTAAGACCCTTTCCGAGCTCTACCATGGTAATGTACCTCTCAAACCCCGGAAGCAAGCTGGTCCTCCGGGGTTCCAGCGTTGGAATGGGTCCCCGGGTGACATACTCACCGGTGAGGAACTCATTCTGCCAACCGGCCTTGCTCCCCATCATGAGTGACGGGTTGTTTGGCACCGGGATAGGCTCAGGGAGCGCGCGACGATTTAAGAACCGAAGGGAAGGAAATACTCGGCCAAGCTCCTTCAGCGATCGATCAACGTCTAACACTCGGCGTTGTCGTTTGTGGTCGACCTTCCCTCGGAAGTCTTCCTCATACCATCCCATCGACCGCTTCATCTCTTCATGGGCAACCAACAGCTTCTTGGTGGCGGAGTCTCCGGGCTCATCCTTGTTCCACCAGTCATTTCCACGCTCGATTGAACTCACTGCTCATCGATCGGAACTCCTCGACTTAGGGTTGGGCTTCATCTTGTGTAAGCCCCTAGAATTTCTTTTCTCCGATGTCTTTGATCAAAGTACGGAAAGCGGCGCGACGAAGGACTTGGTTGCGGTTCTTTTTAGCAGCGGTACTTCCATGGTGGATACTCCTCGTCAGTGTTCAATTGCTCATCTAGTTGGTTCAACAACAGCTCCATCATCTGGAGTTTTTCCTGTCTGACTTTCTTCAGAGCGATAACATTTCTACTATCATCAGACATCGGACGGTTCTCTTCGTCCAAAGCGAGGAATGTCAGATCGAGGAGCTCTGTCGAATTTGCAGTATAGCACAACTCCATACCGCGTGAGTTCGGGTTATGGGCCATGATAGCCCTTGCGTTTTCTTTACCAATTTTTTTTTTGAGAGTGCGGTGGCCGTCTTCCGGCGAAGACTGTAGAAAGTGATGGGTTCAGTGAATCCAACCTTCTCCCCGCGATTTTGTAGGTAGTTCGTGAACGCTTAAGACGCCATCGACTTGTCCAGATCATCAGATAAACCTCGCGGTTTACCTGCGATAAAGACTGGCTTCCCAAGAGGACCCATGCCAGGTGGTGGCATTCGGCAAGCTCAATGCACTGGGTCTCTCGTATGTCGAAATCCATCATTTGAAGGGTTTCCCATGTTCCTACTTGGGTCTCGTTCCGGATTGCGTCTTGGCGAGCTCTGATGATAAAGTGCTTGTTCAGATATCACATGGTCTCTGTCGTGCTCACATGGTAAGCACTGGCTGTCCGCACCACTTGCGCGAGGGACACATTTCTCCATGACGAAAGCCAGAAAGAGTCGGACCTAGTGGAACAACTTCTCAAAGGGGTTGAAAGCAGCTGGATCCGGTGCGGGGAAGCACGCTTCGTCCACCATTTCGTCAGTCGCATCCAGAACGATCTAGGCCCACTGCCGATACCAACCTCAGTGGCGGTCTTATACGCGTTGAGTTGCCGGTGAATGGTGTCGAAAGCCATCGGCCAGAGCATCGAGCACTTCCGTGAATTCGCGGACTTTAGTGAGCTCCGGGTAAAGACTTCCCTCTCCTGATTCCTGAACTTCAAATCCTTCCTTCCTTCGACCCATCGTTGGCTTCTTGGCCGGGTTGGGATTGTTAGACGTCGCTGGAACTTGGAAGCTGGTGGTCAGTCAGTCAGTAAACGGCGCCTACTATCGCCTAATCAGGCATTATACAGAACGTTAATGGCTCGACTTAAAAGGTGTCCAGACGCCTTGCTTTGCGCGTCCTAACCCTAACCTAACCCTAAGCGCCCATCCGGAACGGCTAGTAGGTGCAGGCATGTCTCGATCGGTGCGTGTCTGGTGGTACGAGTATGTCCACCCACCGTTTGTCGAGTCCTGGATCAGTCTTTCGACGCGTTGGAGTCTAATTAAGGGTTCGTCGCTCTTAATTTTCTTTCGCTTGTGGCGCGATGCGGTGGTCTGGCTCTTGTTTGACTGGCTGAGGCTGCTGAAAAAGCGGTTGTTTGTCGAAGCCTTACCGAAGAGTGTTGGCGTTTCGGGGTATAAGATCTTGGCGTTGCGCGGGTCATCGGCTTCCACCAACTCCATTGACTACACCCATCTCTAGGGTAAAATACCCTACCCGCTCCTTAAAGTCGAGTCTGAATACAAACGATCGCGAAAAGAGAGCGGTATCTATAGAACAATAAGCGGAATAGTTTGAAATGATAATAATGACTTAATGAATGGGATAGCCAAAAACTGTTGACAGACGCTCGTTTGAAGAGCTCGCACTTAAAAACCACCAGGTGTGAGAGAAAGTTTCTCTTCCCTTCCCTCCTCTTCTCTTCACCCTTCGTCTTCTAAGTTCCAACTTTTTACTACATCGATCTCCGAGTTCCCCGTCAACTTTGACTTTTACACCAGGTCTTTCACTTTCCCTGTCACGTTCATCTTCAACTGTCACCTTAGGTCTTTCACTTGCTTTACTGCCACTCGTCGCCAGTTCGAAAATGTCTGACAACGAAGCTAAAGAGATCCCCATGCCCGATTCTCTCTTGACCAGTATCAGCACTTGGGCTACAGTAACTAATCTCAGTCTTCTCTCCCTCGGAAAACGAGCCCTGTTTGATGCAAAAGAGAAACAGTAAGAGCATATCCTCGACGTTCTTCAAAGTCCCTAGCGGTCCAGGTTGAGGAGTCGCACGAGGATCCTCCATTAGCAACCTGAAAGAGGGAAGCCTGGCCGAGGTCGAGGAGCCTGACGAGTCTCTCAAGGATGGATGGTTAAATGGATGATGGCTGAATGGATGATGGTTCAATGGACGATGTGTCAATATCGTTAGTGGATGATGGCACCTAAGGAACTAGGTTAAAACACAAGGAGAGTTGATCAATCAACAATGAAACTCTCGGTATAAATACCAGATTGCAAGAAAAGTGGAAACTCATAGGTCTTAGGGTAACCAACAGAGAACAGACACTACCTTCCGGTGGTTGGAGGAAACATTTCTTGATGCCAATGTATACACTGAATTTTAACGATACTCGGGCTCCAGGTGTGCCGTCTTCGTCCCCAGGGCCTTATAGTAAGCGTTTCCAATCTTTTATAATACCGCCCTTTTCAACATCACTGCAGCACAAACGGAACTGCATAGTCTGAATCTCTGCAGTCTGCTGGGCTAGTTGAAACTGACAGATAGCGAGACGCTGAGCGTTGGCCTCCGTGATCTTGATCTTGTGGTTAACTTGGGGTCGAATGCGACCGCCTGCAAGGCGCGGAGAGCGGACACCGCGTCATTGGCGGCGCGAGTGACAAGCCAACGCTTCAGATGTTAAAGCGGAGGGAGCATCTCCATGGTTGTCTCCTCAGGAAAGTCCTGAAGTGGTGCAACGACAACTGGTTCCAGAGGTAGCTGGCTGCACTAAGGAGGTCGATTGGGATCTAAATAAATATTGGTAAGAAGCGTTGAGGGCTCGCTAAATATACGACGATATACCGCAGCACATTTCGAACGATTGACCTCGCAGAGGACACAACGTTCGGATCCGGGCTTGGAAAGAGCTGGGATCGGACATTAGTGATGCGTTCCGCCCGTTCAACCTCTCTTCACGTTCTCCCTTCCCACTCATCATTGCCACTCTCGATACGGGCATGAATAAGGCATGATTGTCTACCTTCTTAGAGACCGAGGCTAACTCTTCTTACAGTCGACTAACTAGTATCGATTTATTACAACTCCATCGCAATGCCAGGAAGACCCGCACGACTCTACGAAGCGGGAGGCTCCCATTTCGTCGGACGGCGTGTGGTGCACGCACTGTTTTCGTTCAGTCTTGAGCGACCTTTTTACCAACCTTGTCTACCGCCGTGTGGACCGCTGTCCCGTGGAAACTCCTGATATCGAGTGCGGATACGGGGACGTGGGCTCCTCGCGCTGCGGTCACTGTCGCCAAGGCGGCAAGACGTGCGTTCTGTAAGTTACGGGACCGAGCTGGGTCTCACCGTTTCCCTGTCTTCTCACACTGCATTCGGGTGCTGATCTTGGGATAATAGCATACCCGTTACCGCTCGTTGTCAACATACAGAGGCTTTGCATACAGATATATGTTGCCTGGGCGCAGATGCGTGCTTGGCGGGGGGCTCTCCAAGACATCCAGACCATCGACGAACTCTTTAATGGTGACGAGAAGAATATCCCATTCAAGTTAGAGTTTCTCGACAAGCTAGTCCTTGTCGCAGATATGCCGAAAAAGCGTTTACGAATTATCTTCAGATACGCGCAGAGAAGGTCAGATTTACGAAACCCTTTTACAGCCTTCGACAATGTACTGCGTTGGGTCATCGGAGAGGATAAGGCTTGAGAAAGTAAGGGCTGTCATGTCCCATGACCCGGCCTGTGTCGTCATGGAGCAGGACTATATTGCCAACCGAACAACCCTTTTGAATCTAGCAAGTATCGCTCTGAACGAAGAGACGGCGGTAGATGACAGATCCACGGATACACTGGCTCTAACGAAGCTCAGCAAGGACCAGATCCAGATGATTGCATCAGAAACGTTCACGGGTTATCTTCAGAAATGCGCGGAGAAGGTCCGATTCACGGAACCAATTTCCCTCTAAGCTACGGTCTTTAACGACGTACTGCGTTGGACTTGTCGGAGAGGATTGGTTCTGAGAAAGAAGGCAGGCCTGTTATAATGCCCTGATACCCTAGTGCCCTAACGATGGAGACCAAGCTAGGCAACGATGGGGCGAATAGCATCGGGTTCGCATCGTGGGGTTGCAGAGGATAGAAGATAAAGAAGAGGAATGTACCTTGCCTACCTTATTATTCAGCATATCACACAGACGCAGAAGCAGAAGTACTCACTGACTCTCACACCTCTATTGGCTGTGATGCCTGTTGGTGACACTTTCGCGCACCTTCGCGCACTTAAGGGGAGGGAATAAAAGTAGTGTGTTCCAATGCAAAATAGGTCAGGCATTGAGCTAGAAAATATGCTTGCGAAAAATCCATGATACTAGAAGAGATCAAGATCTGGCTACGTTTAGAAGTGGGTGTCTATGACGAGGCTGGTATGGGCTAAATGCCTGCAAAAGTCCCATTCATTTTCGACAACTTGCGCCGAGCAGCAAGGATGTTGAGGGGGTGACGCGCTACTCAGCTTTGTAAATTGGATTAAGCAGAGAAGCTTCGAGGATTGGAAGTGGAATTTTAACGGCGAGAAACAGACGTAGGACATGATAAGCCTGGGGCTTCTACAGTCAGGCGAAGCGACTTCGGATGATGAACCGGATAGTGATACGAATGATGAGTCGATAGATGAAGGAGCGGGGGATAACGAACTGGCGGATAAAGGCAAAGGAAAGAGAACCAGCCCGTGTCCAAGGTCGGAAAGGAGAAACAACCTATCACCGAACCCACCGCCGTGGGCGGATTGTCCTCATTCAAAGACCGGAAAGTCCATGTCGCCGATGCGCATTTCCTCTCGGACACCTGCCATACGACAGGACCAACCCTAGTGTCCGCTCTTTCAGGCGTAAAGACTCGACTCCGAGGTATTTAGTAGCTTATGGTAGCTGGACAACGAAAGTAAGCCTATCCAATATTGGCGTGACATGGGCTCTGAGGCTACTTCTTCGGCCTTCGGGGACGCTTGCCAATGAGACAGTACTGACTTGCAATGTCCATCATTTCTGTCACAGCATCTCAGGGCTGGGGGCCACTCATACATATCGATGTCCCGCGGGCATCTGGATTTGCTGCTTACTCTTAGACGTTGGGTTGACTGACGCAACGCCCAGACATGAAGCAAGGCAATTTTCTCCAGGAGTTGAAGCCTATTTCCCTGTGATACCGCCTCAATGTCGCCGTATGAAGGTGTCTGTAAACGATTTGCACGCCTTGGGCCATCATGCGATCTTCCTCAAGACCCATTAACCTGACCAAGCAATCATCTGCGAGGTTCTAGCATCCTGTTCGCAGTCTGAGCGGCCGAGATACACAACGAACGTGGCCGTTTCCCAGTTCATGCCCATTCCTTTTTCTCAATGTCTTCGAAGATACTGCCCCGACTGTTCAAATCTCTTAATTGCAAACTTAGCACGACTCGATTTTTCGGGATCTGCTCTAGCCTTCTGCACTTACGATATCTGGCCGAAGTCACCTTACGTGCAGTTGGATGGAAACATGTATGCGACGATAGCTAATCTGGACGGCTGCAACTCGTCCATGGCAGCCTTCTTGTTCTTCTCATAGACGGGTAAGAAGGCCGAATAGATAAAGTATCAGATCTAGGCATCTGTACTAGGTAAGCAATCCTAATCTATGTTGGGGGTTCGCTATAGGGATGATCTGATAGGGCCAGATCCTCATCTGCATCTACCACCTAGAACATCCCCGGGCACCCGTACGTGTCAAGGCAGAGTTGACTAATTTCTCAACGTCACTTATCAGGCCCTCACTATGTATCTTATCTATCCCCAGAAATGCAATCCGCATTACTCCAGGTTTTAGATGCCGACAGCTTGCGATCACCCCGCATAGAATCGTCGGCGCAGTTTAGATCATCTCGCGGCACCAACCACATCTGTGAGAGAACACTCCTGCTCCGAACAAAATGCCGACTGCCAGCAACGGGTGCTCATGATTCGGCTATATGGCGATCAAGGAAATAAATTGGTAGATCTAAGGGCGGAGAGATATTTCATGTACGTCGGGCTTGATGCCGAATATCCTTGTCCTTGACGAGAAGAAAACCGGCCAAGACGGACTCACTCGGTGGAAAACCGGAGGGGCCGGAACATCACAATTGCAGAGATGGAGTGTCAGCGTGTCATCGACTTTTGCAACACAGCCAATCGCCAATTCGACAGATCCATCGGCCGCGGGCAATTACCACGATCACGCGCCGTGTACGAAGCTGCCAGACTGGAGCTGGAGCTGGAGCTGGAGCTCTCGAGCTACCCCTGGAGGAGCCCAGCTTGAGTTCATTTGCTCACCAACACCCTTGCAGTATCCGCTCGATAGAACACACTGGAGGGAGCTCCGGTAAAGGATTTGCGACGCTGCCAATGAGGGGATCCGGTCTGGCAAAGGTGCCACCGAGTAGCGTCGCAGCTAGAGTGGGTTTTCCAGATTCACATGAATGTCCCGACTGCAGGCGTGGATCTCTTGACACACTGCAACGAAATACGTTCGTGATGCTCTGCTGGCAGTCTGCTGGTTGTTAGGGAAAAATCACGACGGCGGGTTGGACCATATGACAGGTCTGCCGCCGTGGTCTGTCTCAATGGTGCCAAGGAACATGTCATTCGCACGGACGTCGCCGCCATGGTCGCACAATGGCACGAGCAGGCCTATCAAGAAAGGCCTGGCACATGACACGCCGTGATTAACGGGGCGGTGTCGGCATAGAGCGTGTACTGCAGTACCTAGCAGCCAGGATGGGGATCCGTCCATGGCCTGCTGAGAACCGATGGCGATATGTATACCGTCGGGCAATATACAGTAGCAAGCGAGAGGAGGTTGATTGATACTTGATCCGACGTGGACGCGGCGCCGAATCCCGAGTCAGCGTCGTCTGGCCCACCCGCGCACCGCCGACGGTCGAGTTGACGACGGGTTCAGACTAACGAATATGACGATCGAGTTCTCGAGCTGTTCTGAGTAGCTGTCGATCTGTCTGCGGAAGCATGCAAGGGGATCTGCTAGCCATCGGGCAGCTGTGGGCCATTGCGAAGCTTGCATTATCGCGTGGTTCTTCATGTAAGTCAGGCCGGGCTGGGTTGGAGAAGACTCGACAGGAGCTTTCTGCCCGTATGCCTGCCAAGATGTCAAGCATAAACATCAACGTGTCAGGTATAGGGACTCGCGTCTTTACCCAGCCGCATTCCGATTCACCGCTGGACACCGGGACATGGTTTGATGCAGTGCCGTGTGATTCTCGTGGTGAAACGGAGCAAGCCCACTCGGCAAAAAGTCTCTGCCAGTGCCTGATTGATAAATGCTGTCAAAGAGGATTCTATGAGATAATTATAGCGTAAAAGGTGGCCCGCGCACCGGTCGTGATGCGGCTCAAAAAGATGGCGCTGCACCAGGAGCTAGAACATACGAAGTACGTATGTAGTAGGAAAAAACAGAATATTTATAAACCGACACCCCATCGCGTGCATACTAGGGTGACGGAAATGGGTTGAGTACGTACCTACGTTATTGGTTTTATGTAAGTGGCGACAGCCCGCCTCTCTGTGTCCAAAGAGACTTGTGAGATTCTTCGGGAGGTGACGGAACATGGCGATGCAAATGACGTTTCTGACGACTTCGCACTTTTGTATGGATACCAGCTCTCTTATTAATTGACTGAAAGTTTACAGACCCAGCCATTTGGGAACGGGAACGTGGCTGGTTGGCCCCCATGGCCACGTTGCGCAGACTTGGGCTATGATTGCACCATCGCGAAGAGCGTGCTGGCACTAGCAGCATTTCGCAACAGGGCTGAGCTGGGCGTTCCCGACCGAGATGAGATGTGGCTCGTGGCGGCAGGCCACCGATCGGTTGGGTAAGAGTTGGCGCTCGAGGTGGTTCACAAGACCAGGATCTTCAAGCACACAAGGTCAATATGTTACGTATTAGGCCGCGCCGGAGCGCCAGGGCCTTCCAAACCTAAGAGAGCCGCAGCCGTGAGGCTCACTTGGCTTTGACCTTGACTCGGTCTCTGCCGAGGAGGCTGCTCAGTCACGGCGTGCGCGCGGCGTGGGTGAGCTCGGCTGTAGATACTTCGCACTTGTCCTGGTCTCGATCCGGTTCCGATTTGGAACGAACCGTGGGCGTGTAGTTTTGGGAGGGGGTGCAGTGTTTCGTGTGTGTGAACTCAGTGACGAAGCTCCACCTTTCACCACCGGTATATTGCACGTGCGTACGAAGTATATGGTAGCAAAACTTCGAGAAAGTTTCTTGGCGATGGAATGATGAGATGAGATGTTGCTAGGCTTCGAGCGGATGATGCTACATAGTTTCTTCGTACCCGCACAACCCGCGCTCCCTAGATCCGCGGGCGAGTGAAAGAGACAAGCCTTGGTGTTTCACAACGTGACGTGGACGGGTACGCAAACGATCGTGGCTGGATCTGGATCGGCGGCGCGGTGGCAAAAGTGTTTGGGCAAATAAATATTCTAGAAACTTGCCTAATGAAGAGAAGGTCAAGTAGTCAGGAACTTTGTAAGCGCACTAGAAGCTTCTAAAGTTGATGGTGAGGTTATACTGTAATGGCGACGTTGTAGTGATGATCCAACCTAAGCCGAAGTCATAGGGTAGGTCCATGGGTGAATGACTTAGACCAAGGCAAAGCGATGTGATCATGAGAGTATGGCATGCATCCAGGCAGAGGGATCAGTTACCTGGCGTGCGTCTAACTGGCTTCATTTCGAATGTATGTGGTAAGAGAATACCAAGAGATACTCGACAGATGGAAATCCTAGAGCCAACAAAGGAATTGGAGAGCTCCATCAGAGTGAGTTCACAGCCATCACTCTGAAACATCTGATTATGGATCAGTAGAGGTGCTGCAGTTGGTTGGTTGTCAGGGTGAGGCATCTAGCCAGAAACACCTCTATTGTGACATCGTGGATGGATGTATTACGTCTTCAAATGGTCGCATCGTAAGGCATCACATCGTGGCTGTCGCCTTCCAGGAGATGGTATAAGGGGCATGCGGTGAGATCGATCGACGTGGGGCCTGTAGCCCAGGAACCTAGAACGCGTTCTCGAGTCGACTCCAGAAGGCGTCATAAGCTCCAGTCCAGAAGCTTTGGCTAAGCCTCCAATGTACGAGTATGACGGCCCGCTCAACCCCAGACGAAGCAAGAGACACCGAAAGGGAGACCAGCCGGGACCCATTCAGAGATTTTCCAAGGATGGACGAGGGCCGCCGGCCAGCTGGCGGAGACGGGTTCGAGTCGGGCGGAGACGAGACTGGAGGGTGTGCTCTGAGCGAGGCGCTTTTAAGCGGTTGAGGCTTGGAGCTTGTTGGAGAGCTTGGAGACTTGGCTTTCCAGATGGATGGAGCCAAGGAAAGCTCGATCTAGCTTAGACAGATACGTGCCGTACAGGATCGTAAGCTAACAGGCGCCGTCGGGCAAAGAAAGGTACACTTGTAAAAATTTTCAGGTCCTGTCGTCGATGAAAAGACCCACGTGCCCACCTAATGCAGGGAATCAGCCTGAACGGCCAGATGACCCGTGGCTGCCAAGTTTCTACCGTACTTCGTAGGCCTACGTCCGACGTCTTACGAAGAGGGACCGTTTCTTGGGTGGAGCATTCCGTGGGACCGGCATGAATTGCGACGGAATGGAAATGGCGGGTGCGCGGCTGCGAAAGGATTTTTTCTTCCCTTTCTTCTTGACTTTCCTTCCAATGGAACTTTGAATTGGGCGGGGCCGGCCCTGGAGGAGTACGTACCGTTGGCCGGCGTCCTGGACTTGCAACGGACCTTGCCCCGCGACTCCACGAACTCGGAGCAAAGGTGACGGACGGACTGACGGAGAGAAACAGGAGACACAGACACATCCGTAGTAGGCGGAACCCCGACCCCGACCCGGACTTCGACCCCGTGATGCTGATGCATCATCTGCAAGAAGCGAGAGAGGAGGTGGAATTGAGGGGAACGGCGGGGACACATGATATGATGCCCAGCCAGGAAAGAGACGACACTCGGGGATTCTTACTGGATCTTGTCAGGTTGCGAGGCGTCACGGCTGGCTGAGTGCTTCCACTGTGCGAGTTGAGTTGAGATGCATGCGAGCATGAGGTGTCGTTGAAGGCTTGACGCTGCTGAGGCGCTTGTTGCCTGCGCGGCTGCCAACGTCGTCTTGACAGTTCGACACCCCTTGACGCCTCTTCCTTAGCGATGGGACAGATGTGCTTGGCTTGCATGAGCACTGGCATAATTACATAGTAGATCGCCGGGTTGCAGACGACGTCCAGTCTGGCATTGAAGCAGCCCGACAGCTACCAAGTGCATCTACACCGTTTCTGCAGCTCCCTGCGCAAGCACAAAATGGCATCTTGTGACCGTGAGGAGGAGCTCCATCTCGCAGCATCGACGCATGGAGCTCCAAGCCAAGCCCCCGTCCCCGGTGTGTGCTTCATAGGTCTAGTAACACTGCACACCCTGGATGACAGGGCACACAGACAGCCGCTTTGTGATGCCATTCGTACAGCCGGTAATAAGCCCGGCGGGCGTTTCCAGGCCCATTGGCTGCGAGTTTCCTCTTCTCTCTGCTCCAAGCCGGCCATGTCCGCGCTGGGGATGTGCTCTTTCGGTGGAGCAATCCGTCTACCGGTTTGTACCTCGTCCATCGGCCGAGAACTGGATGGCGGACCCACAGGCCTCTCTGCCGCTTCCAGGTCTCGCTGCCTCTGCCGCTCTCTTATACATTCCATCGGTGAGTTTTTGGTGAGCGGTCCCCGCCGGTCCCAGGCCATTCAGTGGGATGTTTATGGAAGTCAGTTTCCCCGTTCATGCTAGAACCCTTCGAAGCACCCCCTGAGTTGCCGGGTTGGAGATTCAACGGTTCAGGTGGTTCCAACGGGTCAACAATCCACAGGAGGCCACCGCACACCTGACGGGCCGGGACTGGATGCTACAGGGCTCTTGCGGAGAGCGTGGTTCACACTCGTGGACAACCCATCGCGTACGGCGGATAAAGGTGCGTGAGACTTTCAACTGCTGCAGCGCGGGGGAGGAGGCATCAATTGCAGCTTACACGCAAAACCAACCAACTGCCTTGCGACGTACGAACCGCATCATGCCGAGGATCCGTGCTGGAATGGCACGCACACACCTCTCCAGGTCTGGCGACATCGATGCTGGAAATGATGGTCTGCAGCCTTTCCAGGCATGGCGTCCGTTCCCGCACAGCCAAGTGTGCGCCACAGCCTGCTAGCTCTGCCGCGCCCCCAAGAAAACACCCGCACCAACCTAGATTACACAGCATCAATACAAGTGCAAAAAGGCGTCATGTGTGCCCCATGCCACATCAGGTCACCTCATTAGCTCCGGTTTCCGAGGACCTTGCTGGCGGGTACGTGTGTTACATGCACGGGAATTAAGGCACAGTCGGCACTGGCTGGCCCTGGTTCTGCGCCGTACGAGTGTACTTTGTACAGTAGTGCGACAGCGCCTAGACCCAGGCCTACAGGTTGAGGTCCGTCGTCCACTTCCGGGCCGGGTCATTTCTAGGTCGCCGGCTGTGAGTGGTGGGTGACGGTGCCCTGGAAACCGTCGGCGCCGGCGTACCACCCACTGGTGAGCGGCCTAGGACACATGATCGAGCCAGCAACCAACGACAACCAGAAATCACGATTCGATTTTGGTACTCGAAGTGCCGGAATTGCACGTTTCTGGCATGAGCTCATTCGACGAATCCCAGTGGAATACGACGTACAGCCAAACATGTCCATCTTGCTCAACAGGAAACGTACTACTAGACCTAAGTAGTCTATGTACGTACGGCTCGGCTCCCGAGGTGGAAACACATCCGGGCAGTACATGTCGGTTCTCCTCGTGCTCTTCCTCATAGGCCCCTTTCAGACACGGGTTTTGGTATCAACACGATCCACGATATACATCCACGATCTCTGCAGCAGCAAGATCCCCCGTCCCTTTCCCCTCCCTTCATCAGGCGCTTTCCACGCCCCACTGCGTACCGCCGCAGGGCGCGAGTCGGCCAGGCTACTAGGCCTAGTAGGCCCAGACTATGCTCCTCCACAGTACGGATTCGGAAGACCCACCAACAGTCTCGCATTTTTTTTCGTTCCTTTTTTCCTTCTTTTTGCCTTGGTCAAAGCACCTCGTTGATGAAGGGAGGGTTCTTGCGTCCACACCCCGGTGCCCTCGGACCATGCGCCCACTTACACACACCACAGGGGCATCCCTTCCACAGTGACCACACCGTAAGGTACGTACTCTGCGTTCATGTTTCCACAGTCCAGTCCACAGTCATCACACACCCGTACCCTTCCCTTTGCGCAATGCCATGCCAGGTGCAGTCACTCAGTCAGTCAGGCGGGAGCCGCTGTCAGTGGATTCCCTGAATGCCCACCAAGGCGCCACTGAACAAGCTCGTCATGACATCGCGTTGCTCGCTATGACACATCGTTTCCCTCGTCGGGGCGACTAAGAACCAGAAATGTTTGTTCCCGCGAGGGGACCTCCGAAAGGTCATAAGGAGGCCGAATCTCTCTCCATCTCCATGATTCCTGATCTCTCCTCCTCGAAAAAGAAGATCACAATCTACAGCTTCCCCAGACTTTGCCAACCATACACTTCTTCCCCGGACGGCCCTACATCTTCCCTTGTAGCTACTGCCTTTTTTGTTTGCCACATCTGACTTACACGGACAGCCCGCCGGTCATCCATCACCTATCATCCAGCATCCCCACGACCCAACGCCCGCCGCTCCTCGACTTATACTACGCAATTGACTTGTGTCCCAGACCCTCTTCGTCTGCCAGTCGCTCGCTCCCCCTTCGAGACCAGGAAAAAAAAAAGAACCATTGGGCGCCTCTGCTTGAAAAAGAAGGAAAAAGAAGAAGGAAAATTTGCTTTAGACCGGACCACACTCCCCTGCCTTCGGCCCTCCGAATCCCGCATACTACTTCAAAGACGAGGCGATCGACCCTAGCACGGCCAAGCTTCCATCCATCTTGAAAACGAGTTAGCTCGCGTGGACGCCATTGCATCGTCATCGTCGTTGGCGCCGCCTGCAGCCGCTGCATCTCCGTGTGTCAGCCGACCACTTGCTCCAGCGTTCGGCATCGGCATCAGATCAGCGCACATATCCGCCTGCCGATTTGTGCCGGTTATTGCCAACCTGTCCGCATCCTCAAGTCAGCGACGCCGGCCGTCGTCTGTCCCTTGACGACCTCTTGCCTCGCTTATACAAAAGCAAACACCTCCCCCTCCCAGGTCTACCTAGTAGGCAATTGAAGCTAGGGGAGACCTCGGCCAACGTCGCCCACCATGCCCCACCGCGTCGCCAACTTCCTTCGCACATCCTCCGGCAACATTGCGCAGATCAAGAAGGTTGCCATCTCGCGATCCCGCACGACCAGTCCCTACACCTCTGATGGCGAGGACCAGCCCAACGTGCTGTCTGTGAAGATGCCCGACCTCGTCGACGGCGTCAAGAAGCACCACCGCATCTCCCTGCCCTTCGGCAAGTCCTCCAAGGACCACCACCCTTCACCGGTTTCTCTTGGCTGGAGCGTCGAGAGCCCTCCAGCCGTCTTCCATGGCAGCACCGACGAGAGCACTGGTGCCCTGATCACGGGCCAGATGTTCCTCGACGTGCGCGACGACTTCGTCGAGATCGGCACCTTCACCGCCGCGCTTCGCCTGCACGTTATCCAGAGGCGTCCCTACCAAGGCCACTGCACCGACTGCCAGAACCAGTACACGGAGCTGCAGAGCTGGAAGTTCATCGCCCAGCCTACTGCTCTACGACGAGGCCGACATGCCTTTCCCTTCTCCATCCTCCTGAGCGGCCACCTCCCCGCCTCCATGGACACTCCCCTCGTGGCCATCATGTACGAGTTCAACGCCGACGCTCTCGTCACCAAGAGCGCCTGCTCCCACACTGGCTCCTGCGCTCCCATCCGCTTCGAGAAGACCTTCACAGTCAAGCGATCTCTCCCCGAGCATGATCTTCCCCACCACTCTGTCCGCGTCTTCCCCCCGACCAACATCAAGGCCAGCGCCCACTACAGCTCCATCATCCACCCTACCGGCACGAACAAGGTGTCCCTCCGCCTCGACGGGCTAGCAACTCGCAACGAGAAGGCCAAGACCATTGACTTCTGGCGACTCAAGAAGGTCACCTGGCGACTTGAGGAGACCATCAAGACGATGGCCCCGGCCTGCGGGCGGCACTCTCCCGTTACCAACGTGACGGACGCAGACAAGAAAGGTCTGCCCCGCACCGAGGTCCGCCTCCTCGGCGAGAAGCATCTTCACGAAGGCTGGAAGTCGGACTTTAGCGGTGCCGACGGCAACGTCGAGATGGAGTTTGAGTACTTTGCCAACCAGTACAAGTCGCACACCCGCGAGCTCAAGTACGCCTGCGACACCAAGACCGAGGACGGCACCGAGGTGACGCACTCTCTCCTCATCGAGCTGGTCGTGTCCCGAGAGTACGCGCCCGAGGGCAAGCCGAACATGTCGACGCAGACGGGCACCGGCCGCATCCTGCGGATGCACTACGGCGTCGTCATGACGGACCACGCGGGCATGGGCGTCAGCTGGGACAACGAGGCACCTCCCGTCTACCAGGACGTCCCTCCCAGCCCCCCAGCTTACCCAACCCTGGAGCCCCCGATCGAGTACGAGAGCCTTGAGCCCCTCGATGCTCACCGACTTAGCGTGGAGCCTGCAGATCGAACACCCGGGGAGCTCCCTCGACGGGCATCGGCATGAACCTGCTGGCCCCAGCCTTATCGTCTTCACCATCACTGCTATCATCACCACCATCATCACCACCCCTTCCTATTCTCCCCTCTCCATATCCTATCATAATTTTTACCATGCATGAGAGACGCGGCGTCTTATTGATATTTTGATTGCACAAATATACCCCACCAGCGTTGATCGGAAGAAGAGGGATCTTTCTACTATTACAAAGGAACGGGAACTACAGGACATTTCTGGGATACGATGCACAAAAAAAGCACCACGGAATAATCAGAGCATCCCAAGACGACGCATGCTGAGTTGATGAAAAAGAGACGCCCAAGGCGTGTGAGAAAACAAAAAGCAAGCTATCGGAGCCCCCGCCTGGCGAGGAAGCCAAGAGCAAAGTCGGGCATAGTTGCAGATAGCTAGAAAACATGTGAATAAAAACACAAACAAATAACCAATGCATCTCGAGTCCCATGACAATGCCGCCGTGACAGCCTTGAACAGCGCTACCGTGTCGACGGCAACCAGCAGAGACGAGCAGCGTGACGATGCCGCATCGCCAAGCGTGAGACACCGAGGGCGGAAGTGCAAGTGCGCGCGCAGCAATAGCCCAGCCAGTCGAAAAGCCCTGCGAGGCCATAGCGGCAGGGCGGCATCACATCACACCCTGGGCGTCTGGGGCCGAGCTGCAACAATTCGCGGGGGGACGGGCAAGCGGGGGGAAGAGGATGGCGTGTGCGGTGTGGTGTCATAGGCCAATTCCGCCTCGAAATGAGTTGAGGTGTTGGTGGTCTTGATCGGCCGGCGAGCTCCGCTATCGGATATTGGGTAGGACTTCACATGTCCCGCGAAACGATCAACGGGCATCTAATTAATGCTTCAGGGCCTGGCGTCTCCGCCAAGTTGAGGTAGGCATGGTATGTATGTAAGCTTGAGTGGGATAGAGACGTGGAGGCGCGGAACAGCTGGTGGATGCGGGTGGAGTTGCTTTTGCCTGGCGGTTACATAGTGCGGTACGAATACTGACGGACGTTCGGGGGCGAAAGTCCGAAAGAGCGAAAACGAAGGGCTCTCTTTCAGTCATGGGTCGAAGAGCAAGCGTAGTGCAACGCTTCCGCGGTAGCGTCGAGCTTGGACTAGGACGTAAGCCTAGAATGAGGCAATACAGTGGACATTAGGATTACCGAGTAGCTCGGCCTCTAAGCTTCTCCACCCGCGGGGATACCAATTCCCGAACGTCCATGACCGATGTGCATCCCGAGTCTCACTCCAGAACGGGAAAGCCAAAGGAACGATGAGGCATCTCAAGCCGTAGGCAGACTATCTTCCGCGACTCACGACGCTGCTCCTAGACTACATGCGGACTCTGCCTGCCTGTCTACCTACCTAGGTAGTCGGCCACGAAACTCGGAGGCCATGGTGCCGGCCTGGGTTAGTCAGCGCCGCTCTTGCTCAGGCTTTCATCACCTTTACTCCGTGATGCTCAGACTTAAATTACCTCGACCCCCCCTCTGACACAATACATACAAGCCTGTCGTGAAGAGATAAGGTAGACATATTCTTATAGATAGTTTTATCTCTAACCTTCTTAAGCTCAGGTTAGAGCACTCCCTTATACCTGATTCCTAAGCCACATCTAGGTAGCTAGACCGTATCATTACCTCAGCAGCTGACACGCCGCTGACACGCCGACTTCTCGCCTGAAAGGTTCTTCTCGCCTGAAAGGTGATACCCATTTGGTGACAGCACTCTTGGCTCGTCACAGTTACCTCTCAGAGCGGGCTCGTCTTGCGGGGCTGAAGTACCCTCAGGTAGTGTCAAGTAATTGGGGAAGCAGACCAGTGCACACAAACTAAAGAGAACCTTCTGCGTCGTTCAAAAGTACAAGTCACCATACAGTGAGGCTCAGTGAATTGATCACATGACGAAGAGCAATGAAAGCCCACGGAAGCCCACGGAAGCCTACAATACTGGAAGCCGACTCTGGGACGTGCTTTGTGACGCGCCTGTCTGCGGAGGATGTTGCCACTCTAGCTGGATCCTACAACCCGTCTACCACTCATCTTAAATCGTCCTGAACAACAACGTTCGGCAACGCGTTCACCGGCCGGGAAAAATGACAGCAATGCCTACGGTTGACCAACTGCCGTCTTTTACGGACACCGCCTCGTATTTGACAGCCAACCGACTTCAATGCATTTGGTATTTACCATACAAAAAGAGACTATGCATGGTTCCGATCAAGCTAGAACAGAACCAAGGAGCGCTCCAGCAGGCGAAAAGTGTTTTGGAACCAGGCCATGCGGCGATGTCAACGCTGGCGGCAATTGCAGAGGATTGCTGTTGCGCTCGTCACCACCGTAACAAAATATGGGGAAGCGGTCTATCAAAGAAGCTGGCCAATCGATGGCTAAATGAGATACGAAATGATTCAGGTCTGATGGCTCCCGGAACAAATTCAGACGTTAAGACGGAGTACGCGAGTACGTCAGTTCCCATCACATTTGCCAAGCATCAGGTTCTGAAGGAGGAAACATTGCTCTCAAACCTGCAATCAGATGTTGAACCTCAGGCATGCAAATCTGGGTCTTTGTATTTCTACACCCATGCAGACGATGCCTTCAGCGGCATGATCAAGATAGGGTACACCGGCCGGGCGGTGCATTCTCGACTACATGAATGGGCTGAATGCGGCAATGGCTTTCCAACGCTCCTCGACTCTCTTTCCGGCGTGCGACATCCGGAACGTGTCGAGCTGTTGATACACTTCGAGCTAATGGAATCTTGGTATGCACAGAGATGGTGCGAGCTCCATTGCAAGGCCCATATCGAGTGGTTTAAAGTCGACTTGGAAAGAGTGCGCACAGTTGCGCGTCTCTGGTCTCAGTGGATGCAGCACGCAAACCCATATGATAGGCGCGGTTGCCTCACAGCTCTTTGGAGGGGACATGTCGAGTTCTTGGTTCAGCACGATAATCCAATCACAGCCGAAGCAATGATGCAAATCCAGAGAATAGAAGAAGGGTCAGACGAGGTGTACAAGTTTATCGACGACAAGGTGCTGCGCAAAGAAAACGACGCCATAGTGAAAGAGGAAATCAAGGAAGAATGACCAATTGAACCCGCAGTATTAATACCAAACATTTTACCACATTGCAATTAAAATGCGCTTTGCGGTATTGCAATTCTTCGTGCGTGAAATAGCAAACATAAAAGACCTGTTCAACTCCCATTATGCGGAGGTCACAAATAGCAGCATTTTGCGTAGTCAAGGAAGATACAGTCAGGGGCTAGCTTTTTAATTCAGGGTATCTCTGTTTTACAATTCTTGTGCAGTCACTTTTTAGACTGTCAAATATCCGCCAGAGCTGTCTTAAACGCCTAAGTGATCAAGTCATACAGTATCTTTAAGTCCTGTAGAGTACTAGTAAAGAGACTATCTTAATACGAGAACAATACATCTCTTAACTTTCTATATAAAGGCTTAACACAGTCAAACCTATCTAGAAACTTGCCAGGGTTACCGGCGCAGTATTTCCATTTCGTGTCAGCCACTGTACGCTGGCATAAGCAGGGGGGGTGAAACGATGCCAAGCACTTAGCTCAGGCTAATCACCTCGATCACCCGCTTGCTCACCCTCTGCTCAGGTTACAGCTGCCACAGCTCAGGCCCAGCGCCAGATACGGATTTGGACTGCCAGAATTCTCGGGGGTGACTATTGAGGTAGGCATTTCGTGTCAACTGACTTCCCATACGATGGAACCCCATGATAGAACGCAACTTCACCCAGGGAGGCACAGCCCATAGGGGAAGAACCCCAAGTAACGTACACGAGCCGCAGCCGCCCCCGCACGTCGTGCTGTTGCGGCACGCAAGCGGCGGGCTGCACTCGCCGAGGACCTCGGGGTCCATCTGCGTCGGGTCGGCCCCGGGCGGTCTCGCCACGCTGTCGGCGCCGAGGTGCAGGGTGCCGTGCGGGTCTTTGGCTACGGGGCCAAGGAGCGCGGCGAACGACCCGGGCTTGTGCCCCGGAGGACCGGCGTCTTCACGGTTGGCCGTAGGCGCTGCGAAGCTCTGTGGGTGAAAGTCAGTTGTGAGGTTTTGTTGATGAAGCCGGGTGGGACCTACCGTGGTAGAGGCGAGCACGAAAAGAATAAAAGGCCAACCAATATTGGAACACTGCATAGTTAGAATTGCTCCGAGCGGGATGATTCGGCGGGAATTGATCTCCATGAACCAAGTAGATCGCTTCTCTTTGGTATGGTTCACTAGAAGGTTACAGTGAGGGAACAAATCTAAGGAAACAAGCCGTAATGCTTGTCGTGAGGCGTTGTGCTAAAGGCAAGGAAAAGAAAAAGAGGTCTTCATGTCCTTTATGCATCTGCGGGCACGTTCCTCTATCTCCGGCGCATTCTCATTTCTTGTCCGTTTCCCCTCGCACATGCTGTGGTCCTGGGAGCGAGGTGAGCTGGAGGCGAGACGAAAGTCTGGGGGGGGGGGGTTGAGTGGGACGACTCGGCGGGCGGGACGGACGGGTGAGGACGGGATGGAAAGTTCCACGCTCTGTGGCAGCTGGTTCCGAAGGCCTTGTGATACGGTGAGATTGGTGAAATGAGGGGAGGTCCACGGCCGTTGGTGTATCGATTGGAGCCGAGGGGACGATTGACTTCCGAGGAACGTGGCGCGATGACTGGCGTGTTGCCGAGAGAGAGTTGGGGCTAGAGGGAATGGCTTGAAGGCGCGATGGCTTACAACTCCCGGTTGATATCTTGGCGAAAGAGGCCATAGCAATAGTTTCTGTCTGTCTGTTTGGTGCTATTGCGTCGTTCTGGAGAGTCCCATCTTGGCGGTCGAGTTGAAGTCGAACCTGGAGTAAGAAGGCTTGGCATCTACGCATACTCCTTGCCATCCTGCCATGGATTCCAGAATCACCGTCTCTCTCGAATCGTGAACTTCCGTCTCTACCAGGGCTATGTCCCTTTTGAGAAAGATCAGCCTGATTTCGTCTTCATACAGGACAACCTAAGTGTCGTGCTGCTCGGGCTGTACAATGTATCTACTCGGGCTGCGTACATGTACCTGTACTGACTTTCGCTCCTCGTCTCTCATTTTCACTTATTAATTACAATCTCGCTACCGATGATATCTAATGCCCGGGTAGTTTAATGGCCTTTCCCATCAAGGTATCAGGGCGTCAGAAGAGGCTGCTTCCGAGGGACTGCCGTGAACGGGGTAATGGCGTAAGAGTAGCGGGTAGTATCGCGAATTGGGGTGGTTAGTGTATCCTAGGTAAACCGAGATTCAGCCTGTCTCGCCATGCGATAGCCCGGTATCCCTCGAGTGCTTTATTCGTGGCTTCTGGGGGGTTAGCGAAGTGGTCCGACTTCTCTCTTGCCTTGAACAGGTGTTTGCTACCGAAGAGTTCCCCCCTGGCGGTAGCCGTTGGAGGCGACGTGGTCACTCTGTTCCGCCAGCGGGTTGGAGAGGATTTGCTGATATAGCTTAACCTGGGAGGATGATGATGATTACAGGGTGAAGTTTGGAGAAACCCTGAGTGTTCGGCATAGGCTTATTCTTGGGATGGACGGGGATGTATTGGAGCTGCAATTTGTTCGCGTTTCTGCAACTGCGAGATCCCCTGCTTACTACTGGACTGCGGCAATGGAGTATCGATTCTGAGGCGACAATCGATGGGTGGCAGCGTCCGCAGTTGAGACAGCGAGTTGAGGTTCGCAATGACGAGTGGTTTCGAAGTAAGAGAATTCCGAAGAAGAGGGCGTTGAAGGCGTTGACGCCGCAGAGAATCGGGGGAACCGCAACAACGTGGGCTAAACCACACCGGAATAATGAGCGTCTTTGGCCCTGGTTACTTCTGACGATGGCAGCTCGTTGGCTACGGGTACCTGGAAAAGCTATGAGAGCAGGTGCGTATTGCTCGGATGCTTCCAAGGGTGACTACGTCATGAGACGTGAGACTACTGCGACCTAGAGGAGCAAGGAATAGACATGGCAGAATAACATCTACCGAGAGGACCATTTAGTACATGTTTTTACTCCTTCTCCAACATGCCTTTAGAAAATCTATAGGCTCGACTTGTACGTCTTGCTTGTCTTGTCTCCAAAGGTCACCGTGACATTATAGTCGTTTACCACAGGCGAATTCGCAGCGCCAACCAGGGTCAACAGCGATGCCGACACGACGCCTTTGCCTTTAGGCACCGAGGCAGGAATAGTAATCGTCTTGTTGAAGTTGCGCAGCTGGTTAGACAATCCTGAGCCCGCCGTTAGCATAACGCCTCTACGGTATGTTGACATATCGCCTACCGGGCCCGAGACGGAACGAGTCCGCCACCGTGCCCAAGGACCCCGGGAATCCCTTGCCGGAGGCGTACCCGAACACGATGGCGACGTCGTAAGAGCTCTGAATCCAGTTGGAACTAAGGATGACGACGTCAAAGGTATCGCCTGGCTTGATGGTGGAGGGGACGGAGATGCCGTTGATGTGTGCCTGGGCGGCGCCGAGAAGGGCGGCGGCGGCGGCGGCGGTAGCGAAGGAGAAGCGCATGTTGTAGGGAATCGGGTGGGCGTTGAGAGCTAGATGAAATAGCCCTTGGTATATTGGTGCAATAGAAGATCTTGACTGCAACGTATCTGGCTCTTCCTCAAACACTCACTCATTTATACACATCTCACCGCTGTCCGTCCTACTCTTCTCGCACCTCAGCCGCAAATCTATTTTCAGGTATCCTAGAACGCCATGGCATGACGGACATCGTATTGGCCTCCAACAAGGCACTCTCCACGAATGTTGTCATTCAAGACCCAACTAGCGTTGCCGATTGCCGTCTCTTCGCTGCCGTGTCTCCAACATTTGACCCCCGTGTGGCGCCGCGACCGAAGACGCCTTGCTTGACGACAGAAACAAACAGTCAGCGCGGGGCGCTGCCGCATCGATGATTCGTCTGATCGATAGAGTCGCGGGGGAGAAAAGCCCCGATCTGCATGACCATTGGCAAACTCGGCTTGGGCAGGCCGCATGAGGCACCGAAGACTGGCTGCGATTCGATGCTGGATGACACGCAGTTGCTGCTGACACGAACGTGCAAACCGCAGCTGACTTTGGCGCTTTCCACGCACTGGAGCCTCCCGACTCAGCTCAGGGACAGAGCCGAAGCTACCCAAGGCTTTCACCAGGGGGGTTTGGTACAGATGGAGTCAAGGTGAATGGAGCTTGCAGTAGCTAATGTATTCGTTTAAAGCGTTGATGGCTTGTCATGCGATGGCAAGCCGTGCCCTTTGCCACGACCGTTGAGAATATAGTCGAGATGAAATGACTCCATCGGCACATACGACCACATCTGCTCGAGAACTCGGGATCCCGTCCGATCTCCACCGATAACCCAGCAAGAGTTGGATTAGTAGTTAGGTCGGTGACGACTAGCGAATCCCCAATGTTGTATGTTTTTCTTTTTGCTCCTTTTTTGGTTCGACTCGTGTTGAAGAGTCCATTGTTGGACGCTCCCGCTCAGTCTTGTGATGAACGAGTATAGTCGAATGAGAAGAAAGCCTCCCGAGTAGTTTGGGACTATTCACTTCACGGTTCTATATATAACTCATAATACGTTTGATCTTGCTATACCCCATTCTCCACCAATCCGTCCTCACCAAACCGCAACAACCTCAGTATCGCCGCAGCAACCTCCACCCCATCATGCTCCAAATGCGCCGTCTCAGCCGCCCGACCCGCACGCTCCAGGTCCCCGATCCCACCGCTATCCACCCTCATCTGGATCTGCCGCTACACCACGTCCTCGTCAAACGCCAAGTGCGCCTGCGTTGTGAACAGCCGGTCCGGGACATATAAGCTCTGGACGGCCGTGTGCGTGCTGCGGCCCCAGAGGTGCACGCCGGCGTCGGCGGGGAGCAGGCCCGCGGCGGTTCTGGCGGTCGGCGCCTCCAGCGCCTGGTGTTGGTGCATCTGGTGCTGCTTGCTGGGATGGTAGAGCATCTGTCAAAGTTGGACTTCTCGAAGGCTTCTAAAGGTTTATTCTGTAGGCTTAACACCCCGTCTCAAAGTATTGGTGAGGCAAGGTGTTACTGAGGTTCAACTTTTGGTATATCATGGAATAGTCATCGTATTATAAAATCTTGGCTTCGGGTGTAGCAAATCTTGGCATCAAGTCATCATTGTGTCCCTTATTTGACCTCCTCGGCACCCCAGTAGTAGGTAATGATGTCAACGCCCATGAACTCATCAGTGTACTTCCTCGTCTGCTCGCCCTCGGCCGCCGCGCCCGCACACACCAGCAGCGGCATGAAGTGCTCGCCGCCACGGGGCGGGTGCATGATGTCCGCGTAGGGAAACTTGCGCCAGCCCTTGAGGGCCTCCCAGCGCTCGGCGACGTCGCGCTTGGCCGTGGCCTCGGTCAGCGTCCGGTTCCACGTGTCCGACGCCTCCTTCAACTCGGCGCGCTGCTTCGGCCCGGCCATGGACAGCGAGCGCATGAGGCCTATGTTGTGGAAGGAGGCGAAGCCGGAGCCGACGATGGCGACGTTGCTCGCGCGCAGCGCCGCCAGCGCCCTGCCCACGCGCAGGTGCGCCTCCGGGTCCTCCGACTCCAGCACCGACACCTGCACGACGGGGACGTCGGCCGCGGGGTTGATGAGCAGCAGCGGCACGAAGACGCCGTGGTCCCAGCCGCGCTCGTCGTCGAGGTCCGCCGCCACGCCCTCGCCGGCCAGCGCGTCGCGGAGCTCGCGCGCGATGCCGGGCGCGCCGGGCGCCGGGTACTTGAGCGAGTACGACTCGCGCGGGAAGCCGTAGTAGTCGTATAAGAGGCTGTGCGACGCCGCCGACGAGATGGTCGGCCTGCCGGTGGACCAGTGCGCGGTGACGACGACGATGGCGCGCGGCTGGTCGGGCGTGCCGAGCTTGAGGAGCTTGGGCACGCGGTTCTTGAGGGAGTAGATGATGGACTTGTGGCCGGGGTCATTGAGGACAGGCATGGGGCCTATGAAGCATTTTTGTTAGCTGGCGATGTCTCGGAAATACGGAAGTGCGAGAATAGACGAAGTCAAGGCGACTCGACTTGGGATAGAGACTTACCTCCGCCGTGGGAGAGGGCAATCACGGGGCCGACAGCCGTCATGTTGGCGGTTTGAATGTGTCTGTGGGTGATGTGTGTCCGGGGTCGGTCCTCGCAGTGAAGCTGGCCTCTTATAAACGAGGTTGATGAAGCTGGAGAAGTCGCAGTAGCAGTAGCCAAAGGTAGTGGCGTAGCAGCGAGGCGTCGTCTTGTTATTGCTGTAGCCAAGCTCAGCATGGATGTCTCGCTCGCTGTCTCTTGTCGGTCTACTCTCACAAAAACACGACGGGACGGCGAAGCTATTTATTCTCCTCGGCGTCCGTGGTGAGAAGCTTCCCATTGCGGACTGCCGAACACGGGCCCCGCCTCCATGAGTCTCGACAGGCCCCCTCCCGCAACTCCCGCAACTCCGGCATTCAGACCCCAGCAGTAAAACCGCTCTCGCGGTACCATTGCTTTCATCACCTCATCGCTCGTTGGTAGGCCGCGGCCGAATCAGTGGGGCTGGCTCCGGGGAGCGCCGCGAGCTCTGGGCGCGCCGCCGGATTACTTGGTCATACGCGCGCGCGAAGCTCCACCGCTATTAATAAGCCTACGTATTGAGCGCTCATTGGCTACTAGTAGGGCTGGATTGAACCTGCGATAAGATTGCTTAGTACAGATAAGATCCAGCAGGGTACCTATCTTATCTACCAACCTCCAGCCGTTGGATGCCAGGGCTGACAATCATGAGGCAGCCCTCCCTCCAATAGGACATTACCACGGGATCCTCACTTCATCGTGAACCTTTTAAGACACTGCCATCTCACTACAGCAGTCACTTCATTCATGGTGCCAAGTGCAAGTACGCCGTGCATACCGACACCTATACTAGCAAAGGCAACAACATCCTGTTGGTCTCTTCTGCCGGGCTTCAATCCGCGAATTACAACATAGTCCTCATTCCCACCACTCATCAGCACATACGACCATAGCTCTCAGAAAATACGGGATCCCGTCCGCTCTCCCTTAGTCAAGCTGAGAAGCGGTGAATTAGTACTCGGGTCGGTGACGACCGGGGAATCCTCGCTGTTGTATGTTTTTTTGCTCTTTGTGGGTAAATCTATGCTAAATGGGGTCACGATGCCCTCATCAGCTTCGTAGTTTCTGCCTCAGGTACATACGGCCATAGCTCTTAGAAAATACGGGATCCCGTCCGCTCTCCCTTAGTCAAGCTGAGAAGCGGTGAATTAGTACTCGGGTCGGTGACGACCGGGGAATCCTCACTGCTGTATGTCTTTTTTGCCCTTCCTCTCTCCTGTAGAGGAAGTCAACCGGTAGGACGATGACGAGCCCGTAACATGGGGCCCGACTGCTTTGAAAATGGCAACGGTATGGAAATGGCAATGCTCATCTCTATAGCGAACTACTAGTGGGACGAGGCAGTTATAGAGATGACTCAAGAGAAAAGATAGACCTTAGCTTTTGCAAGCTAAGGTCAGTTGAAGAAAACTGTGTGATCTAAGAACCATCCCCAGAGAGTATGGACCATCGCGGATAAGTTGGTAACGAGAGGCCTGGTTGACTTGAATAGCTCACCACGGGTTTAATGGGGCTAGAATTGGACGACAAGCTTTGGTTCCAATGATAACAAGTCGTCTCGTCTTGCGAGTATCCATACCAGTCTATGTCTTATGTCAACAACCTGATTTAATCCTCAGTCTCCAAGTCAGTGCTCTTCGCTAGTTTCTCCCATTCATTACAGATCTTGAGCGTCTCCTCGCACTTCGCCTTGATTCTAGCGCAGCCATCAGACCCCAGCGGCACGCGAAGTGGAACTTCCCGACCTGCTGCGGCGCCTGTTCCCTTGACGAGGTCGATCATGCATGACACGCCCTTCTCAGAGTCACCTGGCTCGTTACCAACAGTGGCGGCCTCCACCTGGCGTACGCTGGCGTTGAACTGGGCATAGTCGGACACGCGAGGCTCGACGTGGAAGATGTTGCTGAAGGCTTTGGTGCGGAAGTAGCCCGGCTCGACGATGAGCACCCTGAGGCCTGGAGCAAATATGGCAAGCTCCTTGGCTAGACACTCAAGCGCCCCTTGAGCGATGAGCTCACGTTAGCTGGGTGGCACAACGGGAGATTGGACAAGGCCGTTCATACCTTCAAGGGCAAACTTGCTGGAGCAATAGGCAGCAGCGCTCGGGTCGCCATGCCACGCAGCCTGTGAGCTGACGTAGAGCAGCGTGCCTTTGCCCTTGGCACGAAGCTTAGGTAGAATGGCGCGGGTGATGTTGAGAGGCCCATGGAAGTTTGTCTTCATGGAACTTTCGAGATCTTGCTGCCTATGTACGATTCGTTGTCAACTCACCCAAGCATGCGGAGGCACATAGGAAAGCAGGCTTACGTCAGTTCCTCCAGAGCTCCGCTGAGGATATACCCAGCATTATTCACAACCACATCGATACCGTCGGGGTACACGTCCCAAGCCTCATCGACTTTTCTCTGGATGACTTCGGGAGGAGCAGTAACATCCAGGTCCAGGAGGGTTGCCCCAAGGTCTTTAAGATGCCCCAGCCTGGAATCCGCGTTACGGCTAGTCGCGATGACGTTATCTCCTGCTGCGCGGAGTTGACGAACAAATAGCTCACCAAAACCGCTAGAGCAGCCAGTGATTAGCCAAGTGAGAGGCATTGTCAGGAAATACGGCTGTAATGTGCTTTTGGAGCGAGCTTTGATGTAAGAGGAAGACGTCTTTGGATTTTGGGACGAGTGCCGTCGGAGCGACAAGGGAGGAATCGTAGAGAGAAGATAGTGGCTCATCTAGCTTAGTACACGAGGTGGGGGATATGGGATGGTCTGATGGAGCCCTAGAATCCTTCAGGATTCTACTAATGTCGCGGTTTTAACACGGTGTAAGCAAGGCTAAGGAATGCCGGTTTCTTACGTGGAAGTCCACAATAAAAAAGAAGATATGTTGATTGATTAGGAGGATGCTGCTTCCATATAATGGTACTTAAGCCTCGGCCCTGATGTTAAAAATCGGCTGGAAGGTAGGCTTTTATGATGTAATGTAGGGAAGCTTAGCTAGACTGAGAGCACCGATGCTGTTGCTTGCATCATTCGTCCTTTCAGATTACCTCCCGGGCTCTTTGAATTCGGCAACCGCGATGCTATCACTTGTCAATCTATCAGAATACATTGATCAAGGCGCATAAGTGATCAGCGAACTCTGTGTAACAACTGAACTCGGCTGTCTTTATGATAGATACTACACGTCTTATAGGTAGCGTGGCGCCGCTAGAAGTGTAGATAAGACGGCCTTGAAACATTCCCATATTAGAGCCGTCTTCGCACTCGAGAAATTCATCACTGAGGTAATTATGCTCAACGGGAAAATCCAGCTCTTGAACGTGGCACCAATTCCTGGGGATTCAGAGGCGATGGTACAAAACATGTTTAAGGGATGTAGCTGAACAGGGGTTTCAGATGTAAGATCGCTTCATGAGCGCGCAAAAGGTCCCGGTAGCTCAATTTGCACATTGCGAGGAGCTGGCAACTTGAGGTGACTACCCGACTGGAGAGATGGATGTTAGCTAGACCATGGATCAGCTATAATTAACCAGGATAGGTTCTCAGTTGGGGGCCAACCACCTCAGCTCGGCCAGTTCTCGTACTCTGACTTGCCAAAATGCACCGTCTTGTGATATCCGATACGCCACCCATTCCCTGTCGCAAACCAGGCTGTTGCTAGGCCAGTTGAATCACTGGGGTGCATGCTGCAGGAGTCCAATCACAACCACGTAGTAGGGTTTTGTTGCATAACCGACAGCGGCTAGCAGCCTGTTACCCTGGCTTCCGTTTCTGAGATCAGGCTGAGCAAGAACATCGCAAGTTCGCAATCAGACTCCTAGTCAAGCGATGGCAAACTCACCATGACGCGTCTGTTCCCGATCCTACACAACCCGCTTGTCTAATTCCTGCGTTTCTCTCATCGCTTGCTTACTTACTTGATATCATTCGCCCTTTGTCGCTATGGCAGTGCGACCTTCTTCTCCTCCTTCTCTCTCCGAGAAGAGGCGTGCCGAGGATGCTGTTGAGTTCTTCAGCTTCGAGACTAGTGCCATGATAATAAAGGTAGTGCTGGCTTCAAGGTTGCTTCATTTTTCAGGCTTTTCGCATTTCTGATACTCTGACAGAGGAACGGATGGAAAATTCCCACCCCGATTCAATGGGAAACACAAGACGAAGATCACGCCCAGTATTTCATCAAAGCCTCTCCTCAGGTCTGTCCCTCCGCACCAGCCTTGGAAAAATCCCTTCTCATAAGCCCTAAGAGAGACAAGCGTAAACTTTTAGATAAGAATCGCTTCAGGTTGTTGTATGTAGTCACAAGACCTTTCATGGATTCAGTTATTTAATTCCTAGAAGGTTGGCTCGCTGCCCCCAGATGGACCAGCTTGACGAGCTTGCCTCCCTTGTCCAAACTTCCACAGAGTATGGATGGACTGGCGAACGATTCAAGTTCTTTTTCAAGAACAGCACATCGGGCTCGGCGGTGCTCGAGTCAACAGAGAGCATCAGTACGTATCACTGTTGAACCCTCCCGTGTTATAGTATCTAAGTCTCCTTCCAGGCTTCATTGCACAAACACCGACCGATGACGACTATCCTTACTTTTGTGTCTCGGTGACTGACAAATACACTGATGGATACCAGAGAGACGCTGACTGGGTCTCTCTCGTCTTGACAGGCCCAGATCTGTCAAAGGAAGTTGTGGAATCGCTACTAACCAGCGATGATTTCCCTCATGACTATCCAGAGCTTCGATACTTGGACTTCATGTTTTTGCCAGCTGTTCTCCTGCGCTGGCAGGTGGAGCAAATCACAACTGAGCTCAACTCGATCAAGGCCAAAATCGTGAAGCAGGACGCCATCCTTTTGTCTTCGACCATCGACGATGCTCGGAATATCCGGAGCAACGTCTTCAAAATGCGGAGGAATCATCTCATGCTTCATCGCAGATGGACTTTTGCTCGAGAGCTGGCAGATAATTTGGTCCGGTGCTTCGATAAAATCGAGAAACGAAACAGCAGCGAGACCAGCATGGCAAAGTACTCCACCATCCTTCGGGAGACAGTACAGGCCCAGGATGATATCCTGGAAACTCTGCTACACGACTTAGACACGACAGTCTCTAGGATAGAAGCTCAACAGACAACAGTCAGTAATCCTAAATTCCATCTCCCTTCCGCTGGTACTGACCTATGGTAGATCGATAATCTAATCAGCATAACAGTACGTGTGCCCTTGACGAAAGCTGACGAGATTGAAATCATGGGTAAACAGGCTGACGGGAGTGACTAGATTGCGACAAACTCTCAAATCTCAGCGGAAGAAACCCGTCGAGATAGCAGATCTATGAAAACGATTGCCGTCGTCACTCTTGTCTTCCTACCAGGTACCTTCGTTGCGGTAAGAGATGAGAGATCCAAGCACGGACTTTTGATCATTCATGCTAAGGTTTCCTGCAGTCGCTTTTCAGCATGTCAATGTTCGATTGGGAAGCTGGACGAAAAGAAGGCCAGCTCGTCTCGGCCAGATGGCTCTGGGTGTACTTTGCAATTGCCGCTCCTTTGACCATTTCGGTTCTGCTCTTGTGGATATGGTGGTTCAGACGGTCGGAAAGAAAGTATCAAGACAAGGGGCCTGATAAGATGGCATGAAAGGAGGCAGCAGAGTGTGCGAGAAGATGCTCTTGACGACAAATAATGAAACGCTACTAATCTGGGAATCTTACAACTCACAGTAGATATTGTCGCTGGGACTCGGTGCTAGCTTTCTACTATGTACTCCGTCCGTGGTTTAAGGGTTTCGCGCTCCAGCGGGACCCCGCAGCAACATCAGGGCTGTCTGTGGCAAGGTAAATGGGTATGACTAGAGCCCTAGAATGATATTAGCAAAAAGTTTTAGCTGCAAGGAAGAAAAGAGCGCGATCATTAAAGGTGGTGTATTGTTGGCATCCTGTTGGCAGCCATTTTTCTACGGCTTACGAGCATATATCCGTATGCAATATGCATCTCGGAAATTAACATCACGAGGCTGCAAGCCCAGGAGTCAGGATTGCCCACCACTGCCTCTACCTCTCAACACGCACCATGTACAATTGTCAACCAAGGTTACTAAGATCAAAGCCAACAGGTCCAGATGACAAGACACGTCGTCGTCTCTGGAGATGCTCCGGCGCAACTCTTCTTGCTTCCGAGAGCCGCTGGCGCGATAGATGCTGGCGGAGGCCCCCAAGGCTTCAGCCCGCATCGTCTACACGTCGGCGCCGGTTTAATTGCCGAGCTGCTAGAGCACATTGACCTTTCCCAACGACAAAGAATGCAAGTTCACAAGCCAGACCTACTCGGCACTGCAGAACAGCCCGCCCATGATCAGGTAATTGTTGAGCTGGACATCCACGACGTGAATGCCCCCCATGGCCATTCCTTCAGACTCAAGAGTACAAAACAAATCAGGTTCGGTTCTAAATGGCTGGCTCCAACACCGCCTCTCCCCAGAGACAACCACGACACCGTCTCGGCATGGGTTGTACAGGACGCAGGAGCAGAGACAACGTTCACGGACTCCGACAGCGAAGAAGCAATCACTCTGTTCAGGAAATCCCGGCCACGCTTCCTCATCTACCACATGTCCCGACCTCTATGCTCCGGAAAATTATGGGAAACATTGCGCCGCGGGCCGTACGTCGGACCGAACAAACAGGATCCTGAACAGGTCATTGTTATTCTCAGCGCCGACGATCTTCGCGCCGAGGGTATCGAGCTATCCTATGGTCTCTCTTGGGAGAAGACTTGCGAAGACTTTGTCGAGAAGCTTGGCTCCTCCGGGAAGCTAGTCACGCTGGTGACGTGCGCTCATCTGATTGTCCGATTTGGCTGCGACGGAGTCATCTACCATCGCGGACTGCAGGCGGCGAAGCCCTACCTGGTATTTGATCCCAAATGTGTCGAGGGCGAGTTTTACCGACAACATCTTGGGTCCATACCTGGCGAGGGCGAGACGTTTGTGGCGGGCTTCACGCAAGGGTTCATGCAGTCAAACGAGCTCAGTATCGAACGGGGTATTGAATGCGGTCTTTGGGCTGCGAGGCGACTATCACGCCACGGCTTGACAGTTGAGAACCCCGAGGGTCCCAAAGCCTCCATCTATCAGACTCCGTTGATCATGAGCGACCTTGGCAAAAACAAGGACGACAGGCTGCTGGCACTGTCAATCCCTTCAGAATCGATTGCTAGTGGCAGCGAGCACAGCTGGTCTCTTATCGACCATCTGGTCGGGGATCCTGCTGAGGTTGCGCGTCAAATTGTCCAAGACGGGATTACGTCTTCTGAGATTCGGGTGCCATTGACATGCTTTGGCAATCTTGTGCTGTTTGACCGCCAAGAAATCGAGCTATTTCGGACTCTCTTCAACTTCCTGAAACTGTACTTCTCTTCGCTCAAGACCAAGCCACTAAGCATCGCTCTGTGCGGCCCGAGGGGTTCTGGAAAGGCATTCGCTGCACTGCAAGTTGCCCAGAGCGCGGCAAAGGGTCAGAGTGTCAAGGAACTACGCTTTGATCTTTCGCAATTTACGTCCCCAGACGACCTCCTTACGGCTTTCCATTTAATCCGCGACTGCACTCTTGAGGGGAGAATTCCTCTGGTCTACTTTAGCGGCTTCGACGGGGGCTTCGACGGGTGTAGGCTGGGTTGGCTGCGTCACCTTCTTCCGGCAATGCTGGGTGGCAAGTTTTCCGACCACGGCGTTAGTAGACCCATTGGCCCGGCGGTTTTCTTTTTCGGGACCACCATATTCAAGAGCTACAACGAGCTTCAACGTCGAGCAGCGTCGGACACGGGTAGACTCACTCCATTGCCAGATTTCCTCGGCTGCTTGCATGGCTTCGTTAACGTCCTCGGGCCCAACCGTGATGATTACGGCGAAGGAGTTGATCGGCTGTACCCAGTGCGGCGTGCCGTCATCCTCCGTTCATTACTCGAGGAAAGGGAGCCAAATCTCAAGTCCAAGGAGAGAATCAGCATCGACGCGAGCATTCTGAACAGCCTGCTTCTGGTCCCTGCTTACAGACAAGGCATCCGGTCTCTGAAGAGCATCATTGCTATGAGCAGAGTCGACGGCCGACGCAGCTTTGAGCGAGCTGCCCTACCACCCCCAGCCCAACTAGACATTCACGTCGACTATACGGAGTTTACTCAGCACATGAGCGGCATCCCGCTTCCCGACCGAGTCCTCGAGAGGATTGCTGTGAAGCTCCACGAGACCTATATGGAAGCGAGAAAAGTGGCAACACCAGGGGATCTCAGTGACGTCAGGTCTTGGAAGGACCTAGGCGAGGAGTTCAAAGAGTCATCCAGGGCCCACGCCATGTCTATATCGCATAAATTGCGTCACATTTCGTATTACCTATCAGAGAAGCAGGGGACTCGCGAACCCATCAAGGAGTTCACCCGCGAGCAGATCGACCTCTTGGCCGAGGTCGAACACGACAGATGGAATTCCGAGCGATTACAAAACCAATGGGGCATTGGAGAGCGAGAGACAGAAAAGCGGAAAAGCCCCTTCTTGATACCGTGGTCTGATCTCGAAAAGAAGTGGCAGGATATCGACCGTGCCATGGTCGCTGCTTATCCATCCATCCTAGAAAGCATTGAGGGCTATGGGATTTACCCTATGGGACGGAAGAGCTAGTGTACGTGGGTTTCGCCTTGTACGCAAGGTGCAGGCATCATATTGGGGGCAATTTCATGCGAACGTTTGCAGATGCGCCACATGGTTCTTCAAATCCAGCGAATTGGGAGGAAAGGGAAAGGGCCTAAATGGGAGAAAGGAGAAGGTGGAATCGATTACAAGCGAACGGGAATACCAGAGATTAACTCGGTGTTTTGTTTTACCCATACGAGAGCTGTCGTATCATTAGTTGGAATAGTATGGCTCCCACTGGATGAGTCCCGAAAACTCCGGCGCCGAGATCTCACCATTTGGGGAAGAAGATTACTACGACTTACAAATACATGTGAGCCACCTAACGTTATCCTAGTCTATATGTACAACGCCCAAAGCCGTCAACAAACCCTCTCAATGTAGCCATTCTAATCACGGCCAACGCAGCCAAGTCACTCCATACTCTATTCGAGCCACCATTCTCGTCACGCATCCACCAGCCAAGACGCCCAAAAGATGGCCTCCACCAACTACACCGCACGCTCAGTACTCGACATCTTCTACGAAGAAGAGCGAAAGTTCATGAAAGCGCCGTCGGAGAGCCGCGACTTCAGCGGTCTGGCTGCCATTCTGGCGCCCGACTTCTTTATGGAACAGACGTCGGCCCTTCCCTACGTAGGTGTCTATCGCGGGCCCGAGGGCCTGGAGGATTGCTTCAGTCGCATGGCCAGCTACTTTGACATCGTGGACGTGCAAAACCCGGAAATCTTCGAGAAGCAAGGATCGGATCGTGTCGTCGTGCTGTCGACTGCGCACTTTAGAGTCAGGGAGACCGGCGAGGATCTGCATTTCCCCACGTGCCAGGCTGTCACTGTTGATCTTGAGAAGGGGGCTATCTTGAGCTTTCGGACATTCTATTGGGACATACAGGAACTCAATCGTGCACTTGAGTACACGCCATGATTTTCTTTCGCTGATTGAAGCAATGCCGCCGGCCCTGAAGGGGGTGACGGGGTTGAGCAGTTGGACGAGGGTAAGCACAAAGATGGGAAGAAACACCGGATGTGATGTGCTCGGATCGCAGTAATAGTTGGACTGTTTAGGATACAGGCGATAGCAAGCTCCAGACAAACTATACAAACCCTCTATCAAGAAAACCCAAACTTAGGTGATTCAGGGTGGTACGCGAGCGACGTGCACCAGGGTAGATGTGACGCTGTTGTGGCTGACTGAAGCATCTAGCTTTAACAGCAGACAAGACTGTCAATCTTTTCAGCTGAGCGACACGAAGGCAGCGTAACCTACGCCAATAATTTCTTGTCAGTCACGGGATTGAACGTCTTATTTTTCTTGAGCAAGGCTGGCGTGATGGCCGAGCGGAAGTGCACCTTGCTCCAAGTAGGGATATTAATACTCCAGCGCGGCACCGACATGTCGGCGCGCGGTACGGCTCGGGCTATTTAAAAAAGCTCCAGCTCTTTTGTTTGAGTCCTCAATCCAAAGCACATCCATGAGGGCGACTGGACGAATTGGAACGGCGACTTGACCACTGGACGGGCAATGGCTGTCCCCAAGAGTCGCGTTGAGCCTACTCTGATCCTGCAGGTTTCAGTTCCTTTGATTCCCATGAAGGCTGGGCTATCTTTGCTCAGTTCATATGGTCTGCCCGTACGGCGCAGGTCTCGAAACCGGAAGTGGTGGGAAATCCTCCAACTCTGAGGCGCTGGGATCGCGACGCCTTATGCGATCATGTAAGAAACACAGCTTCGCTTCCAAAGTTCTCGTCTACGATTCTAAGAGTTCCATGTACTTTTTTCTAGCAGACATATCTGAGTAAGAAACCGTGGTCGCAGCTGCATTTCGGCGGTGCCCTTCATGTTACGTAGGACCTGTGAATGCTTGTCGCGACTGTCCCAAGCTTCCACGTTCTCCTTTGACAAATTATCTTTCCTGCACCTCAAGGGTCAGGCACTTGCGCCCCTTACCTAGTAAGTCGTCGACGACTTTGACAAGGACAGGCAGGAACGCGAGCTGGCTTGAATGAGACGATGTGCGTGCTTGAGTGTGTTCCTCAGACGACTCTTCCTCCCCTTGAGCAGGGCAGGCGGCAACGGGTGAGCTTTAGAAGGGACAGGCATATGGAATTACACTCTATCCCCTTACAAGTTATTGAACAGGATGGCATTCCAGTCCATGCTATGCTGACCCGCTGTCTAAGACTCGGATGAAGACTTTAATTGATACCAGGGATGCAGCAACATCGGGCATACTTCATACAATCAGTATGCAGTTCATCGGTGGCCCAGACTCTTTTGTTCTCATTTTATCCATCATCATCTACAGTGTGCGACATGTCGTACTCTCTAGCTTGCGTCAATCCTCATCTTTGTTTCCGTGAGGCACAAAATCGTCATCGTATCAGACTCGAAATGGCAGCTCAGGGCGAGAAACGACATGGGTCCAAACCATCCACACAACATCCCAAAAGAGCACCGCCATTTCGCTTCTGACATCTAGAATGGGGCTTCGACGCTAGCATGGCTGCGGGGATGAAAGCCTGTCGCCCATTCCCTCACTCCCGGCCAACAATTCGAGGTTTTCCCCAAAATACCCCAAAGTACCCCAAACAAATCCCCAAGACTCGGGGCAGAGGGAAAGTTCGATGACTGCATCTTCGGATCAAGGGAACAGAGCCTGACGTTTCCAGCACCAGGTTCTCGAGCGCCACGTCGGATCTGAGAAGTGATCAACCCTACGCGAGGTTACACTCGTTATAGAAACCCCTCCTATTGTCCGGTGGTCTTCGAAGGCATTCCCCTAAGATCAGGGGGATGAGAGAATGACTCAGACTTGGTCGTCTACATTGTCAATCGTTGCCCTCCTTGTTCAGGTAGAGCGCCAGGACAATAGCGCCGGAGACGAGGACTAACACCCGGTCAGTCGACCTGAAGAGGAACTGGCCGAGCGATGCAAAAGAAGCAGAGCCAAATACGGCAAAAAGTAAGGACGTTTGGTGGATTCAAACCACCGATGTTGGACGAACAGGGAATCGAACCCTGGACCACTCCCAGATTCTTCAGACGAATTATGCTAAGGGAGTATTATACCACTAAACCATTCGCCCAGATCGCTGATTGGCGGCCACGGTATTTGCTACCGAGTTTTGCGCTTGCAGAAAGATGGAGAGCAGAGGTGGTTTCCGAAGGCGCTCAGAGTTGATCCTCTGGCTTCTAAAACACACGCGAAAGAAACCCGTCTTTCTTTTCATCGATGCTCGTTTTTCCACATGCTGCTCAGAGCATCAAATCCTGGGCGATGTGGACTCCCTCATGTTTTGGACGATCACCAACGCAAACGCCTTCAGTGGTGCTGGATAGAAAAAACTGCCTAATTGAGCTTGAGTACGTTAATGCATAGGGTCTAGGTAGTCTAGATAGATTACCTGGTTGCCCCTTTCAGACAAGGTGTGGCGAGAACAGGGAGATAAGCTGCTGCCGGCTGAACGAGTGACGGCGTCAGTAAGACATATCCTCACCAAATGACACAATCTTCTGGACATCTCCTTACAAGTACTAGCAATGGAAAGGGGCCGCTACATCGGCCAGGGACGCATTCATACGCTTCATCACTCTTCCATAGTGTGGTATTCCAAATCGAGAAGTCGCTCCTCAAAAAACAGCCTCCTCACCTCTAGACATGTTTCTGGACACCGAGACCCGGGTTAACGGTAGACGCTTATCGGGCAGCCGGCACACCACGATTATGGTAGTTCACCGCTAGCCCACGGCTTCTGTCCCCGGCAGACCAGAGCCCATTTGGGGGTAGTGCTCGATAAGATAGCCCTCATCACCAATGGTAGGGAACGGAGAGTTCTACAGGAGTCCTAATTGGGAACCAGAGGCGTGAGGACTCGCGATGGTATGGACGTCTTGGGATGGAGAGGGGGAGGATTCTTGGCATCGCCCTGGGACGCTCCTTTGGTGAATGGTCTGCAAATGCCGGGCCGGCCCCTGAACGGGATCTTCAGTCCCTTCACACCCCTTTGCCGCTCCTGCGAGTCATAGGGCCGACCACTCGGACGGCGCGTGGGAGCGGGAGGCGGGAGGGACGGCGCAAGGGCAAACGAGGCGTGAAGGTTGTGAAGACGTCTACTGTATACACGATTTCTGCATCAAACCAATTTTACTTGTGGTGGAAAAAGCTTGTGCTACGTGAATGCCAGGGAGGCCATGCCGCCCGGCTTCATTTATGTGACAAATTACCGTGCTGGTCGAGTCTCTAGCGCATAAAAACCCGGCCAGAAGGTGTCGCAACACCACCAGTTCTTCAGGGCGCGGCGCCACAATGTGCTCGGACTGGCGCCTCGGGGATACTGTTTGGCGCGCCTCTCTACAACCGCCACAGGGATAGTGCGTACTAGGTACTTAGACTATGCCTGTGTGTGTGTACGTAAATGCCGGTTGGAGAAGAGTTTGCTTACGACGTCGATCAGGCTCCAAAGACTGGACGAGGGGCTAGCCAAGGCTCATGAGTTTGAGTTTCCAAACCCGGCAAGGCGGTTGAGGTGCGAAATAATGGCGATCAAACTAGCTACTAGGCATGTGCCTAGGTAGTAAGTAGGATCCCGGCAAGGGCTTCACTCCTTTCCAGATCCATATCCATGATGTCAACAACGCAGCTATCGAAGAGGCTTCGAACGATCCTCGGAGAATAACACTGTGTCAGCTATGAATTCGTGGAGAAACTCGGGGCTACTGCTTGTGCGCTGGTGCTCGGGCCCTAACCGCAGGGAAGATGCTTGCTTATTAGACGTCAAGATTGCATCCAGCAAAAGCATGGGGGAAAAGGGATGAGCGGTGTCCAGGATTCAGGGGGTTCGTACGGAGCAGTCAGCATTGAACTTCGGTGTGGATTGGCCCGAGAGCTGGGGGGGAAGGGTCAGACGGCCATTGTCAAGTTGGCCATTGTCAAGTACGCTGTGGCGACGCGGCACCTTGAAGCCCGGGATCGAGGCCAGACGCCCGCCGGGTGGGTTGGGCCGGTTCCGGGGGGCTGATGATCGTGATCTTCACTGGGTAACTTGGCAATCAGACGCGGCAGAGTTGATACCGGGGGGGGGGGGAGTTCAAGACTACGGGGAAGAGCTCCGGGGGTGTTGGTCCAGGGGGTCTGAGTCGCGGGGCTGGCAACTGGCAATGCCCCTCAACCCTCAGACAAGGCCTGCGGCCAACGTAATTGATCGCTTCCGGCATTGCCAGAAGGCATCGACCTGTAGATGTAGCCCAAGTACTGGACATGGCCGACGAGATCAGCACGGTCAGCAGCAAGTGACCCGAGGGTTGGTCGGCAGTGAAGAAGAGAAGCTAGCCTCGCGGCATAAGCAAGATTAGCCAGGCACACAAGCCAACGCTGATACAACTAGCCCCAGTGAGCCCGAGGGCATTCGCGCAAGCCACCGCACCGATGGTCACAGCGTCTGGGCTCGCTTGGTCGCATTGAGTGTGCGGCTCAGGACGGTTCATTTTATTTTTGGAGGGCGCGAAACATACAGTGAGCCAGAGTCGGAGCTCATCAGGACCCCCAAAGAGCACACCTAGATACCAGGTATTAATTGAAGAGAAGGGAAAGGAAGGGAAGGGGAGGGAAGTGACCAGGGGAAATCAGTGCCCAAATGCCGCCGAAGAGGACCCCAACAATGTCATGGCCCGAGATTCACGCCGGAGAGTGAATGCCGGAAGCAGCCTGGTGCGCGGCCCGCCTGGCCTCTCGCACTGGGAGCATCTAAAATAGAGTCTTTAGTCCAAGGAAGGGACATCCCGACGAGGATCAACGGGGTCGACGACGCCGGTATATGCGGAGCGGACGGGCGGGGGCCGGTAGTAATGAAGATCATCCGGTAGCCAGAACATCCGGCCCGAGTACATAGGGCGGGTTGATGAGTTGGAGGCCGAGGCACGAATACCTTACTCGGTTGTGTAATTCGCAAGGCACTTAACCTACTAGCTTAGTAGACACGTACATGGCAGTACGCATAGTACATAGGGCGGGTTGTCAGCCACGGAGCAAATACCCCGTGGTGTCGTGCATTCTTGAACAGGCCGAGGAAATTGCATTCTAAGCTACATCTACGAGCTGCGTCTCCGCGGGGTTCAATCCATCTGGGGTTCCCAGCTTCTGGGGAAAGCCTGGAGCACGTCCGTGTGGGAGAAAAGCAAAAGTGGTCTCATCTCATCAACCCGAGTCCTCGGGAGCCCTCCTCCCTCTGCCCTGCAAATGACGGATGAACCAGATCAATCAACCATGTACATATCAATGTATCGCTTTTAGAGCACGCCCCGGTTCATCGTCGGCCCCAAATCTCTTCAACCGCAACAAGCTTGCTTCATAAGTCCCTCGCAGCCTATCGCCGGCGCGGCCAACGACACTATGTATCCGCAACGCGGGCGGGGGGGGGGGGGAGGAGAGGCCTGGTGCCGATCACCGCGGCCGGCTGCAAGACACTGAGTCCCGCCCCCGCCGGCGTTGGTCAAGACCATGTTTTTATGTAGCCCCTACCAGGGGTCCTGCTAAAAAGAACGAGTCGCCCTGATGGAGAAACGCCGCCCAGGTCAGGNNGGGGGGGGGGGGGGGGGGGGGGGGGGGAGGAGAGGCCTGGTGCCGATCACCGCGGCCGGCTGCAAGACACTGAGTCGCGCCCCCGTCGGCGTTGGTCAAGAGCATGGTTTTATGTAGGCCCTACCAGGGGTCCTGCTACAAAGTACGAGTCGGCCTGATGGAGAAACGCCGCCCAGGTCAGGGTCTGTTTGCAGCCCTGGCAGCCTTTTGGTGAGATGTGAGATGAGGGCATCGATTTGAGGGGATGCCTACCTTGCTCTGCACCTAGCCTGCAGCATCATCTGTGGAGGAGGTCGTATTGTGCGAATAGTGGCGTAGATCCCTCGCTTCGTCAGCCGTGCCATCATCCACGCATGACAAAGTTTCGGGGCCCACGGATCTCACGTCCTAGGTTTCTGTTTACAGTACATGACGGGAAAGGAGACGGAGACTCAGAGCCGGTTCAGAGCGTCCTGTCCACCAAGTTACGCAGTAGAAAGCTCAAGCCAAGGCATCGCCATCTGCCTCTGAAAGCAACCAACAAGACTTTTGCCCCAATTCCATTCCAATCCCCCGCCCCGCCAAGTTTAGTAAGTAAATATACCCTCCTCCTCTCCCCCCCCCCCGAAACCTGGGTCGGTCGGCATCGTGAGCCCCTGCTCTAGCCTGGCATCATCGCTCGCCACCAAGCCGCTGCCCCGACCTAAACTTCTCTAGCGCAGTGTCAATCCCCAGCGGCCGTCGTATCACGTCTCCGCGTAAGCCTGGCGCGCTGGGCTTCGGCGCAGAGGGTGGAGGAGAGCACGGCCAAGCGGCCTCTAGTTCGAAGAAAGCCAGCCAGCTTTAGCCCTGATCTCACTCTCTTTCTCTCTACTGTATACTATGTACGTGGTAGTCTTCCAGGTCCGGGTTGTTCGACTTCGAACGCCCCCCGGACGAGGGTGTAAGACTACCACGCACGACTCGCAGCGCCGCCCGCACCTCAAGCTGTCGCTGTCAAGGGCCTTTTTTTCTTCTTACTCTTCTTATTCTTCTTCGGGGAAGCGCCTGGACCGTGTTGAGCCAAGATGGAGCCCCTAGACAACGCCCGTCTGAGTCGTTGGCACTGCCAGCCCAAAACCCGTGAAGCTCCAACTCTCTGAAAAGCCCGTTGTCGCCGCCCATCCACACGCCTCTTGTCCCGGTCATTCGTTCCTTTTTGCCTCTCAAATTCCAAAGGTTGCTTGTCGGATCACAGTCTTGCTTCTTCGGGCCCCCTTTGTGTGTACTTCGTCTCACTCGAGTTCCATTTACACCCCCGTCCCCGGGAACGACTCGCTCGACGACATCAAAACAAACCTCCCCCGAGTCACACGGAACGGCATATCGACAGTCCGCAGCACACGCAACCCCGTCGTCAACATGGCCCGCGGCTTCCTGGTGCCAGAGCACTTCAAGCAGGAACCCCCCACTGATGATGACATGAACATTGCGTCCATCATCTGGGGCTTGTCCCTGGGTGTCACCGTCTTCAACTGCGCCAAGGCGTTCCGGCAGTCGAAATCCGCCATCGTCAGGAGGAAGAGGCTGACCATCTACGTCCTCATGATCTGGATGGAGATCATCTCGAGTCTCATCCTCGGCATCATGACCTGGCTCTACCTCCGCGAAATCATCGGTCCCAGCTTCCAGTTCTACTTCTTCATCAGTACGATTCGTCCCGACCCTGCAAGCCACGCGGCGGGGCAGACGGTTCGCTAACAGATCACCTTCTAGTCGTCTTCTGGTCTACGCAGGTGCAATGCCTCATCCAGATCATTATCAACCGCGTCGGCCTGCTGATGCTGGTCCGGTCCAACGCCACCAAGCTGAAATGGCTCTGCTTCCTGATCCTCCTCGCCATCAACATCAGCGTTTTCTGCATCTGGGTTCCTGCTCGTCTCCAGATCAACGAGCAGTACATTGCCATCAACAACATCTGGGATCGTCTTGAAAAGGTCATCTTCGCCATCATGGACGCCGTCCTGAACTTCTACTTTATCTGGGTCGTCAAGAAGCGTCTCATCGCCAACGGCCTGCACAAGTACAACCGCCTGTACCAGATGAACTTGTTCCTCGTCATGATCTCCATCGCTCTAGATGTAAGTCAAGTCCCGGGACTCGAAAGACAACAGCCCGTGCTGACCTGTGCTCTAGATTCTTCTCATCTGCATGATGTCTCTGCCCAACAGCTTCGTGTAAGTCTTCTCCCGCTCGCGCAGCGCACCCTGTCTTGCATTCCCACTCACGCGTCCCGCAGCTACGTCCAGTTCCACCCGCTCGTCTATCTCCTCAAGCTCCACATTGAGATGAACATGGCCGACCTGATCGGCAAGGTCGTCCGAGCCAGCAACAACGCCGACTCCAACGACTACAGCTCCCGAGGCCGCTCTCACCAGACCGGAACCCGCCCTCAGCACAGCCGGTTCGGCGCCACCCTGACTCGAACGCACATCGAGCTGGGCGAGGACGACGAGATGGAGCTCAAGGAGCGAGAGAACCTGGAGGGAATCAAGAAGACGGTCGTCACGGAGATTACCAGAATGGGACCCGGCGCCGAGGACGAGGACATCCCCGAGCACCACGAGAGGGCAGTGAGCGAGGCGAGCTCGACAAAGAACCACGGCAATCAGGAGGGGTTCGCCATCGAGCGCACGCGCTAAGGTCGTTCATTTGAACCAAGATTCTTGATATATATTAGAGCTAGAAGGCATCGCCAGCGACAAGGCTAATGTAATGAGTATGTATGTGTACGGATACCCCAAGCAAGACGATGTCAAGCTCTTAGACCACCCACCCATCTGAAGACCGAGTCACTCAAGAACATGGGTCTTCGACCTTGACAACATTGAAGACTCCATCTGCGAGCAACCGGTGCCTGTCCCGTCCCATCGGTCCCACTGACTATCCGATCGTCGCTAGGGACGCTATCCCGGCATCCCTGGCCAGGAAAAAGCAAACCCAAGTTGCCCACAGACCTGATCGCTGCTCACTGCCCCACAGACCCTAGCAAGGACCAGGGCACGGACACGGGCGAGCGGGTGTTGCATGCCACCGGATGGCCTTTACATCGCGTTGACGCCCTGATCTCTCAGGAGAAACCAACGAGTCAACAATCATGGAATCAACCAACAGAGGTTTCCCCAGACTCAGCTACCATTGCCTTCTCTTTCTTTCCCCAGTTGCCCCCGGGTTCCTGGCCTCCCTGCATCCGGTCGCTCTCCCATCCCACTCACTGACCGTCATGCATCCCACATACCTCACTCTTCCTCGTACCTGTAACAATGAAGGCCTGATCCCTGGAGGCTTCGACCCATCCGTGCCTTGTCAGCTCTAGGGTCTGGCTTGCGGGCATGTTCAGACCTTTGGAACGGGCTTTTATGTCCGGTCTAGTAGCATCCATTCCGTAGATGCCACCCTGTGGGAACAAGGCTGCGGCCAGACCACAAGAAAGCAGGTTCCGACTGTTCCTGACGGAGCCACATGAGACATAAATAACACATGTATCGATGCCTGAGACGCAACGCCTCACTGATGATCACTACGGATACCATCCAAGCCATTCCGGCGCGGCCCGTATCTGCCGCATTCCAGAAGACCAGAAACGCAAGCAACTTTGAGTTTTGTTTTTGTCACCGCCCAGCTTAGCTCCCGCGTTTCCCAAGGTCGGCAATGCAGGTCAGCATTTTCCGGCCTGAAAGTCAAGCCCGATCTTGCAATGGCTGTGCTGTCTTTCATGAGAATCCGCAAGCTGCAGGGGAAACCCCGATTCGACTGGCCCAAAAGTGTGAGCGCCCCGTGTGTGCATGAGCCTTATGCAAGCCAAAACCCGCATCCCAAGACAGCCAACAGTTTGAACTTGAGGGGAGCTCTGTTCTCTCTTCTACAAAGAGCGGCTACCTGGATGGGTCCCCGTTGTTGACCCGTTGTTGTGGAAGGTGGCGGTGTGTAGCCAACGATCGGCTTGTACTCATCTTTGTTGCCAACATCCCGTCCCTTCTCGCCGGAAGCTTCGGGTGGCGTCGTCTCTCACCGTGCCATCACCGTCTTGACAATACCTAGCAAGCCGAGATGTCGATGTCCCAAGAGGGAGGTGGCGCACAACATCTGGTAGAGGGATATTTTATCAGGCTTCTGTCGTCCGATATTGCGCACATCGCACGTTTGCACGACAAATGTTTCCTGTCCCTCACGGTCAACACTTGAAGATTTAGAAGAGAAGACAAACCACGATGCTCATGATATGTTTTGTCGTCACGCTTATGCTGAGAATGGAGCAATTGTTAGCAAGTTGCAGTATTTCTCCATGCAAAGTCCTGTCGCTCTTGATCAAGCTACGAAGTGGACAAGATCGATTGTGCGATAGATCATGGAGGTTTGACCTTGAACTCAGTGGTATTATGGACCGCAAGTGACAGTTGGGGACACCAGAGGTGCTTCAAGAATGGTGGATTGTCCAAAGGTCGGCTCGTAGACCTGCAGCTACGCTGATACCTTGTACATACTAGCATTGCTTAATCCCGGATTCTCTCCCTACTTCAGGTACACGGCGGAGTTGGAAGAGCACGTGCATCTTCACTATCAGATGCATCTTCCAAGCCAGCTTCCGTCTATCTACTTCATAGGTCAAGTCATTTTGGTTGGATGAGGGGAGAATCCATGTAAGCCTGACTTCAATGACCCTGTTCCAGAAGAAAAGCTTGCGACCTGCTGCGGTGATCTCATCTTCGCGGCACCGACTTTCACAGTACGCCTCACGGTTTACTGTAGAATTCGATAGATGCGTAGTACGTAAGGAATTATCTCATCTAACAAGTAGCCTTACTTCTGTCCGAATAAATATTTAACGATTCAATGACAGCGATGACGGACTATTGAGTTGAGCGGGAGCACTTAGACTGCAGCCGCAGGCGTAACTGCGGCATCTGTACATCGCTCAAATTGAAGGGGGAAAATAAAGACTTCCCGAGCAAATTCTCTGATCTAAATGTAGTTTGTACCGACTCTCCATGCTTCTAGTTCATTGAGTTCTGTGGAACGCGAAGCATGGTTTATGACAAGTAACAGCCCTCATAGAACGTTAAGCTGGACATATGGAAAGGAACGCTTGGACATCTAACACTCAGTCGCCATCACAGCAACAGCCCGACCATTAAGCCTTCCTAGTGTCTTAAGCTCACATACCCTTGTATGAATATGTAATGTTGAATGTACGAATAGAAGAAGCCTTGCCCCTCCAATAATGAATCTATAGACCTATTAATCGGCCAGGTGTATAGGGTAGCAATTCTGCCCCGGCACCAATATTTTGCCGATTATCTCCCGTCCCGGAAACTTTGGTCCAACACCATCAACGTCACCGTGACCTTCGTCGCAACTCGTCGCCCACCAGACGGAAGCCCTCGACTTGAATTTCCTCCCGAGCAGCGGCCTTTCGCGGTCCGGAAGGCATGTGTATCGTGCGTTGAAATGCGCGAGTTTATGGACTATGTCCACAGCGCCTTCTACGAAGCCACCGGCTGGAACCGCGACAACTCGTATGCGGCGCTGAATTCGACCTCGGATGGTGAGGGCATCGGCCAGCTCAATTGCTTGATTCTTTGTGCTGACGATGCTGATGTCTAGCTCTCTTGAACTTCCAGACTCCTCGCGGTCTGCGGCTCACGCTTTCCGCGCTCGCGAGCCCCAACTTTGCAACCTCCTACCAGTTCGGTTCCGTCGGCATCGTCGATGGCTCAATCTCGTACCTCTTCTCTTCGGTCCCGCTCCGAGTCCTCTTGACACCGCAGTCCGAGACCGTATCCCTACCGGAACTCCTGCGCTCGTACCGACCGCTCACCGAGCTCCCTCAGCGGACCGACCCCGAGCTCCAGACTCCACAGGACCAGCCCGAATCGTCTCTCCTGTATGGCCGGCTATACCTACCACAGTCCATGCTCGAAGCGCTGGTGGTCAAACGGCTATCGCCTGTTCTGCAGGTTCAGCTGAGCTCGGTGTCGGGCCAGCACCTTAGGAACGGAGGCACCCTCCTGGGCTTGGCACAATATGACGTGGGGAAGTACGCTCTGGAAGGGCTTGCGTCCTCGGACGGAGGCCTTTTGGGATTTAGAGGCGTGTACAATTTCGGCGGCGATGCCGACATGCGTCCTCCGCCAAGTCTCGCCGACAATGGCAATGCAGACAGGGAAAGGATCTATGGGCGGTTCAGCACGGGTGGAGAAATCTACTACGGCACGCTGAACAAATCTGGTGGCATCAGCGTGGGAACCAGGTTCGCCACGCTGCCCTCTCACAAGGGGACCCCGCTGTCTGCGACTCTCACCCTCAACCCCCTCATGGGCAACATCAGCGCCAGCTATGCCGTCGTGGCGGGCAAGCACTGCAGTCTGGCGACGCGGATGGAGTTCAACATGTTCAGCTATGAGAGCGCCTGGGCTGTTGGCATGGAGCTCTGGCGGAAACCGTTCGTGAGACCCGTCGTGGAGGATGTCAAGATGGAACAGCCGGATCGACCAAAGGAGCGCAGCTTCGAAGCGAAATTGGAGTGGCGGCTGGATGCACCAGAACCGGTCATCGAGCCAGCTCCTGCTCCGAAACCCATCGAGCCTGAGAGACCCGTTGAGGAGAGATACGCGGGCGTGCTCAAGACACGACTGGATCAAAATTTCCGAATTGGGCTTCTTTGGGAGGGACGCGTCAAGTCGCTCCTGTTCAGCTTGGGGAGTGGAATTGACCTAAGAAAGCCGGACAAGCCGTTTCGGACGCTTGGTCTAGAAATCCAGTTCTCGTCATAATAACCCCTGAAGAGGTGGACTCTGGTGACCCCAGCACGCGGCCACTGTAGGTGAGATGTTATCCCCCGATTCGGTCCGTAGGGCTCGCTCTTTCAAAGTAGCGGCTAGGATCAGGGCCAACGAGCGCATTAAGAGACTCCAGCTGAGCGACGACGACCACGGGGGGACGATCCACTGCGGTCAACGCCTACGCCGACGAGAATACTTTGTTTGTCGGTGGCTAACAGATGATGAGAGCGAGGCGTGGGGGGAGGTGAGCGAAGTGTACCACGTACCGTACTGCCTATCTAGTTCACTCTGCTCTTGGCCGAGAACGCGAGTGGGTGCTTTTGGCTAGGATTAGTAGCATGTCACTGGCGTTGAGGATATTGGTTTGGGAGTGGCTATGACATGGAAGAGTCATCAAGGTACGGACGTGCATACGAGCATTCTTGGATCCTGCATGGCATTGGAGCGAATGAATGATGCGCTGCATTCTGTTACTTGATGAATATGGTTCCCGTCTGATTTAGTTGTGAATCGTGACGGATCGGTCTCCTCATCGCTGACGTTATTTCCATCGACGATGCGTCACTTAGACGGACACCAAGCGTGCGATGTGCAAAGTGCGATGTTAGAACGAACCTTGAGATGGAAACTCGGTCTGACTAGCGGCTGAAACTGGAACAAATACTGCCAAGCTACGGGACGAGGTGGACGGTGCCGCGAGATCCGAACTGTAGCGGAGGATGTTGACTGATGGAGAGCCCCCGGCTGATGCGCCATGAGAACCTTGATGGCATCGAGGACTCGGCCGTGGCTGGTGGGCGACCAATGATGAGGCGAGGAAGTCGGAACGAGATGGCGAATCTGGAGGCTCTGAGAGGCGCCTGGAGGGACGGGTGGGGACGGGTGGCTGCCGACGCTACATATGTACAGCCTGTGGAGGACTTCACTTGGGTTTTTGGAGCAAGATGCTGGGGGCAGGTATGGGAGTCCACATCGGTGAAACAGACTGATGGAGTGCGGGAAGTAGATTTGAACAGACGGGATGTTTACTGAGCTGTGCACGGGTTGCCTGCGGACAGCAGAGGAGCTGGCAGTGCACCGGCAAACCAGGCAGTGACGGGCTGCCAACATGGAAGCCAAGGACAATACATGGTAGATAACATGGGAATCTATCACGTCTTTTCCTTGTTGCTACATACTTAGTGATTACATAGCAGCGACCCGCCAATGACGAGCCGCTCTGTTGTCAGGCTCTGCCACTCAGCCCGCGATGGCCCTGCCAGACCATGGCCATCCGGGTTCTCACCTTAAACTGACCCACCGAAAGCCAAGCCAACCCGCCCACTCCCTTTATCCCGCTCTCACTCTGCCGCGCGATGATGCGCCTCTCATCTTGACCCCATGGCATCTCAACACGTTTGTGCTTCCGGTACGTAGAGGGAGGGGACGTTTTCGGGACACTTACTGCATTGTGCGAAAGCTCTGCTTGGCTGCCCGTCTGTGCCGTTCCCTGACGCGATCTCAGAAAAGAAAAGAAAATAGTTCACGATATTGCAGATAACAGATACAGAGATAGACGCATACGAATAGACTCACATGCAAGGTTCGTGACGGCCCAGAGCAGGGGAGAGAATGCCCCGTGCGCCACCAACGCCTAGGCTAGACACACTCCGACACTCCCAAAGTCGAAGTCTTGTTCTGCTTTCTAACAATCGGGGTTCTTGAACTCTTCCTAACCCCCACGGCTGCTCCTTCTCTTCCTCCGACACTCCTCTCCCTACCTACCTGGTCTCCATCACCATCTCACACCCCTCGCTTCATCACTCTTCCTCTCTCTTCCTCTCTCTTTCGCTCTCCCTCTCTCCATCAAACGCCTGGAACCCTTGCGCCATATCCAAATATTCCCTGCTCTGCCTTGCTTAGCCCTCGGCATCCACATCCACATCCACATCCACACCAACATCCATTCATTCCCTGGCCGTTGCGGCAACATCGTCACATCACGCCCACGGTTGACGCATCCGCCCGTCTTTGTGCCTCGATATTGTGCTAGGCCTGCCAGCTAACTTCAAGCACGCCCCAGTCGCAACTGAACTCGGTTATGTGTGGCACCCTTCCCACCAATCTATAAGTCTCCGTCTCGGCGCCATCAGGGTGCCCATCGCGAACTCGTTGGTGACGGCGTCGAAAAATATCCATCCACCTTCTCCAGCGCCCTTGAACATATAAACCCGTCGTCCTTCACGCATCAATCCTCCCTTCCTTTGAGCTGCAGGCCAAGACGAACATCCCCGTGTAACAAGAGCCGCAACCTCGCGCCATCCGCTCGCCCATCCCCAAGAGCCCGCTTGCTTCCTCATCGGGAAATAATCGAGGTGGCCTGGGCGCACCACGACATCCTGGCCTGGATACTTATCTGGCAATTGGCCTCATAACACGCGACGTCTTTCTGGGCGTCCTTCTACCTTTCGTTGCTTTCCCGACAGCAACAACCACAGCACACCGACGCCATCATGGCCGACGCACTTGATTGCAGCGGCGAGACCGTCGACGTCACCAATCGTGGCCTTCGAATCGGTGCCATCTTCATCATCATGGCTTCCTCGCTTCTGGGTGCCGTCTCCCCCATCATCCTTGCCCGGCAGAGCACGATCCCCGTTCCCAAGTTCACCTTCTTCATCTGCAAGTTCGTCGGTACCGGCGTCATCATCGCAACGGCGTTCATGCACTTGCTGGTTCCGGCCGTTGAGAACCTGACCGATGAGTGTTTGCAGGGCCGACTCGGCGGATACGACTGGGCTGAGGCCATTGCCCTCATGACCGTCATCGTCATGTTCTTTGTCGAAATGTTGGCGACTAGGCTTAGCAACGAGGACATGGAACACGACCACAACCACGGAGATATCGACAAGGACCTGGATCCTGCCATGGGTTTCATCGCTGCTAAGAAGACGGAAAAGACTCCAAGCGAAGTCTTCTCTCAGGATGACGTGGAGCGGGATGCCCGACCCAGCGAATCTGGTTATGCACCCGGCGGAGAAACTCACCTCGCACACGGACGCGAGCACAAGGAGGGCGATTCCAACAGCCTCGGCGGTCAGCTTCTTTCCATTTTCATCCTTGAATTCGGTGTCGTGTTCCACAGCATCTTCATCGGTCTCACTCTTGGCACCACGGACGAACTCGTCATCCTCCTCATCGTGCTCGTGTTCCACCAGATGTTTGAGGGTCTGGGTCTGGGCTCTCGTCTGGCCGTTGCCCCTTGGCCTGCCAACAGGCAATGGGTGCCCTATGTCCTCGGCGGCATCTATGCTCTCTCGACTCCCCTTGGCATCGCTGCTGGTATTGGCGCCCGACCCAACAACGCCAACACCCAGAAGCTCGTCAATGGCATCTTCGACGCTATCAGCGCCGGCATCTTGTTGTACACGGGTCTCGTGGAGCTTCTTGCCCACGAGTTCATGTTCAACCCGTACATGCGTCGCGCACCCATCAAGATCCTTCTCCTCGCCTTTGCCTGTGTGGCGTTTGGCGTCGCGGTGATGGCTATCTTGGCCAAGTGGGCCTAAAATTAGATCGAGATAGCTCCAATAGTCAGCTTGGAATCATTTCCGGTTTCGAATAATTGGATTAGATGGATATAAGGCTTTTCTTTCTCGTTGCTTATAGACTGCTTGAACAATGATACCTGGCCTGTCTGCATGGATTTGGTTTAAACTTCTTCAGAAACACTCCGCGAATATAATTCCGAGTCTGTTCAATCACACCATTCCGTTTCACGTGCAAGAGATATGATTGGTGTTATGTCACGAGAGATATGCGTCAGCCGTTTATTATGTCGTGTATCGGTTCACACTGCAAAGTCTTCAGCGGGGCACCGTTTCTGGTCTTGGCAATGAGGCTTCCCTTGACTGGGAATTTTTCAAGTATGCAGGTCGTAGCATGGATGGCATCAAGCTGTAGGATTTCGAGGGATCTTGTGTTACTGTCTCGTCCTCTGAGCATGTCAAGTTTCCAACACCGATGTTGAATGCAGAAGCCCGCCCGTTACCTCACTCATCTTCCGGCCGGCCGGCCCCATCTTTATTCCACAGTGCGTATATGGACGAAAGTGGATAAATACCGTGCCCTGGAAACTGTGCTTAGTCACCCGCGCCTTGGCTTCCCCGCTAGGGCCACAAGCCCTACCCCGAAGAAAAAGTTCACCAATTCGAGGCCCTCGCAACACCACGAATCGAGCTTTCCGACCGTTCACGCCTCGACCATCTCACCCAACGCAACAACCCGTCCTCTCCCCCCTTTACCCCCCGCCCCCTCTCTTCAATACCGCAAAAATGGCCGGCGGAGTTACCGTGCGCGATGTCGATGTAGGTACCCCCTGAACAGAAAGAAAAGACACAGGAACCAAATCATCGAAACTTTCGATCACACACACACACACACACACACCTCTCAACGACTTCGCAACGCAATCTTCCCGATTAAAAAAGCCAACCTCGACCGCAAAATGGAGGCGCTGTCGCAGCGCGTCCGGGCTTGAACACTGGCCGCTGCGTCGGCCGCTGCCACTTGGCGGGCGAATGGTTTCAAACCGAGATTGAGGAGCAGGCGCGAGGGGGTCGAAAGACTTCTGACGACGGAATCATGCTAATGGGTCTCTTGTTGCCAGGCGCAAAAGTTCATCATCGCCTACTCTGCGTTCTTGAAGCGACAGGGAAAGCTCCCCATCCCCGGTATGTTGGTCCCTTTAGAATAGATCCCTCCCCCCTTCGCAGTAACAAACTCGGGATAGCTTCGCTAACAGCTTGCCTTTCCCTCCAGGTTGGGTTGACACCGTCAAGACCGGTCCCGCCAAGGAACTCCCCCCCCAGGACATTGACTGGTTCTACGTGCGCGCCGCCTCCATCGCGCGCCACGTCTACCTCAGAAAGACGGTCGGTGTCGGCCGCCTCCGCAAGGTGCACGGAACCGCCAAGAACCGCGGCAACGCCCCCTCGCACCACGTCGACGCCTCGGGCTCGGTTGACCGCAAGGTCATGCAGGCCCTCGAGAAGATCGGCGTCCTCGAGAAGGACGAGGACAAGGGCGGCCGCCGCATCACCCAGGCCGGCCAGCGTGATCTGGACCGAATCGCCCAGACCACGGCTGAGGCCGAGGAAGAGGACGAGGAGGATGACGAGTAAAAAAAGTCTGGCGCGGGAGCATGGATTTGGGGCGTACGGTCATAGATTTTGTCATGTATGAATGAGATTCTCCCGACATTGGGCCATTCGGTTTACTCAATTCTGACCCGTCCGAGCTTGTCAATACGATATGTGCCGTGCCTTTTTTGTGACTGTGAGTTCATGGTGGCCATTGACATGTACACTCTCTAACAGGGAACCAAGTCTTGACGATGCTGCAAATACATCAGTCTTTGGACGCTCGTGGTCGTTATCCAGCCTTGTCTATAGAGCATGACTGCACCCTCGCTTGAACGAGGGAGGTAATAACATGATATCTCACTAGGTTGAACACAATATGCCTGGCTGGTATCTAGCTAACGGCGACCGCGGTATTCTACTTCTAGGGCTCGTCGTCCATGCTAGGGCTCATCATCCATGTTTCTCGTTGCACCTCAGACCCGGGCGACTGGCTCACTCTTCTTCAGCATGCTCATATTGGCCCTCATCGTAAGCCACTGACAGTCTTGTTTAGTGCCCATCGCCCCAGTCCGAACGAAAGGGGCGGCCGTTCCGTGGCTTGTCCGTGGCGATGGCGTCTCATCGACCAAGCCGGGCATTTTTCCTACCCGCCACAGCTTTCGCGGGTTTCATTCGCCACTGACCATACACGTCGTGTGCTTGAGATTCCTCCTTTGTGTGTTTTTTTTTTTTCCCTCTCTCTCTGCTTTTTCTTCTCCGGAGCTTTTCTCCCACACCTTTTCATCACTTGTGTTTCTCGCACCACCAACCAACCCATCGATGTGAGCCCCCCCCCACCAGCAACTCGTCCGGTCTGGCTTGTTTATATTTTATATTTATTTATCTCGGATGCCATACACCCTCACTGTCCCCGCTGTTGGAGTTCCTCGCGCGTGCCCTGCGCCGGCGGGCTGTGATTCACGCGTGTTGCGACCGTCCCGCGGTGCTTGAGCCGCGGCGAGAGGGCGGTTCTGCGTGTAAGTGCAGCTGCTCGAGGATGCAGACGCTCCAACACGACTGCGCACTTCTGAAGCGACATTGGGCACTCCGGCACAGCATCAACCATCTGTTTACTATTCGCCTCTTATTTCATATCTATCTCGTGCCTTGGAGGCCGCTCCTCATGTAATTTATCCCCCCTTCTCATGCCGTCTACTCAGAAACTCACACTCTTCTAGTATCCCCGTCGAAGAGACCGTGACAACTCAAGGGTGAAAGCTTCAACAACTCATCTCAGTTACAATGTCAACCTGCCAAGACGGCCAGCCACTGCCCGTCTTCGTATCCTCCAACCAAGCCTCGTCCCCCTTCTTCTACTTCCATCACATCGTCAGCGGCGAGGACGCCACCCTCACCGTGCAGGTCATCGGGCCCAACCTCGAGTTCAAGTTCGGCCACTCGCGCGCCAGGTCGTTCCGCAAGCCCTCCAGCACCGCTAGGTGCCTCGGCCTCAAGACAACCGGCTTCCTCGCGCTCGTCGCCCCTTCCTCCGGCGACCGCACCGTCCTCGCCGCGGCCGAGAGCGGCCACGGCGGCGGCAGCCACGGCGACGTGCTCGACGCGGCCCCCGGCGTGCTGGCCAACCTGCTCTGGGCGCGCCGCGTCGCCGCCGTCGGGAGGGTCCTCGGCCTGCGCATGGCCGGCCCGTTCGACCACGGCCCGAGCGGGGTGCGCCGGCCCGGACAGGAGGGCCTGTTCCGCGGCTCGCACGTCGAGGTCAAGCTGGCGGTGCACGCCATCGCCGTCCTGCTGGACACGTTCGGCATCACCCGCGACTTCGACAACCTGACGGCGCGCCACCTGCGGAGCCTGCGGGGTGTCCGCTAGGAGGACGGCACCCGGCCGGTCTTCGAGGTGTTCTTCTCCCGCAAGAACTGCGGGTCGTGCGGCAAGCTGGTGCGCACCCTCGAGGCGGCCACGGGCGTCACCATCCGGCTCCTGTGGAAGCCCCGGCTCGAGCTGAAACAGTACGCGAAAGGCCCCTCGCCCGCATCCAGGAGGCAGCGGCAAGGAGGCGAGACTGCGGGCGGCGATGAGCAAGAGCTGTGCATTGTCGACGAGCAGGATTGGGGCCTGGGGGACCGGCTCCCTAGGGACGAGTCGGACGACGAGACGGTGGGCGGCGAGGAAGAGTCGGACGCCGAGAGAGACTCGGACGACGTGCAGGTCATCGACATGGTCGACCTCGTGTCCCACCCGTCCTTGTCCTGCTCCCCGAGCCCGGCCGCCCATCCTGCCGACGACTACATCAACGGTCTAGCATATCGTGTCGGCCAGATGGAGTCCTCGCCCGACGGCGCCGCCGAAGCCGTCGTGCAGTTCGCCCAGCAAATGACGGGCAGCGCCGTGCAATGGCGCTCGTCGCCGCCGCCCCGCGCCAACATCAGCAAGCCCCTGCTGCGCCCGGCCGCCGCGCCGAACGTCAACAAGCCGCTCCCCGCGACGCCCGAGATCGAGCCGCCCGCGTGGATGACGAGGAGCAGCCAGGAGAGCACCGCCGCCGCCGCCTCCCGGTCCCGTCCGGCCAGCGTCGTGCGAGTCGACGACTACTGCGAGAGCGAGGGGCGGAGCAGGAGCCCTTCGCCGTGTGAGCGGGCGGCGCTGCGGACGCGGTCGCCGAGGAGGGTTTTCGAGGGCGGGCTGGAGCAGACGGTGCCCCGGCCGCGGGCTCGGATCCGTGTGGAGATCCCGGCTCGGCGAAGATCTGCCTAATGATGGGGCCTTCATCCGTCCGGAAAATCGACTGACGACTTCGTGACGAGAGGGAAAGATCATGGCTGGCTCGGAGGGCTGAGGGGATAATTTTCCCAGGAAGGGATAGGATTGAAGAGAGAGAGACAGAGAGAGAGACATCAACATTTTGGGGCACGGGAGATGTGTTGCAACTTTGAAAGTCAAGCTGTACAGTTTACCCATTCCTTCGAGTCTATTGAGAGCCCTCTATCTCGTCGAGTTGCTATAGAAACAATCATGCCGTTATTTATGTTCCCTCGCAATGCTACCCTTTATCCTCGCTCTATGGTGTCTTGTCTAGGCAGGTGTAGTGCAGCTCGTGGAGGACGCTTACGCCTCTCCGAGCCCTTGCAACAGCGTCCGAAACCCATCAGCCATCTCCATCACCACCACGTCCACATCCGGCGCCTCGGGTGCCTCCTCGGCCGACCGCTGCGCCGCCTCCCGCGCCTTTTCAGCGCCTCCCACGCCCGTCTTGCCCATCGTCAAGGTGTGCTTGACGTCCTTGCCGCTCCGGACGGCGCCTCGTGGCGTGGCCGGGGTGATGGGTGTGCCTTCTACGAGGGTCTGCCATCGCGAGAGGTACATGCCCGGCCCGGCCATGTTGTCCGACGCCGTGCCGGTGGTGTCGAGGATGCGCTGGAGACGGGACAGAGACAGGTTTGAGAGGGTAGAGAGGTAGGCCGAGTGGGCATCGAGTGCGGCGAGGACGGGCTGCTGGGAGGTCGAGGGCAGGGACCGGAAGAGTTCATTGAGGCTGTCTTCCATTGAACTCGAGTCTGGCGTCCGCTCTTCCACGCTCGACTCGGGCTTCCCGTTGACGTCCGGTTCCTCGGGCTTTGCCTCGTCACCGCCAGAAGCCTCCCGAGGTTCCCGAGGCTTTCGTTCTTGGCGAAGTTTGACAATAGATTCCTTTTCCCAGCCCCTCATTTCAGCCCACACCTCAGGGCAAGACTTGGCCAGCGCGTGCACCCACCTGTACATGACGCCGCGGTTCCTCATCAACAGGTCCACGTAGTCGTCGACGCTGGGCATCTTCTCCGGCTTGCTCGCGTCGCCGTTGATCATCGAGCGCACCCCTAGCAGCGGCGTCGAAGTGCCCGTCTCCGCCTTCTTGGGCTTGCTAGCCTTGATGAAGTCGTCGATGAAGGCTTGCCCCGCGTCGAGGTGTTCCCGCAGATCTACCTGCGCGTGTATAGACCGGATCATGGGCTCATAGGCCGTGAACAGGTCCTTGACTGTCGCAGTGAAAAGGTCCGGCGGCTGTCGACAGAGGGTCGCGGTGATGCTCTCGCGGTCGCGTACTGAGAGGAGGGCAGAGTAGTACTCCAGACACTGGGCGTGAGTCTCCTCGGTCAAGGCGGTGGTGAGGTCCAGGTCGGAGGCGTTGAATATCGCAGTGACGATCGACTGAGAATGCTCCGCGCTAGCTGCCCGGACCGTCTCATGTTCATCACGGCCCTGGGCGACATGCTGCCGAATGGCCTGCAACATCTCATCGCTGGGCCGATCCTTGGCCTTGTCGATCTTGTCGGCGCTCTTGCGGAACTCACCCGCATCCCACGACAGCACCAGGGATATTATCCGCTGCAGCAGGTTCATGCCGTCGTCGGCGTTGGCCGTCAGCCCGACCCAGTTGGTGATGCTGGTGACGCTGAGCTTGGCAAGGAGCAGGCGCATCATGGCGCCCATCATGGTGGCGGCGTTGCCGACCCGCAGCGTCTGCTTGACCATCTTGTAGGGCACGAGGTTGTGGACGTTCTCGAGCAGCTTGAGCAGGTATTGGCCTTCTGGGGAGAGGACAAAGATGTGGTGGAGGAGGGTGGCGAGGCTACGATGCTGGTTAGAACCGTGGGCTGGGTCAATAATCTAGGTATGGGGACGTACTGGATGATGGCGTACTCGGCCGAGGCCTTTACGGCAGGGGAATGGCCTTCCAAATCGTCCGTCGCGCTGAGGTGGTCGTACAAGTCGTCGATCAAGTTTCCGTAAATGTGCCCTTCGACCACGTTGTCCCACGCTCTCACCAGATCCTCAGCTTTGGCGTGATCGTACTCGTTCTCGCTTTGGAGGCCGTCGTCTTCAGTCTCCGGAGCGTGCCTCCTCTTCATGCCGCCCAGAGCCCCTCGCGCGATCATCTCCAGCAACGCACTCGACCCCGTCGCCAACACCTTGCGGGTGCCCAGCGCGCCCTTGTCGTAGCTCTCGGACAGCTCGGCCTCGCCCAGCCTCACCAGCAGGCCCTGGACGCGCACCGACCAGAACTCGCGGGGCAGATCCCTCACGCCGGGAAGCTGGAGGACGAACCTCGACAGCAGCGTCTGCAGCAGCGGGGACGTCGACGGCGCCTCGCCTTCCTCCCCCTCCAGCGGCTGCTCTTCTAGCGGTGCCTTCTCTCCGGAAACGCAGCCCTTGCCTTCTACTGCGGGCTTGGGAGCTGGCGCTGGGGTCCTCGCTCGAGGCGTGCCCGGCCGTGAACTCACGGGCGTCTCGGCCCGACTCTTCCAACCGGTCTGGGGCAAGACGGTGGTCCTGGCGAAGGGGTGGCCGTAGCCCGTCACGGCGTCGGGGAGCTTGAAGCCCTCGATCTCCGCGTACGTCTCATGGTGGGAGAGGATGTCGAAGAGCGCGTGCGTCTGCTCCTGCGAGAGAGCCGCAGGCGTCATGATGCGAGGACCTGGAGCATCGAATATGGTGTGTAGTAGGTACGCAGGACTGGGGTTTCTGCGGGGAGGACGAAAGGAAGGAATGGAATGAAGAGGAGGAGGAAGAGGAGGAGGAAGACGGAGAGGCGGATGGAAAACGTGCTTCCCTTTCCTCTCCTTGTTGCCTCTGCTTGATAGTACGTCAGGACTGTCCAGGTACGTCGTTGACGGCTTGTTGGTGGGGTTGATTGTCCACCGGACTCTCGGAGTGTGGCTTTGCCCGTCGTCCAGTTGGTCATTTAATTACGTCGCTTATTGTGCAGCGTCTGTACTTGTAGTATCACCTGTGGCTGAGCACACTTTTCTAGACGCTAAGCTATTTCAGTATTATTCGTCTACGTCACTGAATGTATAAAGCTAGCCAACATCTAGAATCGACCGCTGGTCGTTGAAAGGTCATAGATAGGTACCGACTTACCGATCTTCGCTTAACGGGAGCCTTGGTAAATCCTCAGCATAAGAATTGGTAGGCTGTACACGTTGGAATAGGTCACAAGCCGTTGTGCAAATCAATTTGAACTATCAACGTTCCTTTCGTAATCGCGAACAGAAAAAAAGCAATCGAACCATAAACCAATCAACCCATGGTACCCTATCCAGCTCACGTCCTTCCGAGCCATTCGTCATTACTTCCAACGTGGTATCAAAAGACAAAGGAAGCACACAAGCAGAAAAAAGTCGTGCTTCCAGCGAAAAGGGTATAACGTTTAATCATCCCGTCCCATCCTCCACTATTTTTCAGTCCATCACCTCTCCAAATCCTCATCACAATTCCCCTAGATGGTCTGACCGGGGAACACGGGTCCAGTGGAGAACTTCTGACCGTTTGTGGCGCTGATGGGGTACTCGTTCACAACCTTGCGGTTCTGTCCGTTCAAGACATCCTGGCCATTGCCAACGAAGGCGCTCTGCTGGCCGTTGTTGAAGGTGTTCTGATCAGTGTGGAACTCATCGCTCCGAAGAGGCTGAGAGCCAGGAATGTAGCTACCATTTCCAGGGATCTGAGTGTTGTTGCCAGAATTGAAAGCGCCAGAATTGAAAGCGTTGCCAGTGTTGGTGTTATTCCCAGGGATGTAGGAGCCATTGCCGGTGTTGGTGTTGGTGTTGGTGTTGGTCTTAGTGCTGGAGCTCAGAGCATGGGCCTTTCGCTGGATCTTGGGCGCGACAGGAATGTCCGTGCTCTTGTTGGCCGAGCCGATGGAGAAGACAGGGCTCTCCCACTTGTCGCCCTTGCGAGCAAGCTCCTTGTACTCCGAGGCCTTGGTACTAATGCCGCCAGGGAGGCTAATGTTGGGGAAGATGCTGTCCTCCTTGACAACGGCGACGTTGACCTTCTTGTCTGCGACAGTACCCTCGGCCTTGGCCTTCTTCTTCATAAACTCATTCTGGATAGCGTCCGAGTAACGCTTGTAGATGTTGGGAGCGTTCTCTGGGTTGTTCTTGGCCTCAGCGGTGGCACGGTCAACCTCCTGCTTGACCTTGTAGAGCTGGGCATCGAATGTGTTACACTTATCCTTGATAGCCTTCTCCACGGCTGCCTGCAGGGGCTTTCGAATGACCTTGAGCGCGATGGGCTTGGCCAAGGCGAAGAGAAGCTTGTGGCTAGACTGTTTGACCTTGAAGTTGAGGCCCTTTACGTCAACATCGACCTTGTCAACCTTGAAGAAGTTCTGGCGATCCTTCTTGTGAGCGGTAGACACCTTCATCTTAAAGGAGAACCCATCGCCGGGCAGGAGGATATCAAGGACACCAGTGTCGGTGATGGATGGGAAGCCCTGCTTGCGCTTGATGTGATAGCTGACGTCGCGCAGATCCATCTGGATGCCGGCCACCTTAACCTCGAAAGATTGGTGGTTCTTATTGGCAATCTTCTTGCGTCCCCAGCGAAAGTAGTGATCGCTAGCAATCTCCAGGACATTGGGCGTGAAGTTGTCGCTCTCGAGAACCAAGTTCTCGATGATGGCATCGAATTGAGGGTCGGAGTACTCAATGCGAGGAATGGGGATGTAGGCAATGTTCTCCAAAATACCCGGGATGATGACCTCAGTCAGGTCCTTGATAAGATGGGGCTTGAACACAGGTTTGCCATCGGCGTCATTGCCAAGGTCCTTGAACAGCTTCTGAACCGATTGGGCAAACTTCTTGTTCTGGACGTCCTGGTCGAACTGATCACCAACAAACTTGATCTCGTCAATGACACGGTCAGTGTGACCACGGTACTTCTCGCGGAGCAGGTAACGACCTCGCTCGTAGAGCTGGTTCCACTGTTGAGTGGAAGCATCGTCAAGGATGTAGCCCTGCTCGAGCAGGCAGCGTCGAATGTACGAGTCCATGGCCTTGAACCAATCTCGAAGTTCCTGATCCTTCTCGGCATCCTTGTAGATCTGGCCAATGGACTCCCAGAGGTCGGAGGTGGATGTGCCGTTGGCGAAGCGCTCGATGAGAGTGCGGAGATCATCCTCGGCGGCGGCAAATCCGGTTCGGGCCTCCTTGGCCGTTCCGGAGGACGCCTGGCCAATGTTGCGGCCATGCCTGCCGTAGTTCTCGGCGAGGGACAGCAGGGTCTGAATAGCCTGGGAGTAATCCTCATGCTGCTGGCACTCCAGAATCATCTTTTTGAGACGGAAGATGGTCTGATCCTTGCGTTCCTGAGGCATCTTCTTGTTGAAGTATTCGTTGGCGCGACGGCGATAGTCCTCATTAATCTGCAGGACGTTCTTCTTGGTCTTCTCGTTGACATTGCCATCGAACTTGTTCTGAGCTGCAGCGATGGCGGCGTTGGTGCCAGCAAAAGGGTCAACGTCACGGTGGCTCTGAACATTTTCAGTGCCTTGGGGGGCGGCAGCGTTGCTACCGGCAGTGGCAATGTCCTTGACATCCTTCTTGGCATTTCCGCCGTACACGCCCTGAGCCTGCTTCTTCAAGTTCTCCCTGGAAAAGTCAGGCTTCTCGTGCCACGTGTTGTCTTCAGCGGGCCTGTCCATCTGAGCCAACTTGTCCTCGGAAGGACGAACCTTGGAGGCGGCGTTAGTAGCAGCATCGCCGGCAATGTCTCGCAGCAGAACAGTGGAGTCTTGGAGAAGCTTGCGGAACTGGCCGTTGGTGATGAGCAGGGTGCCGAGAGTTCGCAGGCCTTGAAGAGCGTCCTCGCCGTCCTTCTTAGCCGTATCCTTGTTGACGGGAGCATTGGGAGTGTTGACACTCTTGGGGTCGAACTGGGTGGTCTGCCACACGAAGTCCTGGATCAGGTTGCCCTGATTCTTGGACAAAAGGAGGTGCTTGGCCTGCTGGATGACCTGCCTCGTATCCTCGACCAGAATTTTTCCATCGGAAGAGAGCTTCTCGTGAGGGTGCGACAGGGCACGGGATGCTAGGAAGCTGTTGAGAGCGACGTCGATTTGGTCGTTCTAGAGCAGGGATTATTGTTAGCGAGCTGGTGAATGCAAGAATCGAAGCGCGAGGGATGCATACAGAGGGAACCTTGCCGTTCTGGAAGGCGTTGGCAATCCCATAGAGCTGGAGCTTGCGGTTGATGTCGGCCTCCTTCTTGGCGTTGTTGGTGGGGTTGTTGACGTTGACAGACATGGCTGACGGGTATATGTGATTAGGCGAGTCGTTCGCAAAGGGTATCAAAGGGGTATCGAGGGTATCGTGGGTACAAATAGGTAATGAAAAACGCGGTTGAGACGGAGGGTAAAGGGAGATAGAGAGCTCGAGGGTTTGGGGTATCACAAGGCGGGTTTGTTGGTATTATTCTTCTCGGAGAGGGGGTTATAAAAGATCCTTTTGATGGAGGAGAGAAGAGGGGAGCAGGAGGGAACAAGGTTTGGGGGAGAGGCCGAGGATGAAGGGGGTTACATATACTTTGAAGGACAACTGTGACAACAGAGATACAAGAGGATACCACTTTTCAAAGCTTGGTTTCGGCGAGCCCAGGGAGTGAGGGAGTGAGGGAGTGAGGGCGTGAGGGCGTGAGTGAGTGACGTTGGGCAAGGGCAAAGGAACGGGCGACAAACGCTGATCGTGGACGTCATCGGCCAGATGTCGCAGAGCTACGGATGCTGCCATCTACGTCGTTGACCACTAACACCACCTGGCAGGCCAGCCCCAGCGATCCACTATTGGCGTTAGTCCAACTAAAATGTGCTAAAATGATCCGACTTCAGGTACTCTTCTCCACACCAAGCCCACTGTACTGTACGTACCTTGCCTCCCATCACGCCCAAGTTGCTGCTAACTTAAGGCACGCAGGTTTGGCAGGGCAGGGGTGCCGCACGGTGACGGTACCGTGGTGTAATTACTTATGTAGCTGGCGGTGCGTCGAGCTGCCCTGGGCTGCAATTAACTGTCCATCCCCAGGGCAGTGCCGTAGTGAATTTGAGTTAAGCGGGTTCGAAGCAGCCAAGCCAGCTGAGGTTGACAGGGGTCTCCAGCGTCTCAAGCCAGACAGGGCCTTGCACGCAGCACCACAAGGCCCCGGCATCCTTTTTGGAGCTCCAAGACAGGGAAGCGGGCTCCATCTTGTCCAGTGTCTCTGACGTTCTCGACTCTCGATTCTGCAAGGTTGCGTTTCCCGTTTTGTAAGCTCCAGCTCCACTCCGCGGCACATTGCACACCACCAGCGATAGACGACGGGCAGGTACCAGACCCGGGGACCAAGTCAAGTTACCCATCTCAATATGCCGAATTATTCTCGTCTCCTTAACTGCATTCGTGCGCTGCTGGCTGTTTCATGGCCCGATCTTCGTCAAGTTTTCTTGACAACGTGGGCTGGTTGCCCTTGGCTGCTGCATGCAGACTGTCTTACTTAGACTACCCCGGCCCTGGGGGTCATGGTTGGTCGCCGGCCACGGGCCAGAACAAATGATGCATGTGAAACCACGTCCTTTTCTTCGTTGGATTTGGACGGCCAACGTCTCTGGTGTTTCTACCTACGCCTCATTGGGGCGGCTAACGAGATGAATCCCTTTCTTTCAGACTGTATTAGACCACTCTCTGTCCCGTTGCTGTCGTCGTCGTCAAAAGGGCGACATCCAATCTAAGCCCAACACCAACAGCGGCGTTGGTGATGCGCTTGTGTAAGTACCTACCATTTCGCGTCTGCGTTGCCCAGTGAGTCGTGGTGACAGGTCAGACAATGGATGTCGCCGTGCCCGGGGCTTGTTTCTTGGGCGATTATGCGACAGTCAGTTGTCTACATAGTAGTTACGACGTACAAAACGGAATTCTGGCATCCTGCATCGCATCGCATCGCATCGCATCGGCTCTGGTTTTGGAGAAATTTGTTCCAGATAAACAAATGCGACTATCACACACACGTACACACGCACACTCGCACACTCGCACACATTACATGGCCGAGACCAATAACAGGATGCGCGCAAACACATGCTGCCTCCATCCAATCCCACGCCGTGTCTCTCGCGCACTCCGCCATCGATTGATTCCCTTGAGCAGGCCTTTCCGGAGCACAGCTCCGTCCCAAAGATGCCTCCCAGGGCTGGAAGGGCTGGAACGAAAAAGCTCCGATAAGCTAATTAACATGTACCGACCCATTCTCCTCCCCCAGACTGAACCCACTTCGGGCCTGGGGAGCGGAAACAAGCAAGGCAGCTTCAAGAGAACCGGGGGGACGCTATTGACACTGATGAAAGCTCAGCTGGCCGGGCCATGACCAGTCGCAATCCCCAATTAATACGCGTCATGCAATCTCATCGCGGCACCTCCTCCTGGCTGCCGGCGTGCCCTGCTTTATGGCAAACGAACGCCAACCCAAGCCAATTTGCGTGCTGATCGCAGCCGTTGTCGCGATCAGGATGGAAGAAACCTTGGGCTGTACCGGAACGAGCGATGATGATCCATGACGTCAGGGTGCTGGTTTATGCAGAGATGATGTATTTTACGCGATGGAAAATACCAGGCCATGAAGGAGGCCAGGGTCAATTGCGCGGTGGTGACGGTACGAATCCAATACATTCCTAACGTACCCATGTACCTCCTTCACCTCCTTGCAACGCATGCTAACGCCAGGTACGGAGTACGTGTACTGAACTCTCATCCATTCGTACGTGGTCGGTCTACTGCAACCAGCTTTGTGCCAACACAAGTAGATAGATACCTACCTGGCGAGCTGGAAACCGGCGATAGAGCCAAGAATGGCCGGGGTTTGGCGATGCCGCTAGTCTGCATGCAGCATAGAAGGCCCGGTTCTTGGGAGGGAGGCAGCTTGGCCGACGACCGTCTGGCTGGCGATTCCCGTGCTCCCAAACAAGGGAAGAGTTTTCAACACGGCTCAGATCACTGAGTGACGGAGCCTGAAAGCATCATTTGTTTGCTCGGCCGTTTTCTTCCGTCCTTTTTTCGTCTCGGCAGCTTTCTAGGCTCGAAGTCATTGAAGGCCTCCTCCGCCGGAACTTCCCCTTGCTTCATGCGCGCCTGATGTTTCTCATGATGATTGACTTGCTCCATCTATACCTCCGTTTTCATGGCTCGCTCCGTGTCCAGCTCGGCTCATGTAACAGATGTGCACGGGGGCGGAAATACGTTGCACGAGCGTCGCATCTAGATTTCGCCCAGCTTGCACTACATCGTCTCGTGATGTGTCATTGGTCGCACAGCCGGTTGCACAAGAAGCAAAGCAATACTCGATCCATCTTGCAACGGGCAGCGGGGAATGAGCTAGCTAAACTGCGGAGCTCTTAAATGGGCTGTAATGGCATCCTGCTGTCAGTAGGAAACACTCCCGTGTGCTCATAGCTTGAGACAGGAGGCCAGCAAAGTCTCTCCAATGTGCTAATATTACCTACCATGTATGTACTCACGCAGGGAGGGAGCTGTTGGCGCCCTCTCTGGATCTCGGCAGTGGCAGGTCTCACACGCTCACCCGGGGCGCGAAGCGAGTGATGATATATCCCCGACAGGACGACGCTGGAATGAAGTATGCAATGTTAATTGGAGACGACCTAACGCCCCGCTGACGATTTATCCTCTAGATCGAATCGACAACTGTACGCTGTTACCAATCAGGAGAGACAGGGCAAAAAGAGAAGCTCCACTGCCACCCTACACCTTGGCCATGCTAAATGCTGATGAGTATGCTGATGGGTTCAAGCAATCACCTTGAAAAGGTGTCTGTACGAATACTGACCATTCAATAAAGAGAACTTGCAAAACGTCCGGTCCCGTTACTAAGGGGGTCCCGGTTATTCTGCAGCTCGACCCCACCGTTCGTCCCTCACGAGGGGTTAATTGACTAAAGCAAAAGCACGTTGACTGAGCAAAAATGTGACCATTGTATCAATGATAACGCAAAGCTAGGGATGTTCTGCCTTGATAGAGAGCTAGGTTCCTAGCTTTTGGATAGACCTTTTAGTAAGATATTGAAGACAAACTCGTGACGTTGTGACTGAATGAAATGTTCATTACACTTATTCAGTCAAACAGCGTGTTGCAGTCACATGCGTGCCTTAAGGTAAACGTTGTTTAGTGGAACTTACGTATAGATTGTAGGGTATCACATCATTTTTGCTCTGTCAACGTGTTTTTGCCGGGTCAATCAACCCCCCAAGCGAGTTGGAAAATACACCGCACACCAAAAGAAGCCAACTCAGATTTGAAGCGACAAACACTACCTAAAACTATTTTAAAAATACCACAAGTATCGTTAGACTTTAGTATACCTAAATGTATTTTACTTACATTTTTAAACGCCCTTATTGGGGGGCGATTCAGCTCTGCATAGTAATAGCTGATAAAAATAAGCAGGTACGGAGTGGCGGGGCTGATTTAGTATAGTGGCCGAAATCTTTTGTCATCCCTCTTGGTGTGCGGTGTATTTTCAACCCGCTTGCTCCCGTGTGGAACGAATGAACGTGGGGGCCAAACTGTAATTTAACTAGAACCTCCTTAATAGTCTGAATAGCGCAACTCCCCTGCTCCTCTCCGGAAGGTCCGGAAGACATTTTTCTTGCTGAGCGGGATACGTCGTGATACATGAGCCTCAGCAAAAGCGGCTTCGTTCCTAGGAGAAGAACGGGTATACCGGTGCAAACAAGCCCATTAACAACGAGACCGCGGGATCCAGTCACTTGAATACACGGACATGACTCCGAACCTCGACCAAAATCCAAGGGCTCGACATCCGGCAGTAGACCCACTTCTCTCCGGGGCCCCACTCCCAAGCCCGAGGTTCTTCGGTAGTAACCCTCCCCACGACGAACGTCGCAGATACCAGAGAGCCGGAGGGGTTCCCCCACGTCAAGCGAAATGCCAAAATGCGGAGAAGCTCAGGGGTCCGTCCATAAGATATCTCAACACCGCCGTCGCTTGCCTCGAGTCTTCTCCTTTTCCTCTAGCTTCAGTTAGCAATTGAGAACCATCCAGCATGACTGCAAACATCCCCAAGCCCCCCTACGAGCCCGAGTTCGCTGCCTTTCTGGACGCCATCCCGGGCCCGAAGGACATCTCTCCAGAACTCATCCCCGCCCTCCGCGCCTCGCCGCCCTCCGTCACAACCCTCGAATCCATCCTCGCCGGCGAGCCCTTCACCCACGAGGAGCGCTCCGTCCCGGGGCCCCACGGCCCCGTCGTGCTGTCCATCTTCCGGCCCAAGGACGTTGCGCCCTCGCATTCCGGCAGCCCGGCCATCTTTTACACCCACAGCGGCGGCATGGTCAGCGGGAACCGCTTCACGGGCTTCAAGGGCGTCCTGCGTTGGGGCAGGGAAGCCGGCGCCGTGTGCATCACGGTCGAGTACCGCCTCGCGCCGGAGCATCCCTTTCCCGCGCCGCTGGACGACTGCTACGCGGGCTTGACCTGGGTCGGGGAGAACCTGGCTGAGCTGGGCATCGACCCTGAGTACCTCATGCTGGCGGGCCAGAGCGCGGGAGGCAACCTCGCGACCGCCCTGACGATGCTGGCTCGCGACCGCAACGGGCCCAGAATACGGGCCCAGCTGCTCGACAGCCCCATGGTGGACGATCGCATGGAGACGAACTCGAGCCTCCAGTTCGTCGACGAGGGCATCTGGTCGCGTGGCTCCAACCTCACAGGCTGGACGGCCTACCTGGGCTCGTTGATCGGAACCCCTGACGTGAGCCCCCTGGCGGCGCCGTCGCGAGCCACGAATGTGGCGGGCCTGCCTCCGGCCTTTATCTCCGCGGGCTCGGCGGAGGTGTTCCGTGATGAGAGCATCGAGTATGCGCAGAAGCTGTGGGCAGCGGGCGTGCAGGTTGACCTACATATTTGGCAGGGCGGGTTCCATGTGTTTGATATGTTTTTACCGGACCACCCTGTGTCGATAGGGTCAATCGAAACGAGGGCGGCGTGGGTGAAGAGAGTATTGACGAAGCCGGTGGAGGGGAAAGCGTGAGAAGGACGGCGATTAGTCCCACAAGAGAGGTGTGAGATGATGACAGAGACCTCGGATAACCTATAGACATATAGACCTTGAAGATAGCATCGGAGGTTCAAGACGTGCAGCTGCAAAATGAATAGATAAGGAGTTCAAGCCCTAGGCTTACCTGCTAGTTATCATGGTGATGATTGCTACAGATGCCTGGACAAAGTTCACAACGAGCTGGGGCGGAACACGAACAGTATCGCCGGAGAACAGAGCCAAATAGGGCGTCTTTATTTCACCTCTGAACGCCATCTATGCCGTTACGCTATGTTACGAGCATTCCCATAAATGCAGACCGTGAATCTTCAATCTTCGCGTGGCGAGGGGTTTGCCCCAAGGTTGTTGAAGATACTGGCCTTGACCTGGCCTGCAATCAGCCCCGACCTCTCCTTGCTGGCAATCAAGTTCGTTTCCTGAGCGAGCTTCTCCACCGCCTTGTCGGTACCCTTAGTACCGTTGCCCAGCATGCTCTGTCCTTGCCTGGTCCGCGCGATGCTCGTCGTGGCTTCCTTGATCTTGCAGCTCAGGTCCAGCATCTGCTTATTGCCGTAGTCGCGGTTGGTGAGCAGCGGGCTCTGGCTGAGCGTCTGCACCCAGTACTTGTGCCACAGCAGCTCGAGGAGGTGCGAGTCGAGAGTGCTCTTGAAGTGGGAGACCTCGAGGCTGTAGTATCGGGAGGCGTGGGCGCCGAACTCGGCTGCCTTGGCGAGCGGCACTGCCTGGGAGCCGCCCGAGGTGTCTGTGTTTGAGGATTCCCCCTTGTAGCTGGTGGGGTATGTTCTGAAGGCGCCGATTTCCACCTTTCCGGCGTTGATGGTGCGATCGGGGTCAATGACGACGGCAAGGAAAGGATCCTGGAACTGTTGCTGCATCGCCTCGGTATCGACGTCGATTCCGCTGAGCCAACACCCGTAGCCGGGATGGCTGTGGTACCAGCCCACCACGTTTTCCTGTCGGCCCTGTTCGCGGCAGAGATTCAGGTACTCGACCAAGTATTCGTTCGCTTCGTCCTGGGCGTTGACTCTTGTTTCGGTGCCCTCGACGGGGAGGCGGAAAGCGTCGGTGACGATAAAGGTGTCATCGTCGATGTAGCCCTGCATGAGGCCCATGATCTCGAGGTTGCCGCCGGAGCGGGCGTGCATGGTCATCTTGATGAGAGCGATGGCGCTGATGCGCACGTGCTTGAAGTAGCCAGGATCCTTGTTCCATGGCCTGGCGTTACCGATGGTCTTCTGGGCCTCGGCGTCGTAGCTGTAGAGGGCGTCGCGTTTGGGATCGATCAGCTGGACGTTGTTGTCCAGCTCTGCAGCGGGGTTAGCGGGTGCGTTTGGAGAGGAGTGCTGAGGGAGAAGTACCCCATGACTTGCGAGCCGTCTCCTCCATCTTGACGACCCGACTCTTCCTGGGAAGTGTGGGTTGTGGAGATGGAGAGGGTGATGTGGGGAGAGTTGGTTGAGGATGTGATGTTGAAGGTTGATGGTTGGCGGTTGACAGTGGCAGCTATTGATTGCCCCGCTCAATCATTCCCGCCGGGATGACGGCTTATCGATAAGAGCTAAACCGCCTCCGCGACGATGGGCCTACGTCGAGGATGGCAAAAACACTACTGCTATTCATTCTATCTAGGTGTACTACTTATCCTCTTTCACCAGCTGATCAATTCCACAAGTACGCACGACTGAAGATGCATTCAACAACATGAAAGTTCCATTAATTGAACAAACGGGAAAAAGCACTACTAATTACATACTACCAAAAAGTCACACCTGACCACCTATTGGCGTAGTTGCATAGTTGCGGCGCTGGATTCCCATGCGGAACCGAGGCACCCGGTCCATACGGTTGAGCGAAGTAGTCGGCAGTCTGAGAAACTGTCTCGCGATACATGGTCTGCGACTCCCACTCATACGAGCACCCGATTGCCCGCTGCATGCCTCCCTCCGAGGCACAGAACATGAGCGTCACCGGGGGCCGGACGGCCTCAAACAACGTCAATTCCATGTTGTAGGTGTCAACGAGTGTGAAGATCTGTGCCGTGTTAGCGAGTCTTCATTCACCCGTCCAAGAGACTCTGCTGCTTACCGGGCCGGGCCTGCCTGGCTGCCTCAACCTTTATCCGGATTTCCGGATCCTTGTACGGGTTAACGCCCACGCGCTCTCCGTGCTCATTTATAATCGACCGACTGAGCGGGCTTCCGTTGACGCTCCACGCGAATCGGTCGAAGTTGCCCCCGAAAATGGCCCTTTCGATGGTTGCGGCGTTCAGATGGCCCTCGAAGCCAAACATCTCTCTCTGCCTGCGTCTCGCAGAACTTGCCGCCATGGATGCTCCGCACCAGCTTTGGCGTCATCATCCAGCCATAGAGGAACAAGAAAAGGAATACGACTCCAGCGCTAACCATTCCTGCACCGTACGTATCAGCCGCGGCTCCAACCGAAAAGAGAGCAATGGCGATGACGAAGAGCACGCCGTTCCACTCTAGGGGGAGCTCAGAGGAAAAGCGCTTCCAGGATGGCCCAGTGGACCAATATATCGAGTATAAGGTCTTCCATCGGACCGACAGTCCCCAGGCGCCGTCGATGATGACGGTATCATCATCGGCAATGCAAGCGACTTCCCAGTGGGGTGTGATGTCCCACAGTGCTGACTTGTAGGTGTCTTCCATGTCATACCATGATTGACTGCGATCTACAGGGAGCGTGCAGATATCTCTCCAGTAGCTTGTCAGAGTCATTGGCCAGCGACAGCCTCGAAAAGGCCTGGAAGGCAGTGCCGGTCGAGTCAATCTGTGGCCGCATCCTCAAAAGATCCATGAGAGCATACGCCTGGTCACCTGAGAAGTGTTCAGTGGTATGCCGACTGTACAGACACCGCAACGCTAGAACAGCAAGTTCCAAGCGGCTGAGAGTGATGCTGCCCAGGTAGTGGTCAGTCAGATGCCGCGCGACATTGGCGTCCATGTACGTCCAGACTTGGGCCGCGAGCTGGTTTTTGGCGACAGTCAGCGGCGCATGGAGATTGCCGTCGCGGGTGTAGACGAGGATGCTGCGACCAGGACTGAGAAGGACTTCGGGAAATGTCCACATTCGACTGCCCCATTCCTGAAGCAAGGCTTCAGTGGTAGCTTTGTCCTTGTCAGAAGACGTGGCCGACTTTCCCCTGCCAACAGCGATGACCATGCTGTCCGCACCGCGAAGGACGTCGAAGATCCGATAGATCTACTCAAGTCAGCTAAATGGCTCGGACTGTTGTTCGCAAGACACTTACATCCGCCTCCAACTGGGTAGGATCCCGCATGCAACTGCACGAAATCCAGTACGCGGGAAGCTTGGCAGAGCGGCAGGCTGTCTCGGCAATGTGATGGAGGGCGATCATGTCCTGGTCATTGGAGTGCGAGAAGTGCTCCGTGGAGTACGCAACGAAGAGGTAGTTCACGTTCGGATCGTGCCCTTGGCTCTTCTCCCATTCCTCGACGTTGTGGACCTCAACTCCTTTGTTCTCATCACTGAATTGCTCTCGAAGAAAGCAAAGGTAGCGAGGCCGCAGCAGACTGTAAATTTGGTTGTTCCGAGCCATGAGAGACAGTCCCTCACGATTCTCGAGCAAGTTGCCCCACACCTTGGTATTGCCATGGTAGCTGTACAACACAGGGGCGTAGTAGAGTTGTCTCTGGGAGAACCTGGACTTGCTATCCCAGAACTACAGCAGTCAATGTCTCCATTCATTATTCGGGAGCATTGGGCTACAAGACTTATAATAAGAGTCATGGCCAAAGCTGCAGGCAAAGCTCTCAGGACCATGATACCCCAGTTCTCCCAGCTCTCCGGGTCATAGCTAAAGTCAATGACCCATGTGGCGATGCGGACCTTCCATGGTGCAACATTGCGGACATAGGTTCTCCTCCAAGTGGAAGTTGCTGGTCCAGTGTAGATGTTGTCCGTGCAGGCCACATAGAGGTTCCGCAAGTAGCCGTCATTGTGGTGCAGGTAGCGACCCGGCCGGGCTTTAAGGGTAACGCGGCCAGCATAGTCGCGATGTCTGAACTCGCGCTCCTCGTCGTTGAACGTGTAGCCAGGTTTTTGATACATGCACGGGCTGCGCAGTCGCCACGTCGCTCAGGGCTCGGTGAAGCGGAGGCTGCCCATGAGGTTGGCGGGAAACTCTTTTTCGGTTTTCTGTGGTTAGCTGTTAGTAACCTGAGACTAATCTTACGGGGAACGGCTTGGGTCATTACGCTTGAGTCGTGGATGGGCAGGAGAGGAACAGCAGCCCTCGGTTGCTACAATATCTTCAATTTAAGGCTACCCACAAAAGCAGCCGCGGAAGAGCTTTACCATTGTTCTGCCCTGCTGATTCTGACCTGATCCCTGGTGACATACACCCTGCTGACCATTGTACTCCTGCTATGTTTAGTTCCCGAAGTGATGGCGAGGGGGTTTACGGGGTACGGACCATGGTTTGCTGCTGGTATTGATCCATAATTGGTTGCGTATGGACCTGTGCCAGGGTATACTTGTCTTTGCCTTGAGAGGTGGCGTAGGCGGAGGAGTGGTTCAATAGAGGGCTCTGGACCGGCGAAATAGGTTGTGCCTGATGATTGAAAGGCTGGTTTTGGTAAGAATATCATCACAGTCAGAAAGGTCAATACTACAAGGCCTTTTTAGGCGTTGTTCATACAATGACTGAACTGTCTGGTGTATAAGAACCACCGTGAGCTTGGTGCGAGGGCGACAGCTGCTGTTGGACTTGCAACTAGGGTTGTCAATAAGACTTTGGTAATCAAGTTTTCGACACAAGATAACACTTCTAGTAACACTTCAGTCAAACTCATAATCAACCCTGATCCTTGGCATGGCGGGCACTAAGGATGGTTAGACACGAGGGCATTCTAGGATAATTGACGACGCCCTACATTGCTAGGGGAGCTCGGATCGAAGAACCCTTCGTGTAGGTGAGCCTTGAGAAGTGTTAGCAAGACAGAAACTGAACGACGAACGCATCAAAAGAGCGGCGTCTGACTATGATTCAAGTCGTGTAGCGAAAACCAGAGAACTTCAGATGTAGTGTAATTAAGAGTTAAAAGGAGAAACAAAGCAGTCTCTATTATCGGCGGATGCCCTCGTGGAGAACGAGAGGATATGTAGGTAATTGATAGAATGTAACACGACGCTCGTAGCGGGAAATGAGCTGAAGAGCAATCACGGTCCCGAGGGTCCTCTATCCTATCCAATGATTACTCTGTGGCTTCCCGTTGGTCCTTGACAGATGGATGCCTTCGCCGCCTGCAGACCCAGACCATCTGTGATTCCGCACATTGCCCAGGCAGGAGTGTATCCAGCTGAGGCCCATGTGACATCCTCACTTCTCCTGCAGCCAGCCTCACGAGTCGTTCGTTGATGATAGACCGACCATCAAACGGTATTCTCCGTGAACATGGGCTCCCGAAAGTAGAGCTCCACACAGCTGGACACCCTCGTCTTGATGCAACGTCAATATTGGCCGGTAAGGTCAGGCGTGGCGTCGCTTGTGTAACTGGATGGCTTGAAAAAGCATACGCAACTCATGGGTTTAGACCAGTGTCTGGTGCTAGAAGAGGGTGGATCACGGCGCGACCGTCTTTAAAATAGCCATCCGACAACCAGCTGGTGTTTACCTGGGACGAGACCGCCTACAGCCCTGAAGAATCCGGAAGGGATTGACAAATGTTTGTGTCTCATCCAGAGACGATGATTGGTAGCCTTATGACTTCTTGGTAGGTTGGTGATACCTACTAGTCGCGAAACCAGGGTTGACAAAAGCACTCCTGGTATCACCACGACTAAACTAAGTACGAAGTGTCCTAATAATATCTCCGTTGATATCTTCACATGCAGGAGAGAAAGAGCACACATGTCCACGCGTTTCTCGACGAGTCAGCCCTGAACATGGCGCCCTCCAGTGCAACCTAATCAAGTCCTCGAGCTCGCTAGAGGCAAACAGGCTTATTTGCTCATAAGGATCTCTCATTATGCACAATGGGTGCAAGACCCTTGGATCCCCGGGCCTGTCAAGGCTTAGTCGCCGCTCAGTCACGGAGAAGGATGTATCGCTCGCATGTGAGACATGGTGTAGGTCTAGGCACGGAGGCGCCGGCATGGTCTGCCTCGCATATCCGACATGTAATGAATAGTCTGCAGCTGAGCCTGAAGTCCTAGAATGCTTGTCTATGTTGCCTTAAGCCGTTGGCGCCTCGTCCGCCGCACTGGTTTGCCCCTGAGTGATGTGGTCAGGGTACGGTGTTGAGCATGCGGAAAGTTGGTACCGGCGATTTGGCTACGGGCTGATTTTGCCTGCTCTTTTTTCAATCTTCATTTGCTGTTCCTGCCGATATTTATCTTCTCCGTGGTCACAGAAGAGTTCCTGACGATGTCGTGGACGAACAGAGAGAGCCCGTACCGAGCCTTTGTGCAAGAGGCGACGAGAACGCCTATCGCCGTTGCGTTTCCGCAATGGATGCTTAACATATTTGAGGTGTCCGAGAGTATGAAAAAACTCCCCATGCCCGCTCATTCTGTGCTGAATTGGGTTTAGATCACCCAGACGGTCGCTGGCATCTTGAGACTAGTCCCCACTGCCTTCGATCGAAGGCGAGCTTGAGAATTGTGCAAGTCAATAAATCCTAAGATATCCCGCAAGTCTAGAGCCTCATCTGGAATCAGATTACTAACAGGCCGAAGCTTCGCCCCGCTCGACCTTCCTCGCAGAGATGCCCTCCCCCAGACACTCGAGATGTTCAGCACCCTCGGTGTCCCGACCGACTTCACCAAAGAGCGACTTCAGTCTGTCAGCCACAGCTTTGGCCGCAGCACCGACAAGAACGGGTCCTGCTCTTGGTTTCATTTCTTGTGCAAGAGCATCGAAATCAGGCAGGGGGGAGCCAACGCTCCAGTCTCAGCCTCCAGAGGTGGACAACCGCGCGGCGGCGATGGGATACCACATCTCGACGCTTCCGCAGGCTGATTACAGTTGGTACCGGACTGGCTTCTTCTTAAGTCTTGAACCTGAGAGATGCCCTACTCTGGTGTGCTTCGGCGCCACGCCGAGGGTTGAGGGCAGGTTGAACGAGTTTGTTGCCGCCAAAGCTTGGGAGCAAGTCTCCAACGATCCGTATATCTTATTTGACATGGTATTCGAAGGGCTGTACTACGAGATAGACGATACGGTCTGGAAGATGAACCAAGTCTTTGGTCCTCTCGAACACGTGAGTTACCTTGTCGCCATTCTTCATCGCCCTTCTTCATCGCCCGAGTCTAACAGCGACAGTTAATTCTCGAGTTCGCTAACAGCAAAGGCACCCGGAAGATGAGTTCCAAGATCCCCTTTGCAGCCATGCACAATTGTGCTAAGCACATCATACACATCGCAGAGACCCTCGAGTCCTGTTTATTGCTCGTTAACTCGACTATCGAGAACGGTGGTACGCACGACCCGACGCTGCGCCCAGCAAGTCGCGACCAGATTCTCAGACAGCTTCACGAATGTCTGCAGTATCGACATTCACTGTTCTGCTCGAGCCAGCTCCGGCTCGGCAGCCTGAAAAAGCGTATCGACAACGCCATAACCTTGTCGTTTCATCTCGTCACCCAGCAGGACTCCATGGTGATGATCCAGGACTCCAACTTGATGAAGACCATCGCGGCAATTACCATGGTCTTCCTTCCGACCACGGGAGTCACCACCGTCATTGGCTCACAGCTATTCGTGGCTGAGGCTCACAGTGACAAGTCATGGGACATCCTGATCACGCCGTTGGTTTGGACAATGCTGTGGATCTTTGGTTTGCTGACAATCCTGGTGATGATGTTTACCGGTATCCGGCATTGGTGGACGCACAGTGAGCATCCGGGAAAAGATGTTGCCGAGGTTCTGAGGAAGGTCAGAGCAGCTACGTTTAGCACCTTCGGGACGAAGAAGACGTCTCGAAAGCCCTAATCTTAGGAAGACGTATGTCGGGAAAGGATGGCTTTATTGCATGCAGTTTAATTGCCGCAATTTGTTCTAGTTTCATGAGATCATTCCAAACCATTTTCATCTCTGATCACCACCGCGACGAAGGTGACCAAGCCGGACTTAGCTCGCCTCTACATTGATGCTGGAATCGTGGAATCTGAGGGAGTAGCTCGGCAAGAATGCATCGTGAGTGGCGTTTTGTATAGGCAGTTAAGTCTTTACTGTGACTGTCAAAACCATGTGTAGCTAAACTAAAAAGAGCCCCGTCCAGACACATGGGTCGCTGTCCTAGCAGATGGAACCTGATGTACATCCAGCTATCTATCACACGGTAATGCGTTGAGGTTCTTTGACGAAAGCCTTGCATATATCGGATATATTCGAGGTCGGAACTGAACTTGTATGGCCTTACAGATCCTGTTTCCAGAAACCGGGAGTATGAACGAGTCGTCAGCTTGAGATTGCGTGCGGGGAACACGCCAAGTTCGAGCGTCAAGCCTATGTTTGCGTCTGGTCCGCTTGTCTCCCGCGTGGACAGAATCTCCCAAAGGGCGTTGACGGCAATTGTGAAGGCGGTCTCGTCAAGACCTCCCTTGGGCGGGTCTCCAAAACACATGGGGGAGTAATCATAATTTACAGCTGGGACCTGGAGAAAAATGTGCCGGACAAACGGTCTCCTATCTCCGCGCGTAATGTCGCCAAATCTGAGAAGATCGCATGGTTGCAGGATGAAGTTGCGGAAAATCCTCTGCTCGAAAAATGCTTGCCAGGGCGTGCAAACTGCGGCATAAGCGGCAAGACCGCCCCGACGTTGCATCAGCTGCTCCAAGACCATGAGCTGCCACTCGGCAGGGAGGTCGTTCCACCGAAAGTCTTTGGAATCAATAGACATATTTAGTTGGCTGAAAGTGAACCAATGTGGTGTTGTTTGTTGCTGGAGAATAGCCGTCGCTGAGCGGGAGTAGCTGAGCTAGGGACTGGGACAGGCAAGAATCAGGGTTGGATACTGTTGGTGGTAGGACCACTAGTCAGGCCCGCTATTGGGCACCGTTTATATTTCTGCCTTAGATGCTAGGCATCTAGCGATAATAGTGATCCTCTTAGGGACTTACTGTTTCGCCCCTTTTTTTAGCTTAGTATAGTTATATAATATATATAGTTATATTAATAGTTATAAGCCTAGTAGTAACTTTTTAAGTGAATTCTAGCTTTTAGTATTAATCTAGTATTATTTTTAATATTAGGAAAAAACCTATAAGTAACTAATTTCTCTTTTAGCTAAGTAATTACTTTTAAGGCTTATAAATTTTAATTTAAGTGATTTATATAATCTAAAGTAATTTACCTATTAAGTATTTAGTATACTTTTAGCTACTAATATAATAAATATAAATAGTATAAAAGTATTTTTAAACTTTCTTTTTAAGCTAAAAAAGGCTAAAAACTAGACTTTTTAGCTAGAGTGTATTTATACTTTAGCTATAATATATAAAATCTAAAAATATATTAGCTTAGAGACTATATTAAGTATTAATAATCTAGTATTAAATCTTATATTAGTTATTAATAAGAGAGACTTCTTTTTAAAGCTTAAAAGGCTAGATTTTTTAGGTATTAATAATAGTAAGAAAAAAGCTCTTACTATATAAATCTATTAGCTTAATCTTAAAGATTAGTAGTAAGATTATAATATTAAGTGAGCTAATAATAATAGGCTATTTATATTTTAGTAGGTAAAATAAGATAAGAGCTTATAAGATAAGACTCTTAAAAAGAAAAAGCTAAATAAGCTTAAGATATCTATCTTAAAAACCCTTTTAAGTAGTTATATTATATATATTAGAAAAATATAAGATTTTAAGAAGATTATTAGCTAACTTAAGCTTTTTATTAATCTTAAAAACTAAAATAATATCTATAAAGTTAAGATAAAGTTTTAAGCCTTAATAACTAAAAAAGAGTTTAAAGATTAGAAAGCCTAAGCTAACTAGTTTAAAAAGGCCTAAAAGAATTATATTATATATAAAGTGATTATTATTAATAAGAAAAGAGCTAAAAGAGAGTTCCTAAAGGTAATAAAGCCTTAGTAAGAGTTCTATTTATAATAGTTAGTACTAATACTATTAACACTTAATATAAGCCTTTAAGGCTTAACCTTAAGGCTTGCCTAAATAGTAGGCTAGCAGCCTCTTTAAGAACACTTAATAAGTACTTACTAAATACTTATTAAGTAAAAGCTTTATAATATACTAATACCTACCTTTATAATCTTTATATTTACACCTTAGTAAGACTAACTTTTATAATTCTTCTACTTTTATACTCTACTTAAGTTACTAGTATATAATATAAAATAAGAGGTTATATAAGATCTCTTATAAAATATAGTAAGTATATAATAAGTATAAGATAACTATTAATAATAATAAATAAACTTATACTTACTAATTAGGTAAAGAAAGAGATTAATCTAATTAATACTCTTCTTATAAAAAAGAAACTCTCTTAGAAAATACTCTTTATACTAAACCTTATACTAAGCTAAAAGGTGTTACTAGAAAGAATACTCTCTCTCTTATATAAAGCTAGGTTATAATAAGTACTAAGAGAGAACTTAGAGACTACTTATAGGAATTATAATCTTAATAAGAGAGAAACCCTAATATTAGATATATATAATAATAATAAGAACTAATTATCTATATAATCCTAATTATATATAAGATAATAATCCTAATTAAGAACCTTTTTAGAATACTATTACTAAGTGATTAGCCTTAAGAAAGATATTTTAACTCTTTAGGAATTAGTCTTAATAATAGTATCTTAATAAGAAAAGAACTATAAAATATAAGAGGAAGATTATTAATTTTAGAAATAGCTACTTAAAAAGCTAGCTATAAAATCTAGTAGTAATAAGCTAAAAGAGTATAAAAGACTATCTTAATACTCTTATAAGTCNNAATATATAAGAGTTTATAACTTATCACTAGAAAATACTTTAGTTAACTATTTACCTCTTTAAAATCTTATAAACAGAATAGAAAGACTACTTAAGCACTATATAAGACCTCTTATAGTTAGACTTTATAAACTTTATAAGAAGACTATATATAGATCTAAAATAGTAAGTAATTAAACTATAAGAAAACCTTATCTATCTCTAATAAGGTGTAAGATAGTTACTAATAAACCACTTTAATATATAGAGATTAATTTATAACTCTCTTAGCACTAAGAAGCCTAAGAAAGATAAGGTCTTAACATACTAATACTATTATAAACTATAAACTAAGATTAAGAAGAAGCTTTAAAGACTATAAATAGATATTCTAAAGGTAAGAGAGCTAGCTTAGAAAGCTTAATAGTAATAGTAATATCTTAAAGGTAATAACTACTTAAAAAGTAATAGCTAGAAGAGAAGCAGCTTTACTAATACTTAAGAGGGTTTATAAAAGACTTAAATAACAGACTGTTAAACCTACTCTCTAAGTAAGTTAAAAACTTAAAATACTAATAAGTTAACTAATAGAAGATCTTAGCCAGCTAGTAATAACAGATAATAAGTAGTAGATAACTGCTTATTAAGTTAGTTTCTTAGAGGGATTACCTATTATAATTATAATAAAAAAGAATACTATACTTTAAATTATAAGGCACCCTAAAGGACTATAAGACAGTTAAATAAAGAAAAGGCTACCTAAAATATAACTGCTATATAAGCTATTATAACCTATCCTAAGAATATTAACTTATTAGAAAACAAGTAGGTATAAGAATAATTATTACACCTCTTATACTAAAACCTAAGCTAGTGCTAATTAGAGTAATTATATAAGATAGAGTACTTATTATATAAGTATTTACTAAAGAAGAAGTTAAAATAGATATAAATACTTATATATAAGTTAATCTTATTAGCTAACAATTAGTATAAAAGTTAAGTCTTAAGTCTAATCTAAATTAGAAGGTACTAAACTTAGCTAGCTTTAATAAGATAATAACTCTTTTCTTACTAGCTTACTAGTTAATCTTCTTCCTACTAAATTACTAAGAGTTTCTTAGGAAAGTAAGAAAGCTATTTATAAAAGTATAACACCTAAAAGAGGTTAGTAACTTACTTTTATCTACCTAAGTAATAAGAGAAGAAGGTATTATAATTAATACTTAAATATATATATAAACTTATAAACCTATTTTAGTCTAAGACCTTATATTCTTTATAAAGAGCTTAGTAGAAGATAATAAAAAGGTATTTATTATATATATTAATAGTATACTATTACTAGATAAGCAGCTAATACCTGTTTTAAGAAAGGATTTAAAAAAATAAGAAGATAATATCTTACTAGCTAAACTAAAGTTAAAAAGAGAAACCTTTAGTAAGAAAGTATTAAAAACTTTACTACTACTAGAAGGGGTAAAATACTTAATTAACTTATAACTAAAAAGAAAACTTTTATTAGGATAAATATATCTTACTAATAAGAAGTAAGCTTAAGTTATTTATAAATATATTACTAAGAATATAGTAAATAGTTAGATTAGATATTTTATAAGTAAAGCTAGTATACTTATTCTTTTTATACTAAAAAAAGATAAAGAAATCTAGATTTATATAGACTATAAAAGTCTTAATACTATTATAGTAAAAAACTATTATTTATTATTATTAATTAGCAATCTATTAGATTAATTATCTAAGGTAAGATAGATCTTAAAAATTAATATTTATAATATATATTACTATATTTAGATTAAGTTAAATAACTAGTAGAAAACTGTGTTTTATATAAGATATAATCACTTTAAATATACTATTATACTATTTAGATTAACTAATATCCTAACTATATTTTAAGTATATATTTACTAAGTACTTACTAGGTTACTAAATACTTACTATATTATATATCTAGATAATATTATTATATACTTAAAAACTAAAAAATAGTATACTAAAAATATTAAAAAGGTACTTTATAGACTATAAAGCTTCTAACTGTATACTAAGCTGTTAAAATACATATTTTACTAATAGAAAGTTAAGTTCTTAAGGTATATTATTACTTAAGAGAGGTTAAAAATAAACCTTTTTAAAGTTTATATAATCACTAAGTAGCTAACACTAAAAGATATTAAAAATATTTAAGTTTTTTAAGGATTTTATAACTTTTACTAGAAGTTTATTATAAAGTACTCTAAAATTACTACCCTCTTAACAGCTTAGCTAAAATAAGATAAAAAAGCTAAAAAGTTTTAATAGAGAGAGAAGAAGAAAATAGCATTTTAAACTCTTAAGTATATATTCTACTTAGTGACTATTTTATAATATTAAGACCCTACTAAGTATATATAAGTAGAAATAGATATATCTTTATAAGTAATCTTAGAGATCTTAATATAACTATTTAATAATTAATAAAAACTTATTACTTATATATTATATAAGCTTATAAATATAAAGTAATAGTAAGATATAAGGTAATAAGAGCTACTAGCTGTTATTAAAAGCCTTAAGTACTAAAGCTACTATCTGCTAAGACTTTTAGATAGGTTTCTTTTACTAATAGATTATATAGCACTTAAGAGAGTAATTACTATACTAGTATAAGACTTTTAAGAAAGGCTTACTTATTAAGTGTATAAGTTAGCACTTTTTAATTTTAATATTAAATACCACTCTAAGATTTAAAACCTTATAAATAGACTATTAAGATATTCTAATTATATAAAAGGTAAGATTAGCTATAATAATATACTACTTACTCTTATAATAAAACTACAGATTATTAAAGATTTACTACTAGATATATAACAAATAATTACTAATATTAAAAGTAAGATAAAAACTATAAGAGTATATATATAAGTAGTATAAGTAAGTCTTAAAGACCTTATAAGATAATAAGTCTAAAAAAAGCACCTCTTATCTTAAACTCTCTTAAAAGACTAGAAAAGTTAAATATAAAAAGTGTTTATCTTTATAATTACTTAAGCTTAGAGATAAACTAGTATAACCTAAAAGCAGTTAGAAAATACTTAGTAAGAAACAGCTTATTAAGAAAGCTAAAAGGACTTTACTAAAGCTAGAATTATTAATCTAAAGTAATATATCTTATATTAAATTATAAGAGAGCTTATAAAAAGCAAAATAGTATTTTTATTATAACTTTTACTACACTTAGAAGAACTAGTTAGAGGATTATAAGCTAATAATTAGTTCTGTTAATAATAGTTAGTAAGAGTATAATAAATAGCTAGTAAGCTAAGTTACTACTTTTATAATTAGAATAAAACCTTATTCTTTAAGAGCAGACTAGTAATTCTTATATAAGAGATATTAAGACTTAAAATCTTATACTAGTATTATAATAATCCTAAAGTAAAATATATAAGAACTATAAAAATATTAAAACTTATTAGTAGAAAGTTCTATTAGAATAAGATTAGAAAAGATATAACTAAGTATATAACTAGCTGCTAACTATACTAAAAGGTAAAAACCCTAAGGTATAAGCCTTATAGATATTTATAATCACTCTTAATACTATTACACTTATTTTAAGAAATTAGTATAAACTTTATTATAAGTTTACTAAATAGTATATAAGTAAATAGTAAGAAATATAATATAATTCTAGTAATTATATACTATATAATAAAATATATAATATTTATTTCTTATAAGAAGACTATAATAGTAGCTTAATTAGTATAAGTGCTTTATAAGTAAGTGAAATATAAGTTTAAAAGTCTTAAAAAGATTATAAGTAATAGAGATAAGCTTCTTATAAGCTAATTTTAAAAGGACCTTATAATTAAGAGGGTAACTTATTAGTAACTATTTATTATATACTACTTATAAACTAATAGCTAGATAGAGAGAATAAACTAAGCTATTAAGAAATATTTATAAATCTATATAAAAAAGTCTCTTAAAAGATAGGTAGTATAATTACTAAAAGCAGAATTTATATATAATAACAGCTAATATAATAGTATTAGTTAATATTTTTCTTACTTACTTAGTTTTTACTTACTATAGCCCTAATCTGCTTTTAAAATATATTTTAACACTAGAATTTAAATTCTTATATATATATTACCTTAGAGATAATAGCATATTAGGACTGTAGTAATAATACTAATATGCTTCTAATAGCTATTAATTTAGGGGTGTATAAACTTAACTAAAGTTAATATAACCCTCTTATAAGAATTAGCTAGTATATACTAAGTAAAAATAATAAACTTACTATAAAACTAAGTAGAATACTAGTAGATAACCTAGAAAATAAAGCATATAATACTATCACTAGAATTATTCTTATTATATCTCTTAAATAAGTTTAGTATATTATCTAAACTTATATATTTATATATAAGGTGTAAGCCCACACCTTATATAAGAAGAATACTATATATAACTATAAAACAGCTCTTAAAAACTAAATCACTATAAATATAATCACAGCTCTTACCTCTATTATTAATATAGCTCTTATTATACCTTTAGATTATAAGAGAGGCTAAACCTCTTATATATTAATCACAGTATAAAACCTAACACTTCTAAACTAGAAAAACATAAAGTAAATAACTTAAAGTTATATTAAACATAAAATTATAATCTAAATAAGAAACACACTCTCTAATATTAACAGCTAAACCCTAAAAGCTATTATTAAGATAGTAAACTAGGCTTATAATAACTCTAGTATTATTATAGTAAGAAAGCTACTAAGTAGTAATACTATTCTTATATTTTATATAGTAGATAAGATATAAGCTATTTATACTAAAGATTAAGTTACTAAAGCCTTTAGTAATAGTATAACTCTCTCTCTCTTAATATTTATAGTAATAGTAAAAGAAATCTAACTTATATCTGTCTTAAATAATACTAATAAGCTTATTAAAGAAATTAACAGATCTAATTAACTAAAAATCCTNNTTATCTTATATATTAGCTCTATTAAAAAGGCTAACTACTTATATAATAACAGCTTACTACTTAATATATAACTATATAACTATAAGCCTTTTAATAAGAGGCTTTAACCTACCTAATATTATAACTACTTTAAGTTTAGATATCTAGCCTAAAACTATAAGTTAGCTTTAACCTGTGGATATTATAAAGGTGTTATATATACTAATAAAAAAGAATACTTAACTAAATATAAAGAAATCCTCTTAAACTATATTCTTTATAAGAGTAAATACTTAGCTTAGAGTTATAACTACTCTATTACAGCCTTATACTAAGCTTATACTAAGAAAGAATACTTAGATAGACCTTTTTACTTTTAAGAATATATAGTAACTAAACCTTTAACTTAAGAGCTCTTACTCTTACTACTCTTACTATTAGCCTAGCTTATATAGTTCTTATTAAGAAAACCTAAAAGGCTCTCTAGCTTAATAAACAGATTATATATAATATCTACTAGCCTAGCCCTAATATAAGCCTAAGCTGCTTATATACTATCCCCTCTTTTAATAATTATCTTAGCCTTATTACTATTATTATCCCCCTCTTAGACTACTAATTAATACTAATACTATATTAGAATACTAATTATTAAGCTACTCTTACCTATATTATATTATAAGCCTATAGTAAATATAATATAATTATACTTTTTAAGCTAAATAAGAACCCTAAGATAAAAGCTTTAGCCTGCTTAAGATATTATAACTACTATATAGTTTACTATAATAAGCATATAATAGTCTATATAAATAAATAGTATAAGCCTAAGTTATAAATATTATAAGTAGAAAAAGACTAAGTTAGTATTACCTTTATAAAAACTTAATACTAAATTATTACCTTATATAATCCTCTAAATAGTAAAAGTAACTTACTTATACTATAAGCTCTTATTAGTACTACTCTAAATAATTATACACTTTTTATAAGTAACTTTAACTTTTACTACTTACTTTAAGACTATTATAGCTGCTTAGACTAAGATAGTAATAGCCTTATAAAGAAGGTATTATAACTTTATATTAGCTTTTTTACCTCTTATAGAATAGTTACTAAGTTAGCTTAAGGCTACTATAATAGCACTTTAGATCTTACTTAAGCTACTAAAACTATTAATACCTCTTATATAAAAACTAATTATAACCTAAAAGAGTCTAACTATATCCTTTAGTATATTTATATTATAAACACTTATAAAAAGATAGCTTTTAAGCTAGACTTTAGATTTAACTAAAAGAAAACCTACTAGTAAAATATAGCTAGTAAAATAATAGTTTATCTCTATTATATATCTAGTAGTATAATAACTATCTTAAAAGCCTTAAATATAAAAGTTAAATAGCTTCTTAAGTAACTTACTATAATTATAAAATATATAACTCTAAAGTAAAAAAAACCTAAACCTTATTATAACTCTTAGTAAAATAGTAAAATAGCTAAAGTAACTTTTAAACTTAAGTAAGTATACTATATAGTCTAATAAACTAGCTACCTAGCAGACTAGTATATACACTCTAAGGTGTATATAGTATAAGATTAGTATATATAGAATATATAGTATACTCTCTAGAGAAAACTTCTAATTAAGCTCTTATAGTATAATATAATATAATTCTAAAATATAAAAAGATAAGCTAAACTATATAATAAAACTATTATAACTTTTTTATAGTTTTTACCTCTTATCTGCTAAGACTAACTTAAGCTAGTAATACTTTATATAGATAAAGCTAAGATCTTAATAAGAAAATTCTTTTCTAAACTTTAGGTAGATAACTTTAATCTCTCCCCTCTTTTACCTCTTAAGATACTTAAACCTAAGTTAGGCTATATACACCTAATAATAGACCTTAAAGAGGTCTAAAAAGCTTTACACTAAATTAAGTTATAAAAAGCTCTAAAGAAGGATAAAATCCTTATAGGATTTCTTAAAGTATATAATAACCTGCTTATTCTTATAATTACTAAAATAATAAATATAAGCTTTACTATTAGTTACTTTCTAATATACTTTTATA
>WPDH01000206.1:0-18262 GCA_019137255.1 Corinectria fuckeliana | reverse complement strand
GTATAATTATTTATATAATAAAAGATTTTTAAAAGTATAAAAATTTATATTTTTAATTTTAATTTCTTTTAAAAAGAAAGTAAAAATTACTATAAAAAGATATATAATATAAATATCTTTAAAATTATATAAAGTATTCTTAAGAGTTAATATACTATATTATATTTAACTAAGAATTTATAATCTATTTTACTTTACTTAAATTTATTTTATAAAAAATAGTATAAAATTAACTTTTTAAACCTACCTTTTTTAAATCTTAAAAATTTTATATACCTAAGTAGTTACTATAAGATAGTATAAGATTAAAATTATTAAAATTATATAATAAATATATCTCTTATTATCTTTTATTAATTTAGTATACTATTACTAAGTATAGCCTAATAATTATTATACTACTTCTTCTTATATAAGGTATTTTTTATATTAATCTCCTCCTAGTATATAATAGTATCTTAATAATTATACTCTTATTTTTACTTTAAGTGTTCTTACTTATAAATTACAGTCTTTATAGTAAGATAGAGAGCTAACTTATAAGTAATCTATATATTATATATATTAGCTTAAGCACCTAGAGGTAGAAATATAATAACCTATCTTATCTTACTTAATAATAGCCTTAATAAGAATATTAAACTCTTTTAGTACTATAACTTTATAAGAGCATTCTATAAGAATATAACACTTATATTATAATATACTATTAGATTTAGCTGTTTTATAGTTAGTTAAATAATACTATTAAGAATAAGATAGCTTATCTTATTTACTATAGTAAGTTAGTATTTCTTAGTTAAGATACTAAAAGAACTTCTAATACTAGTTAAGATAATCTCTTATATACCTCTAATACTAATATCTATTATATTATATATTAAATCTAGGTGGTGTATTACTAAGATAAGGTGGTAAGTTTAGTAAATAAAGACCTAAAAGCCTATTTATAAGAGATAATATAAAGTCTTTTCTTAGTAGCTATTTAATATTACTTATAATAAGTAAGGTTAGATATTAATCTTAGTTGTTTAAAAGATAAGGCTTCTTAAGGTAGTTTCTTAGAATAGTTATTCTAACAAGAAGGCTTATAGTAATTAGCTTACTAAGATAGATCCTAAGAATAGTTGTTATAATAAAGGTGCTTAGTAGAGGTTAGAGGTGTCTTAAGAGAATATTTAAAAATGTTTAAGAGGTAGTTATACTAAGGTGGTCTCTAAAAACAACTATTACTATCTTACTAATAGTAATAGTAGTAAAAGAGATAAAAGAGAAAGAAAGAAAGAGAGGAAAAGAGAGAGAAAAAAAGAGAAGAAAGAAAGAGATATATACTAAGTGTGATATCTTAAGTAGGCAGTCTTATAATATTTATAGTCACACTAGGGCTATTATATAAGAGTCTTAAAGTCAGGTCTAATATATTTCTAATTAATACCTATCTTTTACTATTACTACCTGCTAAACTAGTTACCCCTTTTGTTTTACTTCTTATCTTATAAATACTATTACTCTTATACTACTATCTTATATATTTGTGTTATTACTACTTACTACTTTAAGAACTAGTGCCTCTTTCTCGCTAAGTTAGCTGCTATTAGTCATATCCTCTTTTTAGATAGTATAGCAGATAGTATAGTAGGCTAGGTTACTATAAAGCTTACTAGGCTGCTAACACTTTTTACCTCTTGTGAGAGTCTTACTATAGTATTACCTTTCTCTGCCTCTATAAAATTTCTAAGTATAATACTAACTTCTCTTTCGCTAAGTACTACTATTAATATAATATAGCTATTAGTTATTAGAGAGCTAATACTTTATACTATAGTAATCTGCTTAATATTATACTTTTTAATAAGCTTAGTCTTATTAGGGTTAGCCAGAAAGAATCAGGCTAGCTTAGAGTAAAATAAACCCTCTCCCTCTAATTTAAAAGACTCTATCTTATCCTAAGGTACTTATATTCTTAGATACTAAGATACACTCTGTCTTAGCTAACTTTATAGAATTTTAAAACTATAAATAATATAAGCTTCTCTCTTAATAGTATCTAAGATCCTACTCTTAGCTGTAAGAGTTGTTATATATTTTTCTAGGTTTTATATTATAGCTGTTATATTATATAAATAATAATATAAGATGATTTCCTATTTAATATTTTCTTTCTAGCCTACTTGCTATAAGCGCTCTATTACCTAGAGTGTCTTTAATATGTTTTCTAGCTCTTTTATAATAATACCCTAGTAATAAGCCTTATAGAAATTCACACTATAGGCTAATAGTATTATTAATATAATTAGATATATATAAGAAGTAGTCTTATTATTAAACTTTACTACTATAAGATTCTACTTAGCCTAGCTGTTTTATAATATATAATATAAAGTTAAGATACTATATATAACTATAAAGGTATTAAGAATCTTATACTATACTAATTAGCTAATAGTCTTAAATAGGCATGCTAAGCAGCCTTTAAGAACAGCTATTAAGATTTATACTAACAACTGTTCCTAAAGGCTACTACTTAATTTAGGTAGGGGAAGAAAATAAGAGTGCTAAACAGCCTCTAAGAATAGCTATTAAGATTTATACTAATAGCTATTCTTAAAGGCTAGCTTAGTAATAAGACAAAAGGAAAAAAATATACTATAAGATTAGAGGATTATTATAATACACTAAGAGTTAATTATTAGTAGTATATACTGTAAGAATCTTTAACAGAATGTATATATACTTAGGGGAATCCTAAAGAATATACTAGACTTATCTAGCCCTATCTAATAAGAAGCTATACTTTTATAAGGTCCTAATATTATAAAATACCTAGTGGAGACTACTAGAGCTGTCTATTAAGATAACTTAGTTAACCTTTTTAGTACTAGCTATAAGGTTTAGCTTGTTTCTTACAATCTAGTCTAACTACTATTAGGCCTTTTCTAGTATATCTACCCTATTAATTAAGAGCAGGTTATTATAGTTCTAAGGCTTATTATTAGTGTTATTTAGGCATACTAGCTTATTTAGTGCTAGGCTAAAGTTAGCCTCTCTAATAAGAGTGCTACCTTATAAGTCTACTATATATCTTATAATTTTAATAGTAAGTTCTATTAGTATTATATTATTTATATCTATTAATATTATAAGAAGGTGCTAGTATACTATACTATTAAGTATTATTATAGTATCTTTTACTATCCTCTTATTAGATAGTATCTCTAGTAGTATCTTATTAGTTAAGCTTAGTAGCTTATCTTATAGCTTACTAATCTCTACTATTATATAATGCTAAATATTATCTAGTAGGTATAGCTTTACTATTATAATACTTATATTAGTAATACTCTTACTTATATATATTTCTAAACTATCTAGTATTATTATAAGTATAAGTATACTATATTATATAGATATTATTAGAAAGATAGGTTATATAGCTAGTATAAAAATATTTATATTAAACTTAGACCTGTTTATAAAGTACTTAAAGAGTATTAGGTGGTATATAAATAGAGGACTCTTTTTAGACTTAATATATCTCTTATACTCTAAGTAGTAATACTACTTAAGAAGTGAGAGAAGAGTTAAGTTAATAATATTCTCTTTAGAGAGGTCAGCTAGTTTAATATTACTATAGTATTTATCTGTCTTAAGAGCATTCTAGTATTTTTTATTATAGAGGGTTTATACTATACTAGTATACTTTACTAGTAACTAGCTAATAAGCTAGGTAAGGTTCTAAAGGAGGGTAAGATACCTCTAGATATTCTAGATATAGTTAGATATTAGTATAGTAAATACTAAGAGGAGGTTATCTTACTTAAGTTGCTAAAATATCTTATTCTTAGCTGTGGTTATATTCTTAAGAAAGTAATACTTATCTGCTATAATTAGTAACTAGTTATTATTTATAAGTGTTTTTTTCTAAGGCTTATAAAAGGTAGTAAGCTTCTTATTAAGGTTAGGCACTATAAGCTGATTATTACTATTATTAGAGACCTTAAGGTCTTCTTTTAGGTCTTCTAAAAGGTTATTCCCTTTAGTGAGAAAGTCTATCTGTGAGTAGTTAATCTGTTTGCTAATAATAGATTTTAATAGCCTAGTGATTCTAGTTATATAAGAGGTGAGAATAATTACTTAAGTGGTCTATAGTTATAGTTAGTATAATAAAAAGTGTAAGAAAGATAGTATCTAGAAATAGTTATTATAATCTATACTAACAGCTAGTCTTAGATATTACTTAGATAAGAGGGAGACTTACCTTAAGGTTTTTATAGTCTTTAGCTAGCTTGTTTATTAGCTTCTAAAGTTTAGGTAAGCTATCTAAAGTTTATAGCTTTTAATCTAGATTAGGATAATTATTATAGCTCTAGTAGAGTGAATATATAGTAAAGATACCTCTCTAAAGCGTGTTAAGTTTATTAAACACCTAGTTAAGTATAGCAGCTAAGATAAAAAGAAGAATAAGCTTAAAAAGGTGCTTATCTAGTAAAAGTTTAACCTGTTTAAGCTTAACTTTATACTTTCTCTGTTTAGTAAGTAGTCTTATTATAAGGTAAAAGGTAAATATCTTTCTAGTACTATATTTATTTAAGAGGAAGATAAACCTTAGTAGTAAGATTAGGAGTTTTACTAGTTAATTTATATTTATAGTTATATTAGTATATTTTTAGTATAAGAAGAGAGGGAAAAAAAGGTAATATTTAGGAATAGCTATTAAGATTAGATGCTAATAGCTATTTCTAAATATCACTCTAAGAGGGGTATATACTTACAATTTAGGGTGGCTTTATAATTGTTATTAGATTATAAGAGTTAATAGTAAGTATATTTAGGTTAATATTCTACTAAGTGTAAATCTTAGTAAGATTCTAGTTAGGTAGAAGAATCTCCTTAAGAAGCGATCTAGATTTATATAGCTTATATAGCTTATTATTATCTAGTGCTGTCTTATATTATATAGACTTAGGCGGTTTTTACATAGCTGCTTTTATATTAGTTACTACCTGCTTATTATACTACTTTACTATTACTACTATACTAAGCTTAACCTTAGTAGGGTTAGTAATATAAAGGTCTATAAAGATAAGGTAGTATAATAGGCCCTAAGCGGCTATACAGATCTGGCTATTAATAAGTTTACAAATTATAATATGTTTACAGTTAGTTATTAGTAAGTATACTTCTTTAGTAAATAACCTGCTTATAAGAGACTCTACTAGGTTAATACTTAGTATAATAATATAAAAAGTCTAAGAGATTACCTTTAATACTATATCTAGTAAGATACTATTAATATTAGCTAGGGTGGTCTTACACTCTGTCTTATTTATCTTACTTAGCTAATCTATTATGCTTAGTATATAGATAATCTAGTTTTATAATACTTATAAGCTTATTACCTTTAAGTTTTCTATAGAGAAGTTATCTTTAAGAAAATATAGTTCCCTCTTAATCTTAGTAATAACCTTAGAGTAGTGCTTTATAATAGCTGTTTTTATCTGTATTTAGCGCTTCTTAGTTATATACTCTTAAAAGGTTAGAAGTTAACTTAATAATATTTTTACCTTCTTATTAGTACTAAACAGGTAGTTTTTTACTATAGATTAGCAGCCTTTTACTATATAAACTATAATAATAGCCTATTACTAATCCTTATAGTAGTAGCCCTAAATATAATAGTTAGTATCTATATTATCCTTTTAGTAAAAGATTATAAGGTTATTATCTATAAGGCGAAAAGTATAAGTGAGGACTATTAATATTATATTAATATTATTTACCTATATGTTTTACTCTGCTAGAAAAAAAGGGTTTTTTCCTCTTAAAGAGAAGATTAGTATCTTTCTAGATTGCTTAAGCTTATTACTAAGCTAGCTATAAGTGCTATATAATATATGAAACTTATCTTAAATTTTTATTATAGTTAGTAGCTTTTTACTAATATTCTTAATATTTAATATGTTACACTCTAGCTTATAGTATTTAAAAAGTGTGATAAGTAGCTAGAGTAAGGTTATACTTATTTACTATATTAGTATTATATAAATAAGAGGTAGAAATAAGTAGCTTAAGGTAGTGTTTAAAAATAACTATTAGGACTAGATGTTAATAACTGTTTTTAGATCCTGCTTAGTTATTTAGGTAAAAGGAAAAAAGGGAAAAAAGGCTTAAAGTAGTATCTAAGAATAACTATTAAGATTAGATACTAATAACTATTCCTAGATGTTATCTTAGGCTAATATAAGAGGAAAAAAAGTACTTATAAGTAGTATCCTAAAAGTAAAATAAGATATATATATACTTAAATTCTAAGTAAGCTACTTATATTATCTTATTCTCTAATAGCTTCTTAGCCTTAAGAAGGTAAGTATGTTTTAGGCGACTATAAGCTTATATATCTTATATTATAATATTATTATTTAGTACCTTTTTACTACTAGCTACTAGTAAGTGATAAATAAACTTAGACTGCTTAATATAAGTATAAAAGTGCTAAATAGTAGAAATAGTATATCTTATCTTTTATTTATAGCCTGTAAGGTTTATAGTTTAGTTAATATTAAGAGGGTCCTCTAAGCTAACTATAGCTTCTTTCTTGTCTTTAGGTATAAGTTTAGTTAGAGGGTTAGCTTATAGTTTTAGTATCTCTTCTAGTAGGTATATATTATTCTTATCTTACTAGGAGGATAATAAGAATAGCAGGACTGTATTATAATTAGCTTTACTACTAGAAAGATAAGTCTAGGTAGAAAAGATTATCTTACTAAGTTTTATAGACTTTAAGGCCTTTCTTTTAGTGTTTTACAGTAGGGTCTTTCTTATAGTTTTAGGCCTTTAGGCTAGAAGCTTTTTTCCCCTCTTACCTAAGGTGCTACTCTTACTTAGCATACTTAACAAGTAGCTTACGCTTAAGGTTAGTATAGTTAGTTATTTAGTTGTTTATTTTTTAGGTAGTTAGGTAGGGTGTGGTAGAGAGGGGCTAGAGACTAGTATTAGTAGTATAGTCTAAAGGGTTATATAGGTAGCATTTAGAAACAACTATTAAGATTATTCTTAATAACTATTCTTAGAGGCTATCTTATTATAAGGTAATAAAATTCGTAAGAGGGAGGAGTTAAGTAGGGGAAATATAGTAAATATTATATTTAAGAACAGTTATTAGGAAAAGAAGGCAGGAAATAAGTAAAAGGTGGAATTTAGAGTTAGAGTTAGAGTTAGAGTTAGGTTTAGCAGAGTTAGGTTTAGTAGAGTTTAAGAATAACTATTAAGATTAGAAGCACTTACTTAGGTTAGTTAGTTAGTAGGTTATAAAGGGAAAAAAGAAAGAAAGAAAGTAAGAGAGTTAGGGTTTTATAGCTTTAATTCTACTGTTATATATTTATATATTTATATGTTTACTACCCTCTAGCTGCTATTACTAAACACAGGTGATAGTAGCAAATTAGGGTTAGTATAAGGCTAGCACTAGATTAGGGTTAGTATAAGGTATTTCTTAGTGACTGTTCTTAGAGGCTGCCTTATAGGCTACAGGTGTTTTCTTAATAACTATTCCTAGAGGGCATAATATATATAGTTACTCTTACTTTATAATTTAGTTTAGGTTTATCTTAATTAGTATTTACTGCTAGTAGGGATCTTATATAAAGCTTTATATGTATAAGGTCTTAAAAATATACTTACTATAGTAAATATTATATTTCTTATAGTTTATATTTTAATTTTATAGCCTACCTTAGGCCTAATAAACTCTTCTTATCTTTGTTTCCTATCTTAGCTAGCTCTTATTACTCCTTTTATCTAGTATATTATATTCTAATTCTAAGATTCTAGCCCTCTCTCTCTTTCCCTCTCTAGTGGTCTTAGTGCTAAGATTAAGAAGGCTAAGAGTACTAAAAAGCTTTATACTAGTAAGAGTAAGCTCTATAGCTATTACTATACCTAGTATTATAGTCCTCTTATTATTTATAATACTAAAACTAGTAGTAATAAGCTTATCACTGCTTTCTGTAATATTACTAGTATTAAGACCTCTTTTATTACCTTTCTTAACCTTTTTAACCTCTTCTAGCTCACTCTTAGTAGCCACCTTAGTTAATTCCCCACTTAGACCTTATCTACCTTTAAAGCTCTTAACTAGATCTATAGTACTACTACCTAGCTCTTAGCCTATAAGTATAACTTTCTTCTGCCTTATAGTGTTATCTTATAGGCTAATCTTACCTGCTTAACTAACAGCTCTAAGATCTAAAGCTCTCTTAACACCCCTAGGGGTGTTACTATCACCTAATCTCTTTCTACCTCTACCTGTTCTTTTATTTCTCTTTCTGCTCTTTTAACTCTAAGAGCGCCTAAAGTAGACTTAGGCCTTAAGGTCTTAGTTATTTAAGAGTCTAAAAGTCTAAGAGTCTAAGAGTCTTAAGTCTAAAAGTCTAAGAGTTTTAGACTTAGGCCTTAAGGCTAGGCAATTTTCCTAATAACTATTCTTAGAGGCTGCTTTTAGGCCTAGTATATATAAATATACTAGTTTATAATTTATCTTCTTTTTACTATATTATAGTACTAAAGTTGTTTTATAAGGCAAAATAATATATTACTATTATTAGATATTATAGTACTTCTTATAGTGTTAGACTCTAGTGTTATATAGTTAGAGGGTAGTATATTTATACTATAGTATAATAGGTGCTAGTCTTATAGTAAGGTCTAGTCTTATAGTAAGAGTGTAAAAGGTTTTCTATTATTAGATTATACTATAGGTCCTATCTTAGCTAAAAGTAGCACTATAAAAAGAGTGTTAAGTTTATATAATATCTAGTCTTATAGCTAGCTAATAAGCTATATCTTAGGTAGACAGCTAGTTTTTACTAGTAGGTAAATAGTATTATAGCTTATAAGGATAATAGTATAACTTATATTAAGTATAGTACTATTAATAGTGTTAGCTATATACTTAACTAGGTCTCTAGTTAACTATCTAAACCTAAGTTTAGAGTTCTACTTACTTAATATCTATCTTTACTAGCTAAGCTCTTATGCTTAATATGCTATATAGGCTTGCTTAAGGTGCTAAAAGGTGGTTACTATAGTGTAGTTATTTTTAACTAGTATAGTTAGAAGGGTGCCCCTCTAATCTCACAGCCTAAATAGTAAGGCCTAGTCCTAGTATATAATAGACGCTTATATTAGTTAGCACTTAGTGCTAATAGCTATACTCTTCTTAGTTATAACTATAAGCTGTATATTAAACAGCTATAGTAAGATCTAGTAGGTTACTATAATAAGAAGCTGTAGTAACTAGTACTACTTAGTAGTGCTAGCCTTACTAAACCTTTTATATATAAGCTCTAAGCTGTATAGTATAATAATATAGTAGGGGCAGCTGTTTTACCTTTTATGCTCTTAGATAGGCTTGTTATAAGTATAAGACATAAAAAGGTTATTAACTAGGTTTATAATATTAATACTATATAGCTTATTACTAATAACTAGGTGAGGCTAAGTAAAAGAAATATTATAAGTGTGATTATAAAAGGCTAAGACTATAGTATTATAATAGAATAATAGTAGTTAGGTCTTTAAGAACTTAGCTTAAGCTCTATTAGTAATATCAGACCCTATTACTTATAATATTAACTTAAGAGCCTTATACTATATATCCTGCTAAAAGAGCTTAAGAACTATACTATATAAGTACTTAAACTAGAGCTAGGCAGCTTAGAGACTCTATATAATATAGTACTATATTACTTATTACTATACCTACTATATATAAAAGTATATATTATAGATATCTCTTAGTATCTACTACTACTTCTTATAGTTAGCCTAGAGAAAAAAGTTACTTATAAGAAGATACTTTTTAACCTTAAGGTGAAAATGCTAGTCTTTCTAGTTAAACTTGCCTAACTCTTACTATCTAAACCTATATATATAAGCACTAAGTGCTATACCTATCCTCTTATGCTTTTTACTATTACCCTGCCTTAGTATCTACTAATCCTACTAAAGGATAAACTTCTTAGTGATAAGTAAGAATAAGTATAAGAAGTATAAGCCTTATAGTATAACTAGTATTATTATAGTCTTAAGCAGAGAGAAGCAGATTATAGTAGTAGCCTAAATATACTTAAACAAAAAGTAGTACTAGTTAATTAATACGTAAAGAAAGCTAGCTATATCTTATAAGAGGATAATAAAAAATAGTATATTACTAATACTAGCTATTTATATCTTACTCTTATTCTTAGCTAGTATCTGCCTAGTTACTACTATATAACAAAAGAGCCTTAGTAATACTTAGTTCTCTACTTATATACTATAAGTAAAGCAGCCCTTAGGTATATTACTAGCCCTAGAAATATTAGTATTAATATAGTACTTACTTAAGTAGTACCTTAGGAGGAGGGTGCTAATATAAGTGTAAAGCTTATATATAGCCTACTTTTACTATAGTAGGTAAGTAAGGTCTAGTATAAGAGATTTAAGCTAGTATAACTAGAACAGGTATATCTTAGCTATATTAAAGGGGATCTTAATAAGGTTATAGTACTATATATAGATAAGGCCTAGTCTAAACTTTTTACTATATAGGCTGCTAGTAATAGTAAGACTAGAGGCGTCTTAGAAGGTAACTTATAGGTAGTCCACTTAGGTTAGGTAGGGTTACTACTATGCTAAGTATAGCTAGTTATATAGCCTGCTTTACGCCTTATACTACTGCTATATATAGTTAAAATAGTATATATACTATAATAGTATATTATTCTTAAGCTCTTATATAGTATAAAGTGTATACTGCCGCCTAATATTAATAAATATAATATCTAGGTTAATATAGTTTTTATTAATAGCTTAGATCTATTATTAGGTCTAGCTTAATAGGGTCTTATTAAGTGTATTCTTTATAAAGGCAAGCTTAGTGTTCTTAAAGGCTATAAACAACTATACACTCTTAAATTTAGAAAAGAGTTTTATATAGTACTAAATACTCCTCTAAAGGGTAGTAAGATAGTCTAGCTATAGGTTATAAGCTAGTATCTTATTATAAGTAGTATACATATTATCTTAGCTTATATTATTAGCCTTATTATTATTATTATTATTAGTGTTATTATTACTACCTTTTAGCCTTGTTATAATAACCTTTTATATAATATGTAAGTTAGCACTTACTACTATATATAATTATAAGAGGTGCTATATAATATTAAGGCTTAGTATATATTATTAGATAGAGGGTAGTACTATCTTATCTACTTATCGCTCTAATAAATCACCTAGAAGGTAAGTATAGCTAATAAGGTCACTTAAAGTGTTAAAGCCTTTACAGTAGAGAGCTAGAAAGAAAAGCTATATATATATATTAACTATACTTATAACCCGCCTAAAGTAGTAGTTTAGGATATAGTAAAGGGGTTACTACTCTAGTAGGAGCGCTAGCTTCTTATTATGCTAATAGAGTACTAAAATGCTAAGGTGTATATTTCTAGTCTAGTTAAGTATAATATTAGGTTAGGAATACTACTATAAGCTAAGTCGGGCTATAATAAGTAAGAGGGGGAATATATAAAGGCTATTTATATTAAAAGTCTTTTTAATACTAGTGCTAGTAGACTTAGGTGATATATAGTAGTAAGTATAAAGGTATAGCCTAAAAGGTAAGACTTTACTATTAGTACTCTTAAATGCTAGCTAGTATTAGCATACTATCTATATTAACCTAGGCGTATTACTCTTAGTGCTAAGTAGGCAGCTATAAGATGCTCTGTTAATTAGGTTAACTAAAGGGCTAAGTACTAATAGTAGGTAACTATCTTAGCCTTAAGACTAGCCTTTAAGTATACACTAGATATTACTAACTAAGTAGCACTTTATATATATATAGCTAGCTGCTTACACTTCTTATAAGTGTATCTTATAGTCCTTATTATACTAGGCTGCTATATATCTTAAGAGAGTTATTTACTCTAGTGCTAAGAGTCTACTTAGCTTACCTATAGCACCTAGGTAAAGCAGCACTAGTTAGGCACTTAATATAAAAGGTGCTATATTAGTTTAGTCTTAGGCTAGTAATACTCTGTTAGCTAGTAATACTCTATTAGCTAGTATAAAGTACTTTATTATATGCTAAGTGAGATAATACTTAACTATATTACTTTATACTTATATAGTAACCTTTTTAAGCTGTGTAAGGTTCTTACTTAGTATTTTAGCATACTAGGGTAGTAAAGACTAGTTGTAATTACTATATAGTATAGTAGTACTATTATAAGCTAGTATTACTATAAGTACTTATTATACACTTTTTAGTATTAGGAGCTTATATATCTAACTATAATACTATATAGTAACTATTAGGGTAGTAAATATTAAGGTTATATACCCTAAGTTAATAAGGCTAGTAATATAGTAAAAGTACTATTAGGCCTAGTAGACCTACTATATATTTTAGCTAAAACTATTAAGAAAGATAGTTATATATAAGTACTAATAGTAGCATCTTAGCGCTTAGTGTCTAATACTTTATACTAACTTACCTATAAAAAAGAGTGATAGTAAGAGAAGCTAGTATAAGCAGGTAGTATTAAGTTCTTTTATAGTAAGCTTAATTAGAGTAAACTAGTTTATAATAATACTTTAAATAAATATACTTATACTTATATAATAGTAGCTTTATATAGTCACTTAGAGCCTAGTAATAATATTATTAGTATTAAGAAAGTTAGCCTAGTTAATATAATAGTATAAGTTCTAAAGGTAGATACTCTTAATAATATTATCTTTACTGTAGGTGTTAGTTATAAGGTCTAGGTAGGACTGCTTAAATTTATTAACTATAAAGAGGGTTATTATCTAGAAGCTATTATTATTCTTATACTAGGCGGTTTAGTATAGTAATAATAGCTACTTATAGAGTGTTCTTTATAATAAACTTAATCTTTATAATAAACTTAATAAGAATAAGAGGGCTTTTTAGGGGCGTAGTATACTTTATGCTTAATGTTAATTAGTAACTAGAAAGAGTGTATTAAGTGTAGGTAATAAGCTAGCTTTACTTATACTATTATCTTTACCTTAGAGCTATTACTATAGAGGGCTAGAATCCTAGAATACTAGTAGTATGTTTAATATATAAGACCTATTTAATATAACTAATATATATAGTATAAACCCTATACTTAATAGAGTATATATAATTTATGTTTTCTTCTCTCTCTTTACTAAATTTTTTTTACCTGTATATTTAGAAAGAATAAGTATAGAATTTATCTTTATAATAAGTTTCTTAAGTTAAATATCTAGGTTGTTTTCTGTCTTTTTATTTAATCTGTCTTACTATATTACTTAATATACTAGATTACTCTCTGTAAGTATCTAGTTTGTTTCTGTTAATATATAGTTAAATAGGATTAGCTGCTTTTTATCTTTATAAGATAGATTAAGTAAAATAACAGGCTCTTATACAGGTTAAATATAGTCTTTTATAAGCTGGTTATTATCTCTTATAATAACTTATATAATTATACTTACTTTATAGTAAATAATCTTACTATCTACTATAAAGCTATATTAAGAGACTAAGATAAGAATATATAAGTAGAGATAAAGCCTACTATCTATATTAGTAGATAAAAGAAGACTAAGAGGATATACTATATAGTAATTAAACTATATATATATTAAATAGGATTAACTTATTATAGTAGGTTAGAAGGCTTTATCTTATTACCTGTTATAATATTTCTGCTAGTATAAACAGTTTACTTCTTATTATTCTGCGTCTAATTCTAGTTTGCAAGAATGTCCTTGCCTTTTAGGGGGTTATAATACTATATTACTATATTATTACTATTACTCTCTTTATAAGATAGTAGTAGTAAGAAGAGAGTAGAAGGCAGGGTTTAAAAATAGCTATTAGAAAAGTAGTATAATTATAAATTAGTATTTTATATTCTTATATAAGGTTTTTATTACTATTTAGCTTTAATATATATTATAAGGTAAGGTTTAAGAACAGCTATTAGCTTGTTATATAGAGAGCTTTCTAAACAACTGTTTTTAGACCTTACCTATTTAAATTTACCTAAGAATAAAAAAGAGAGACTAAGAGCTAAAATAGGTAGTATAAGAAGAAAGAAAGAATCTTTCTAATCTTATTAAATTAGTTTATACTTAAAAAGATTTTTTAAAGATTTTTATTCTATTTAGATAAGTAGATAATAATAAAGTTATATATTATCTATAAGGTAGTTCTTTTATTTTTAGTGTATGTGGCTGAGTATAGTGTATATATAGCTGAAAGTACCTAGTGTGGCTTATTAGTCTCTTTTACAGTTAGTGCAGTTTTATAAGGTGGAATATAGCTCTAGGTGGCTCTATATAGCTCTATATAGCTCTGTGTGGCTTAGTGTGGCTCTGTATAGCTTAGTGTGGCTTGGTGTGGCCTGGTGTGGCTTAGTGTGGCTTAGTACAGCTATATAGGGTTAACTTTTATTTTAGGTTAGCCTTAGTGTGTGTATATAGCACTTAACCGCTTTTGATTTAATCTTACGCTAAGACTTATAGCTCTAGCCCGATCTGATTTTATCTTACACTAAGACTTTACCCTGCTTTAACTAAACTAAGAAAGAAAAACTTTAAACATTTTTAATTAAAGCTAGAAAATAGCTATAAAGGTGAACTATATACTAATCTTAATTATTTTTTCAGAAGATTTAGAATCTGTATATAAAGGACCCACTTTTTACTATACTTAAACCGGATCCTAGCTCTATTTTTTCAGTATAAGTATAATAACTACCTTAGAGGCCCTAAATGTAAAAGTTAAATAGCTTCTTAAGTAACTTACTATAATTATAAAATATATAACTCTAAAGTAAAAAAAACCTAAATCTTACTATAACTCTTAGTAAAATAGTAAAATAGCTAAAGTAACTTTTAAACTTAAGTAAGTATATTATATAGCCTAATAAACTAGCTACTTAGTAAACTAGTATATATACTTTAAGATATATATAGTATAAGATTAGTATATATAAAATATATAATATACCCTCTAAAAGAAACTTTTAATTAAGCTCTTATAGTATAATATAATATAATTTTAAAATATAAAAAAATAAGCTAAACTATATAGTAAAACTATTATAACTTTTTTATAGCTTTTACTTCTTATTTATTAAAACTAACTTATACTAGTAATACTTTATATAAATAAAGCTAAGATCTTAGTAAGAAAATTCTTTTTTAAACCTTAAGTAGATAACTTTAATCTTCTCTCTTTTTTACCCTTTAAGATATCTAAACCTAAGTTAGGTTATATATACCTAATAATAGACTCTAAAAAGGTCTAAAAAGCTTTATACTAAATTAAGTTATAAAAAGCCTTAAAGAAAAATAAAATTCTTATAAGATTTCTTAAAGTATATAATAACCTACTTATTTTTATAATTACTAAAATAGTAAATAAAAGCTTTACTATTAGTTACTTTCTAATATACTTTTATACTATAATTACTNNTATTATAACTATAGTAAAAGAGAAAAAGCTATTATTCTTAAGATAAATAGGTAATAAGCTTAGAAAGTTAATAAAGCTAGCCTTAATTATAGTTATTAAAGTAGTATATATAATATAAGCTTAATATAGTCTTATCTCTCTTTTTTAGCTTAACTTTATAAAAGCTTTTAATAGTATTAACTATAAATAACTTATTACTATCTTATAACTAAAAGAATTTCTTAAATAGCTTTTAGTATAACTTACTAGCTATCTTATATTATAAATAGTATAACTCTAATTTAATAGTTAAACTTTTAACCTAATTAAAGTTAAAATAAGAGTCTTTTAAGAATCTCTTTTATTACTTATTTTATTTATTCTTTTTATTTTTAGCTTTTATAAAGCTTTTAATAATACCTTTAAGATATTAGTTATTAGATTTATAAATAATATAAACCTATTAGTATTTAGCTATAATATAAAAAAGACTTAAACCTAGCTTAAGACTATATAGGAAATATATAATAATTAAGCTTAAATAAATAGTATAACTTAAAAACTAAATAAAATATAACTTTTCTACTTTACTTATAAATATATAGTAGACTAAATATAAATCTAACTTAAAAACTTAATAGTATAGCTTACTTAAACTTATAAGTTTTTTAGACTTTTTCTCTATTATAAACTATTATAAGGCTTATATATAAACTATCTTAAAAAGAAACTTAAGTGCTAATACTAGACTCTTACTATAATTACTATAAGTATATAAGAGGTTAGCCTTAAAAGAGTAAGATTAATTTATATATAAGTTATCTATTTTATTATAGTTTATAATATAAAAGCTTATTATATCTTAATAGCCTTTAGTAGTAAGCCTTAAAGTATTATATAAGTACTTATATTAGAATAAACTTAAAACCTATATATAATAGTAAAAACTTATAAAGCTATACTTACTTACCTACTAGAGATAAAGCTAGCTATTTCCCCTCTTAATATCTATCTTAATAAACTAGCTGCCTAATTTTATAACTATATTAAAAGATAAAATACTACTTAGCTTATTAGGGCTATTACTATTATAGCTTTAAGGTAGATTTACTATAAGTAGTAGTAAAAATTATAATAGTAACTATAATAAGAAGTTAAAGATTAGCTTAAAAGCTAGCTCTCTTATAAAAGGTATAAACTAATATTAGTAGTAATAAAAGCTTATACTCTCTCTAAATAGACTATATAATAAACCTAACTTTAAGATAAAGTAAAAAAGTACTAAAAGACTAATTAACTTAAACTAGCTAAAGCTTACCCTCTTACTAATAATAAAAGAATATTATACTTATATTAAGATCTTAATAAATATTAAAGCTTAATACTTATATAGCTATAAATAGGAAAAATTAGTCTTAGAAGCTTTCTCTTCTAAAGGTATATACTTAATATATTTTTATTATAATACTTATATAAGACTAGTAAAAAAACACCTAAATATATTATTATTTTTTACCTTAAGTATACTAAATAATAAGAATACTTAATAAACTTACTATAAAACTAATATAAGTTTAAGCTTTAACTATTAAAGTATAAAACTACTTAACTACTTACTTAGTAGTTTTTAAGCTAATATATTATCTTATATTATAAACTAGCCTTATAAATTTATAATAACTATAATTAAGTTTATAATCTTATAATAAGAATAGTATATTATTATACTAAGTGTTTTTTACCTTTTTTATAAGAAGTATAAAATATACTTAGAAAAAGCTATAAAAGGTAAAAAACCAGCCTAATTATAATAGCTACTAATCTTAATTAAATTTTTTAACCTCTTATTAAAATCTTTTAAGCTTATAATACTAACTTATAAACTTAACTTAAACTTATACTTTTACTACTTACTATCTAACCTTATATATTTATATTACTCTCTTTTATACTTTTATTAGTAGTAGTATTATTACTAGTCTTACTAGTCTTATTATTACTATTACTATTCTTCTTACTAGTTCTCTTAAGAGCTAATAATCTAACTATTATAAGAATAAAAATACTCTTTAAATAAATAAAAGCTAAAACTATAATATATTTAAAACGCTTAAGTATCTTAGTAATATAGTTAATCTTACTAACTAGTATATTAAACTAATTAGATATTAAGCTTATAATTATTATTATAAGTATAATATATATATACTTAAGAGCTTAACTTTTTACCTAAAAGGCTATATTTTTAAGTCTTTTAAGCTTTTTTTCTTATATACTATTAGCTTATATATATATTATAAAACTAACTTATACTTATATTATTAGTACTCCTCTCTTACTAAAAAGCCTTTACTAAGGCTTAAGTAATAATAATAATAGTAAATAGTAAAGCTTTATATATTTTATATATATAAGTATAAGCTATATAACTACTTACTATAATATTTACCTAGTCTTAGTAAAAACCTATTATACTATTTTTACTTATTTATATAATATATATAAAATAAAAGATAGCTTATACTACTCTCTTTAGAGTAGTAAACTTCTCTCTTAAAGTAGTAATACTTTTTATTTTAGCTTATCTCTTTCTCTTAGCTTATATAAGATTAGCTTAAATATATAGTAGATTTATAATAAAAAAACTTACTCTTATAGCTAGTATTATTATTATTATTATTATTAGAATTATACCTTTTATAAATATTTAATAGTTACTCTTACTATATCTTAGTTATACTTTTACATTTTATTTTAACTTAA
>WPDH01000204.1:0-10176 GCA_019137255.1 Corinectria fuckeliana | reverse complement strand
TTATTAAAATAGTTATTAGTAAGTATATTATAACTATAATAAAAGAGAAGAAGCTACTACTCTTAAGGTAAATAGGTAATAAGCCTAAAAAGTTAATAAAGCTAGCTCTAGCTATAGTTATTAAAGTAGTATATATAGTATAAGCCTAATATAGTCTTATCTCTCTCCTCTAGCTTAACTTTATAAGAGCTTTTAATAGTATTAACTATAAATAACTTATTACTATCTTATAACTAAAAAGATTCTCTAAATAGCTTCTAATATAGCTTACTAACTATCTTATATTATAAATAATATAACTTTAATTTAATAGCTAAACCTCTAACCTAATTAAAGTTAAAATAAAAGTCTCTTAAGAATCTCTTTTATTACCTATTTTATTTATCTTTTTTATTTCTAGCCTTTATAAAACTCTTAATAATACTCTTAGGATATTAGTTATTAAATTTATAAATAATATAAACCTACTAGTATTTAGCTATAATATAAAAAAGACCTAAACCTAGCTTAAAACTATATAAGAAATATATAATAATTAGGCCTAAATAAATAGTATAACCTAGAAACTAAATAAAGTATAACTCTTTTACTTTACTTATAAATATATAGTAGACTAAATATAAATCTAACTTAAAGACTTAATAGTATAGCTTACCTAAATCTATAGGTTTCTTAGACTCTTCTTTTATTATAAACTACTATAAGGCCTATATATAAACCACCTTAAAAGGAAACTTAAGTGTTAATACTAGGCTCTTACTATAATTACTATAAGTATATAAAAGGTTAGCCTTAAAAGAGTAAGATTAATCTATATATAAGTTATCTATTTTACTATAGTCTATAATATAAAAGCCTATCACATCTTAATAGCCTCTAGTAGTAAGCCTTAAGGTATTATATAAGCACTTATATTAGAATAAACTTAAAATCTATATATAGTAGTAAAGGCTTATAAAGCTATATTTGCTTACCTACTAGAGATAGAGCTAGCTATTCCCCCTCTTAATATCTATCTTAATAAACTAGCTACCTAATTTTATAGCTATACTAAGAGATAAGATACTACTTAGCTTATTAGGGCTGCTATTACTATAGCTTTAAGATAGATTTGCTATAAGTAATAGTAGAGACTATAATAGTAACTATAATAAGAAGTTAGAAATTAGCTTAAAAGCTAGCTCTCTTATAAAAAGTATAAACTAATATTAGTAGTAATAAAAGCTTATACTCTTTCTAAATAGACTATATAGTAAACCTAACTCTAAGATAAAGTAAGAGAGTACTAAAAGACTAATTAACTTAAACTAGCTAAAACTTATCTTTTTACTAATAATAAAAGAGTATTATACTTATATTAAGATCTTAATAAATATTAAAGCTTAATACTTATATAGTTATAAATAGGAAAAATTAGTCTTAAGAGCTTTCTCTTTTAGAGGTATATACCTAATATGCTTTTATTATAATACTTATATAAGACTAGTAAAAAAACACCTAAATATATTATTATTTTTTACCTTAGGTATACTAAATAATAGGGATACCTAATAAACCTACTATAAAACTAATATAAGTTTAGGCTCTAACTATCTAAGTATAAAACTACTTAACTGCTTACCTAATAGTTTCTAAGCTAATATATTATCTTATACTATAAACTAGCCTTATAAATCTATAGTAATTATAATTAAGTTTATAGCCTTATAATAAGAATAGTATACTACTATACTAAGTGCTTTTTACCCCTCTTATAAGAAGTATAAAATATACCTAGAAAAAGCTATAAAGAGTAAAAAACTAGTCTAATTATAATAGCTACTAATTTTAATTAAATCCTCTAATCTCCTATTAAAATCCTCTAAGCTTATAGTACTAACTTATAAACCTAACTTAAACTTATATTTTTACTACTTACTACCTAACTCTATATATTTATATTACTCTTTTTTATACTTTTACTAGTAGTAGTATTATTACTAGCCTTACTAGCCTTATTATTACTATTATTATCCTTCTTACTAGTTCTCTTAGAGGCTAATAACCTAACTGCTATAAAGATAAAAACACTCTTTAGATAGGTAAGAGCTAAGACTATAATATATTTAAGACGCTTAAGCATCTTAGTAATATAGTTAATTTTACTAACTAATATATTAAACTAGTTAGATATTAGGCCTATAGTTACTACTATAAGTATAATATATATACACTTAAAAGCCTAACTCTTTACCTAAAGGGCTATATTCTTAAGCCTCTTAAGCTTCTCCTCTTATATACTATTAGCTTATATATATACTATAAAACTAACTTATACTTATATTATTAGCACCTCTCTCTTACTAGAGAGCCTCTACTAGGGCTTAAATAGTAGTAATAATAGTAAATAGTAAGACTTTATATATTTTATATATATAAGTATAAGCTATATAGCCACCTACTATAGTATTTACCTAGTCTTAGTAAAAACCTACTATATTATTCTTACCTATCTATATAATATATATAAAATAAGAGATAGCTTATATCACTCCCTCTAGAGTAGTAGACTTCTCTCTTAAAGTAATAACACTCTCTATCTTAGCTTATCTCTTTCTCTTAGCTTATATAAGATTAGCTTAAATATATAGCAGATTTATAGTAAAAAAACTTACTCTTATAGCTAGTATTATTATTATTATTATTATTANNATAAACAGATTAGTATATATAACTATATCTCTCCTACTAAGAGACTATATTAGGTTTATTATCTTTATTATTATTATTATTATTATTATTATTATTATTATTATTATTATTATTATTATTATTATTATTATTATTATTATTATTATTATTATTATTATTATTATTATTATTATTATTATTATTATTATTATTATTATTATTATTATTATTATAGTTATTATTCTTAGCTATATAAAGTTAACTACTATAATAAGACTATAATAAAACTATAATATAAGCAGCTAGAAAACAAATATATTAATAAATCCTAAAAAGAATATATATTAGTATATATTTAAGACTTAAAGCTAATATAAGCTTAATAAAAAGCCTAGAGGGAAGCTACTTATAGAGATATTAAAAAGAGAAGAAAAAAAGAAAGATATTATAACCTAAGAGACTAAATAATAAACAATAATAAAGATTTATATAGCTGCTAATAGCTGCTAACAGCTATTAAGCATTAAGTTTATACTAGCCTCTAGCTCTAACAGCTAGCTAACCTACCAGCAGCTAGTTCTGCCCACTTAAAATCCTAAGCTCTTAGCCGCAACTGTAAAGTAACCTAAATATACCTAGCCAGCATAATCCTAACACTTAACCACTCCACTCCCACAGCAGACTAGATGCTTAACATTTAGTTAACTATTTCTCCCTCCTTTACTCCTTTTTTCCTTTTCCCCCCTTTTTTTTTTCCCTTTTTCCTCTTCCCTCTTTTTAATTTTTTCCTAGCCCTCTAGGAAATAAGATAACTCTAGTCTTAGCAAAAGAACTATTTACTTATATATAGTAACAGCATAAGAGGCCTAACTTAGGCTTATTATATAAAGAATATAAGTTTTTATTTAATTTTATAGTTTTTTCTATATCTATATAAAATAAAAGTATTATCTACCTTTTAGGTCTATAAAGTATAAATAAATAAATAAATTTATTTTACTTAGCCTGCTTATTATATATAATATAGTAATAATATAAGAGTAGAAAAAAGGTAAAAAAGGTTTATAAAGAAAGTTAGTTAGCTTAAAATAGATTTTAGAGGTATAACTAAGATATAGTAAGAGTAACTATTAAATATTTATAAAAGGTTAATAACTAGTATATAATTATAACTATAAAAGTATATTAGATTAAGTTTTATTTAGAGGAGATTTAACTTAAGTAATACTTTAAGTATTTTTATTTTAAATATATTATATAATACTATTAAAAATAAGCTAAGTATAATTACTATAAGAAAGCTTATTATATAAGAGATATAATATATTTTATTTTTATTAGTAAGATTTTTTTAGTATATTATAATTATAATAGCTTATACTTAGTATAATCTTATATATATTATATAGTATAAAAAATATAAAAATAAATAAGAAATACTTACTTAAAAAGACTTATATAGTTTAGTATTTTAAGTAAGTAGTATAAATATATAATATACTTATTATAAGATATAATAGTATTAATACTAATACTAATTATAGTATTAAACTACTTAGCTTAAAAAGAGCTTAAATAGCTTTTAAAGTAGTCTTAAGTTAAACTAAACTTAAATTTAAGTCTAGTTTTTATAGTATTTAGACTAATTAACTAACTAAAAGAGTAAATACTATTAAAAGTTAAAAAAGATATACTAATATTAGTTAGTAATAAAAATAATACCTAAAAAGATAAGAAAGATAAGTAATATAAGTAACTTAAACTTATTTTAAGATTAATTAAATTTTAATATATAATTTAAGTAAAGCTTTATAAGAATTTATTAATATAAGTATATAACTAGCTTTTCTTATAAAATAAACTTACTTAAAACTTATACTATTATATATATATACTAAGCTTAACTTAGTTTTCTTTTAAGTAAGAGTAGTAAAAGGTTTTTTATCTTATAGCTTAGTATTAGGTTTTTTCTTTTTATTATAAACTAGTTTAAGTATATAATATTTTTCTTACTTACTTAGTTTCTGCTCACTATAGCCCTAATCTGCCTTTAAAATATATTTTAACATTAGAATCTAAATTTTTATATATATATTACCTTAAGAATAATAGCATATTAGGACTATAGTAATAATACTAATATGCTTCTAATAGCTATTAATTTAAGAGTATATAAACTTAACTAAAATTAATATAACCCTCTTATAGAAATTAGCTAGTATATACTAAGTAAAAATAATAAACCTGCTATAAAACTAAGTAGAATACTAGTAGATAACTTAGAAAATAAAGTATATAATACTATTACTAGAATTATTCTTATTATATCTCTTAAATAAGTTTAATATATTATTTAAACCTATATATTTATATATAAAGTATAAGCTTACACCTTATATAAGAAGGATACTATATATAACTATAAAACAGCTCTTAAGAACTAAATTATTATAAATATTATTATAGCTCTTACTTTTATTATTAATATAACTCTTATTATACCCTTAGATTATAAGAGAGGCTAACTCTCTTATATATTAATTATAGTATAAAACTTAATACTTTTAAACTAGAGAAATATAAAGTAAATAACCTAAAGTTATATTAAATATAAAGTTATAATCTAAATAAGAAATATACCTTTTAATATTAATAGCTAAACCCTAAAAGATACTATTAAGATAGTAAACTAAACTTATAATAACTCTAATATTATTATAGTAAGAAAGCTACTAAGTAGTAATACTATTCTTATATTTTATATAGTAAATAAGATATAAGCTATTTATACTAAAGATTAGGTTATTAAAGCCTTTAGTAATAGTATAGCTCTCTCCTCTCTAATATTTATAGTAATAGTAAAAAGAATCTAACTTATATCTATCTTAAATAATACTAATAAGCTTATTAAAGAAATTAATAAATCTAATTAACTAAAGATCCTCTAAGTTAAAAAGTAAAAGACTAGCTAACTTAGCCCTAAAGTAAAAATAAATCTTATTTTATATATTAGCTCTATTAAAAAGGCTAACTACTTATATAATAATAGCCTACTACTTAATATATAACTATATAACTATAAGACTTTTAATAAGAGGCTTTAACTTACCTAATATTATAACTACTTTAAGTTTAGATACTTAGCTTAAAACTATAAATTAGTCTTAACCTATAGATATTATAAAGGTATTATATATACTAATAGAGAAGAATACCTAATTAAATATAAAGAAATCCTTTTAAATTATATTTTTTATAAGAGTAAATACCTAGCTTAAAACTATAACTATCTTATTATAGCCTTATATTAGGCTTACACTAAGAAAGAATACTTAGATAAACCTCTCTGCTTTTAAGAATATATAGTAACTAAACCTCTAACTTAAAAGCTCTTATTTTTACTACTCTTACTATTAGCTTAGCTTATATAGTTCTTATTAAGAAAACCTAAAAGGCTTTTTAGCTTAATAAATAGATTATATATAATATTTACTAGTTTAGCCCTAATATAAACCTAAGCTACTTATATATTATCTTCTCTTTTAATAATTATCTTAGTCTTATTACTATTACTATTCTTCTTTTAGACTACTAATTAATACTAGTATTATATTAGAATACTAATTATTAAGCTACTCTTACTTATATTATACTATAAGCTTATAATAAATATAATATAATTATACTTTTTAAGCTAAATAAGAACTTTAAGATAAGAGTTTTAGCCTGCTTAAAATATTATAACTATTATATAGTTTATTATAGTAAGTATATAATAGTCTATATAAATAAATAGTATAAGCTTAAGTTATAAATATTATAAGTAGAAGAAGACTAAGTTAGTATTACTTTTATAAAAACCTAATATTAAATTATTATCTTATATAATCTTTTAAATAATAAAAATAACTTACTTATATTATAAGCTCTTACTAGTACTACTTTAAATAATTATATACTTCTTATTAGTAATTTTAACTTTTATTACCTACTTTAAGACTATTATAACTACTTAGACTAAGATAGTAATAGCCTTATAAAAAAGGTATTATAACTTTATATTAGTCTTTTTACCTTTTATAAGATAATTACTAAGTTAGCTTAAGACTATTATAATAACACTTTAGACTTAGCTTAAGTTACTAAAACTATTAATACTTTTTATATAAGAACTAATTATAACCTAAAAGAGTCTAATTATATCTCTTAGTATATTTATATTATAAATACTTATAAAAAGATAACTTTTAAGCTAAACTTTAAATTTAACTAAAAGAAAACCTACTAGTAAAAAGTAGCTAATAAAATAAAAGTCTATTTTTATTATATATTTAGTAGTATAATAACTACCTTAAAAGCCTTAAATATAAAAGTTAAATAGCTTTTTAAGTAACTTATTATAATTATAAAATATATAACTTTAAAATAAAAAAAACTTAGATCTTATTATAATCTTTAGTAAAATAGTAAAATAGCTAAAATAACTTTTAAACTTAAGTAAGTATACTATATAGCTTAATAAACTAGCTACTTAGCTAACTAGTATATATACTTTAAGATATATATAATATAAGACTAGTATATATAAAATATATAGTATACTCTTTAGAGAAAACTTCTAATTAAGCTCTTATAGTATAATATAATATAATTTTAAAATATAAAAAGATAAGCTAAACTATATAGTAAAACTACTATAACTCTTTTATAGTTTTTACCTCTTATCTACTAAGACTAACCTAAGCTAGTAATATTTTATATAAATAAAGCTAAGATCTTAGTAAGAAAATTCTTTTTTAAATCTTAAGCAGATAACTTTAATCTTTCTTTTTTTCTACCCTTTAAGATACTTAAACCTAAGTTAAGCTATATATACCTATTAATAGACCCTAAAGAGGTCTAAAAAGCTTTATACTAAATTAAGTTATAAAAGGCCTTAAGAGAGAATAAAATTCTTATAGGATTTCTTAAAGTATATAATAACCTACTTATTCTTATAATTACTAAAATAGTAAATATAAGCTTTATAATTAGCTACTTTCTAATATACTTTTATACTATAATTACTATAATTATCTTAAAAGCTAATAAGACTAGAAAATAATAGTAAATATTATTAGGCTAGCACTTAATATTATTACTTAATATAATTAGTAAGATTATTAAAATAGTTATTAGTAAGCATATTATAACTATAGTAAAAAAGAAGAAGCTATTACTCTTAGGGTAAATAAGTAATAAGCTTAGAAAGTTAATAAAGCTAGCTTTAGCTATAGTTATTAAAATAGTATATATAGTATAAGCTTAATATAGTCTTATCTCTCTCCTCTAGCTTAACTTTATAAGAGCTTTTAATAGTATTAACTATAAATAACTTATTACTATTTTATAACTAAAAGAATTTCTTAGATAGCTATTAGTATAGCTTACTAGCTATTTTATATTATAAATAGTATAGCTCTAATTTAATAGCTAAACTTTTAACTTAATTAAAGTTAAAATAAAAGTCTTTTAAGAATCTCTTTTATTACTTATTTTATTTATTCTTTTTATTTTTAGCTTTTATAAAGCTTTTAATAATACCTTAAGAATATTAGTTATTAGATTTATAAATAATATAAACCTGCTAATATTTAGCTATAATATAAAAAAAACTTAAACTTAGCTTAAAATTATATAAGAAATATATAATAATTAGGCTTAAATAAATAGTATAACTTAAAAACTAAATAAAATATAACTTTTTTATTTTACTTATAAATATATAATAAACTAAATATAAATCTAACTTAAAAACTTAATAGTATAGCTTACCTAAACTTATAAGGTTTTTAAACTCTTTTTTTATTATAAACTACTATAAGGCCTATATATAAACTACCTTAAAGAGAAACTTAAGTGCTAATACTAAGCTCTTATTATAATTACTATAAGTATATAAAAGGTTAGCCTTAAAAGAGTAAGATTAATCTATATATAAGTTATTTATTTTACTATAGTTTATAGTATAAGAGCTTATTATACTTTAATAGCTCTTAATAGTAAGCCTTAAGGTATTATATAAGCACTTATATTAGAATAAACTTAAAACTTATATATAATAGTAAAAGCTTATAAAGCTATACTTACTTACTTACTAGAGATAAAACTAGCTATTCTCTCTCTTAATATTTATCTTAATAAACTAGCTGCCTAATTTTATAGTTATACTAAGAGATAAAATACTACTTAGCTTATTAGAACTACTACTATTATAGCTTTAAGATAAATTTACTATAAGTAGTAGTAAAAACTATAATAATAACTATAGTAAGAAGTTAAAGATTAGCTTAAAAGCTAGCTCTCTTATAAAAAGTATAAACTAATATTAGTTATAATAAAAGCTTATATCTTATCTAAATAGACTATATAGTAAACCTAACTTTAAGATAAAGTGAGAGAGTATTAAAAGACTAATTTACTTAAACTAGCTAAAGCTTACCCTTCTGCTAATAATAAAAGAGTATTATACTTATATTAAGATCTTAATAAATATTAAAGCTTAATAGTTATATATTTATAAATAGGAAAAATTAGTCTTAAAAGCTTACTCTTTTAAAGGTATATACCTAATATATCTTTACTATAGTGCTTATATAAGACTAGTAAAAAAACACTTAAATATATTATTATCTTTTATCTTAAATATACTAAATAATAAGAATACCTAATAAACCTATTTTAAAACTAATATAAGTTTAAGCTCTAACTATTAAAGTATAAAACTATATAACTACTTACCTAGTAGTTTTTAAGCTAATATATTATCTTATATTATAAGCTAGTCTTATAAATCTATAGTATTATTTATTTATACTTTATAAACCTAAAAGGTAAATAGTACTTTTATTTTATATAGATATAAGAAAAACTATAAAACTAGATAAAAACCTATATTCTTTATATAATAGACCTAGATTAAGCCTCTTATACTATTACTATATATAAGTAAATAGTTTTTTTACTAAGACTAAAGTTATCTTATTTTCTAAAAGGTTAGGAAAAAAATTAAAAAGAGAGAAAGAGAAAAAAAGATAAGAAAAAAAGATAAAAAAGAAAAAAAAGATAAAAAAGAGAGAAATAGTTAACTAAATATTAAGTACTTAGTCTACTATAAGAGTAAAGTAGTTAAGTATTAGAATTATACTAGCTATATAAGTTTAAGTTGCTTTATAGTTATAACTAAAAGCTTAGAATTTTTAAGTAAATAAAACCAGCTATTAGTAAGTTAGCTAGCTATTAGTAAGTTAGCTAGTAGTATAGTTATTAGTAGCTAAAAGCTAGTATAAACTTAACACTTAATAGCTATTAGTAGCTATTAGCAGCTATATAAATCTTTATTATTTATTATTTAGTCTTTTAGACTATAATATCTTTCTTTTTTTCTTCTCTTTTTAATACTTTTATAAGTAGCTTTCTTTTTAGGCTTTTTATTAGGCTTATATTAGCTTTAAGTCTTAAATATAT